>CM055869.1:20311673-20841673 GCA_029582165.1 Portulaca oleracea
TAGGCACTCTCTATCGCTGCAAGGGTCGTTCACTCAGGTTGGGCTATTCAGTGGAAATTGCATAATGGGCTGCGTACACAATCATAACCATTAATTGAATGCACATTAAGTAAGACATAACTTTCAAAGAAATAGCTAAATCATCAAACAGTTTTATAAACTGATAAAAGTTTAGAGATGGAAACCTAGAACTCCCCAAAATCTTATATGCCTGCTTCAATTGATTTCATCAAACTCCATGCATGCATACTCCAAGCCCTCACTGTTGCCTAGTTCAGTAACAAAAGCATGTGAAGCTTATTAGTTTGTGACCTTAAATAGACATTAATTCATCAGGAGCAGGATAATCAAGCACATAAATGAGTATAGGTAATAACTATTACAAAAGAAAAGAAAAAACTTGTGCATTCTATGAGAAGCTATGTGAAAGATATACAATACTTCCTATATTTTAACATTTTGAGTTCACCATAATGTGATTGTGGCTATGGTTAATAAATAACCAACATTGACAAAAGATTCTAGTATGGACATGTCAAGAGTTGCTCCTTCTAGGGGGGTATGGCTTGCACCAATCTAACATACAAACCAAGAGTAGCTAATTGTTACCAAACTAAGATTTATTAAAGATGGCAGTGACACTTGATGCAACCATCTTATAAAATAGAGTAACAGACATCATCACTGGTAAATGCTAATACCTACTTTTCCTATAGGCAAATAAAGCATATGTTACTCAGAAATGAATTAGCATTTCATGTACTGTCATCAAATCACTCACTCTCTAGAAGGTTATGAAGTATAGACACTTGTAGTAACACTCCCAGATTAAACAATCTTCAAATTAAAGTTTGAACCCCTTAATTCAAAGATTAGCGCAGCGGATTAAATAAATCCGAGGGCATTACCGCCGTCCAAAAGGACTAGGCTACAACCAGCGAATGACACCAATAAACACATAACCAACCAACCATATACATACCATACTCGAACTTGATAATACAAATTTACATTTCCAATTCAAGATTTCATGCATCATAATCAATCATAGTAAAAGGGTTTGATTACTCCAACCAAATCACAAACTCCCCTTCTTTGCTTAACTGAGTTGTTATCGGAGCTTGCCTTAGCGTAGTCTTAGAAGCACCACCTAAAACAAAACATAAAACATTTTCGCAAAGGAGTGGAAACTCAATACGCATACTCCTATACAGTTAAATAAAATTATGCAATCCATTTTATTTGCGCATTTCAATTCATTTTAAAACAAATACAAAAGGATAAATAACAATAATTAAAACTTGCTTGCCGGATTATTATTATATCTGGATGGTCCCCTACTTGCGATCATCGAACTAAGCCTATATATGAGCATACCCGAACCGATTAGGAGGTCCGGTTTGACACTTGCCAGGTATTGACTTGGGTAGTGCACTATGGCACAAGTAACTTGGGTTGGGGCCATATTTACGTAAGAAAACATGTAAAACATTAGTTAATCACATTAAACTTAACAAACGTGCTTACTTGAACTCAATTAAATGAGTTTAGGTAAAATACAAGCAATGTGCGTACCTTAAAGTTGAACCCGCAAAAAAAAAAAAAAAAAGCGACTTGAAAGTTTGACTAGACTCAAACAGGGAGGAGCAACGACCTCTTGGACTACACTTTGAGATAAGAACAATAAATTGAATTAAGTTGGATTCTTGGTAAGGAGGGAGTCTCCTAATTAACTTCATGAAAGTTAATTTTAATAAAAAGATGGGAGAATTTTTGGGACTTCGCAATAAATTTGCAGAAGACATAACTTTCTCCATAGATCTCAAAAACTTCATAAGAGGACTTTTTGGAATGCTAAAAATATGTTCTACAACTCTCCAATTAAGAGTTAAGGCCAAAAATGAGTGTAAAGGCTTGAAAAAAAGTAAACAAGAGGGTTGGCTTGCAGAAATTCCAGTTCGGGAAGGGAACTTTGAGAATTCATTACTTAAGAACTAGACATCGAAAAATCGTGGACGAGAGCAATCTATAGAAAGCTTGAAGTGCAATCTATAACTTTTATGTTGACCCAAAAATTCAAAAAAGGTTTGGAAGCCACCGGAAATTTGCTTTGAAAAAGGCTTGGTGAATTAAAATTCTGGTTTGACATGGTTGGGAACCTTACTTTGGCGGGTCATAACTTTTCACTCCGAGATCCGATGAACGCATAAGACCCCATTCTGGAAAGCTTGTGGAGCGTACTATAACTTTTATGTTGAATACTTAGGCTAATAAGACCTCCTTGATACCTAAAAATGTCCCTGAACCTACTGTCCCCAAAATCGTATATATGCAGGGCACCCTAGTTAAAAACACCATAACTTGGGTTATACTCGTCGAAATCCCGAAATTCCAAGACCGTATGAAAACTATTACTTAAGGCTATCATTTCACCACTTAATTTTGATTACCGAGTGCCTTAACTGTCCCGGAAAAACTCAGATGAATCAATTGGACCCCAATATGACATCTAAAGTCTTTTATTTGAAGTCTTTTATTTGACATATTACCCAATTCATACCTTAGTACTTCCTTTCACAAGTGCTCTGTCATGGTTAAACACTACTAAGCAGCAGCAAAGTCTCTATTACTTCTCATTTCAAGTTACTTAAGGACATATGCAAGGCCTAATACTCATTACTTCAATAACACCCAACATAATCTTACTTGCATTCAACATTCTAAAACTCAATTTCACATAATCAGCCCATCTAATTCATAAATTACCCACATGTACATAAATTAGCAGCAAAATATCTTTATTGAAGACAAATTGATACCAAAACATCATGCCTTCAATCATTAACACCATCAAGTTTATTCCACTTTCAAACTTTACAATCCCAATATGTATATTACTAATTTTCACTACCTTCATTTCCAACTCATAGCCAAAACACCCACTGATTCAACTAAGCAAAATTTTCAATTGCTAGATGAATTTTAAGGGTTTATTACCACAAAACTTTAGCATACAACCACTATCTAGCATAATCAACTCAACACGAACAATCTCACACTATAAAATCAACATAAATCATGCCCAAAATACAACCAATGTAACCCTAATTGAAAGTTTCACACCAATTTACACTTGTAAACTGAAATTATCAAAGACACCAACAATCTTTACAACTTAAGATTAAAACTGAATTTGGGGAAATAATTTAGGGTTTTGAACATACCTCAAAGAGAGAAATGAAAATTACGGAGGTTGATGGTGGTTGACTCAGGTGTCGGCAGCCAGCCGGGCATCGGCAACAGGAAAGCCGAGGGAGACAGAATCAGGCAAGAATGAGAGACAGACGGCAGTCGGTGATGGCCCTGAGTCGCGGTGGTTTCCAGCGGGAACCCTGGCGGCGGAGCAGAGGCAGAGAGACGGAAAGTGAGAGGATCAGAGGGGCATGAAAAGAAGAAAGAGAGGAGAGGGGGTGAATTTGCCTGTGCCTTAGGAATTTAGAATTAGATAAACAATCAATGAAAAGAAATAAAAAGGAAATAAAATAAAAGAAGTCCAAGTGGGATTTCACTTAAATTCATAAGTCAAGTTTGTAAATTCCTTTTAAACAAAATAAAATAATAACCAAAATGAAATACCCATGTATCAATTTATATAATTTAGTTAAGCTTTAACATTTTTTGCCAATTGGGACTACTATTTGGTCAGCAATTGTCGGAATAGATTAAATATTATTGTCTAATATCCCAAAATACAGTATATAAATATCAAAAAATCTATTATTATTTTTTTCATTATTGTAGTGTGTAGTAACATTTTGACTACTTTAGCTCTAGCTCCATTTATAGACAAATTTGAACTATGGTTAACAAATTTTATATCATTTTGGATACAATTTAATTTTAATTTAAAAATTTTTATGTTGATATATTAACTTGTCACTGTAAAATACTCATTTGTTTGTCATAGTAAAATACTTCAAAACTTTAATCACTAATTTTACGACCCTATTATTTAGTATAGTAGGATATGTTTATTCTTCTCTTACCTTACCTAACCTTACTTTATCATACTATCCAAAAGAACAAGACTATACTTTTAGATAATTTAAATTTAAAATTCTTTATTCACCTTACAGAATTTATTCAACAATAAAAAAGAAATATTTGATTTAACATTTATCTACCTCCACTGCTTCCCTCACCTAATTTTTATTTCTTTATCTTACCTTACCTTAAGATCGATAGACTCGTAATAAAAAATTTACTATAAAAAAGTATAATGTACTGTGTATTTTTTGAATAAATGCTATTGTGAAATTAATGATAAAAAAGAAAAAAAATAAAATTGAAAAGTTAATTAGTGAGTAATTGAGTAGCAACTTCCTACATAAATGTACACACACAGCTAATTGATATCTTCTTTTAATTGAGGGGACGCAGAGGTGAGGCATGAAAGAAAAAGGGGAGCCAAGTGAATTCAAGCAAGTACACACACAGCTAACAAACAAGTACCACAACATGGCTCTAAACCCAAGTAACTCTCTCTTTTATTTTATAGTAAATGATTTACTATAAAAAAAGTATAATGTACTGTGTATTTTCCGAAAAAATGCTATTGCGAAATTCACGATAAAAAATAAAAAAATAAAATTGAAAAGTTAATTCGTGAGTAATTGAGTAGCAACTTCCTACATAAATGTACACACACAACTAATTGATATCTTCTTTTAATTGAGGGGACGCAGAGGTGAGGCATGAAAGAAAAAGGGGAGCCAAGTGAATTCAAGCAAGTACACACACAGCTAACAAACAAGCATCAGAACATGGCTCTAAACCCAAGAAACTCTCTCTTTTATTTTATAGTAAATGATTTACTGTAAAAAAGTATAATGTATTGTGTATTTTTCGAAAAAATGCTATTGTAAAATTAATGATAAAAAAGAAAAAAATAAAATTGAAAAGTTAATTAGTGAGTAATTGAGTAGCAACTTCCTACATAAATGTACACACACAGCTAATTGATATATTCCTTTAATTGAGGGGACGCAGAGATGAGGCGTGAAAGAAAAAGGGGAACCAAGTGAATTCAAGCAAGCACACACACAGCTAACAAACAAGCATCACAACATAGCTCTAAACCCAAGAAATTCTCTCTTTTATTTTATAGTAAATGAAGGCCAAAAAAAACAATACCAACTCTTCCCTCCTCACTGAAATTCAATAATACTAATTTAAAGTCTTGAGGTAAATTTATAAAATTAAATGATAAGGAGATTTGAAATAAAATGGGAAGGTAGAATAACTTGAAATTTAAATTAAAAAAATGATAAGATATAATAATAATAGGGAAATTGGATTCTAATAATCCCTACTTTCATAAATTGGATGACAATAATCCCTACTTTCAATTTGTATTCTGGTGGTCTAAAAAAAATAAAATTGTATTTGAGTGGGACGTCGACGAGTTAAGAGGCGGTGACTCGGTGGTTTTCTGACATGGCACCTTGACCATGTGTTTGACCGGATTGACTTCTAATTTGAGTGCCATGTCAGATATAAAACACATGCTCATAGAACTTTTCCTTTTTTTAGTCCAGCTTGGATTAAAATTTAACACCCCCCTTCTCTTTCTTTCTCTCTCTTCTTTCACACTTTCCCGTGTTATTCTAGCTCCTGCTGTAAAAAGAAAACCCCCCTCCCCCTTTCTTTCTCCCTCTCCCTCTTCCCTTCCCCTTCCTAGAAGTCTTCTTTTTTTAAAAAAAAATTTAATCCTGCAATTTTTCTCAAATGGCGAAAACATCTTCAAATACTCGACAGTCTCTTTCCTCTTCTGCTTCCTCCAGCTCCGACAAAGCCCCTCCAGCTGCTAATTCGGGCAAAATCAACGCTAATTCGAGCAAAGATGCGGACAAAGAATGGAGAGCCAGTTCACAAAAGAGGCCAAAATTGAGTTCCAAGAACAAATTAAGAAGCGCCCAGAAGAAGATGATGCCAATAAACCCAAGAAGCCTCCCACTGCTTTCTTCTACTTCTTCTATTGTACATCTGGGAGGGAGGATAGATGGGTGATTAGAGAATTTGCGAGGGGTTTGCTGGGGAAGGAGGAGTGGGTTGTGAGAGATTTGAAGGTTTTCCAGGATTCGTCGGTGTTGGAGGATGAGAGGGAATTGTGGAGGGTGATTTCGAGGGCGGATTTCGGTTCTAGGGTTAGAAGGGTGGTCGTCGGTGTTGGAAGATGAGAGGGAGTTGCAGAGATGGCGGGGGTTGTGGTGGTTTGAGAGAGAAGAGGGAGGGTCGGAGGAAGGAGTACAGAAATGGTGTTTCTTCATCTTGTTTCAGTGAAATTGCAATTTCAGATTAATGCTCCTGGAATTTTAGATTAATGGGGTTGAAATTCCAATTCTTCATCTTGTTTCAGTGAAAGGGCACAAAGACAATCCCTTTCCTTTGGTTTGCCAAGGTTCACAGGGGAATCCATACCAATCGTTCTTCAATCAACGCAAATCAACTATCAAAACTGCATAAAAAAAATGTAGGAATAAATCAAAGTAAGGACTGGTTAAATAATGGGGTTGAAATTTACAGGAAATGTAGGAATTTTACCGTAGAGAAAACAATGGATAAGGGAAAAGAAGAGAGAGAAAGAAAAAGAAGAGAGGCAGAATTGGGGTGGGGGATTATTTTTAACCGCACGAGTCTAACATAACTGGAAAGGGTGAAAGAAGAGAGAGAAAGAAAGAGAGGGGGTGTTAAATTTTAATCCAAGCTAGACTAAAAAAAAGGAAAAATCTATGAGCATGTGTTTTTTTATCTGACATGGCACTCAAATTAGAAGTCAACCCGGTCAAACACATGGGCAAGGTGCCATGTCAGAAAACCACCGAGTCACCGCCTCTCAACTCGCTGACGTCGCACTCAAATACAATTTTATTTTTTTTAGAACCACCAGAATACAAATTGAAAGTAGGCATTATTGTCATCCAATTTGTGAAAGTAGGGATTATTAGAATCCAATTTCCCATAATTATTATTATTATTATTATTATTAACAAGTGTATTGTCTCAACTACAACAAGTGTATTGCATTCAACTTGAGAAGAACGATAATCACTACTATATAGTAACCAATCCAAGAATGAAAAATTAATGTGTAGACAAATTACAACAGAGAACATAACAGGAACAATATATACTCTCCTAACTAAAAAAAAATAACTGCCTCAACACAAGTATAAAGGCACAAGTCATTTTATTCATGAAATGGGTTGGATTGGTGTTAGTCTAGGGCCATGTTCTTTTATACGGTACTGCTGCAGTGCGGTGCGGTTGCGATATGGTGAAGTGTGGTAAGTTGTGGTAAGTTGTGGTAGGTGGGGTAGGTGAGGAGAGAGAATGTAAAAAGTAGAGGAGAAAAGTGAGGATAGAGAAAAGTAATAATTTGTGGTAAAGTGTGATGGAGTGTGGTGAAGTGTGGTAGAATATTGAGTAGTGCGGTACCGCGCGGTGCGGTACCGTATAAAAGAACAGGGCCTAGATGTAGCAAAATAATTTGATTAGGTTTAATGTACTTATTTGGATCTAATAAGTACATTTGGTCAGAATTGAGAAATTCTATGACTTGAATCTTTCATATTCTCTTATTTATGTACATATTCCTTAATATTTGAAATCCTCCAATTCAAATATTATTTGCAGGTTTACCAAAAAGCATCTACACTCTTTTTGTAGTCAACAAAAAAAAAAAAATTCCTCCATCCCATATGTAAAGTCTATCTTAAGTTGAAGAGCAATATTTATGTCTCACAAAAACATGGTTCTTACTTTCATGATGGACTTTAGATATAGATTGAAGGAGTATATGCAATTGATTTTAATCAGAATCATCTACAGAAGTTTTGGTAGCCTAACCTCTTAGCTATATTTATTGCATTTGAACGCCCTTCAACGAATAATCAAAACAATAGCACTATGTAGGAATGCTAAAGGACACAACAACAATGTAAATGGGACTGAAACAATCCACTTAAAACTTTGGTTCACGATCCATAAACTTGAACATATTTCTCAAGTGAAAATTTTAAGTTATGGAACACATATTCATAATGCAGGCACAGAGAAATAACCTAATCATCAAACATCTCTAAGTTGTATGATATTGCAATTTCATTAATCATCAAACATTTCTAAGCTATATGATATTGCAATTTCATCTATTAGTTATAGACCTTTAAACAGCCAAATTTTCTAAAATATAACCTTCAAATCCAACTCTTTAATTTGACAAATGACAAAATTATTCACAAAATGTTCCACAAGAAAACATAGTTATAGTTAATGAAAAAATTGGTAAATTAGGGTTTGATGTGAAAGTGAGAGAACAAAAGCAGATTCGCAGGAGTTAGATGAAAAAATAAAATTGGGACGAACAAAGAGCTAGCACTCTGGTAGAGCCCTGTTCTTTTATCAGGCGATATGTATTACATGCACCCGGAGCATATGCTCTAGATACTTGCGAGTGAACAGTCATATGAATTAGAGTGATCAATCATAACAATCAGAGTGAACAACCTAATACATATGAGTGAACAATTATAGAATCCGGAGCACGTGCTCCGGGAGCACCTAATAAATTGCATTTATCAGGTTGGTTCTGACTCTCCTAACTTATTCTAATTTAGGACAATGCTAGACTGACTCAGTATATCGTGAGTTTTTCCGAGATTGCTTGGTCTAGCTCTGATCTCTCATCTCCAATCTCCTATCTCCCATCTCCCATCTCCGACGACTCACCATCTCCCATCTCCTCCAATCTCCATCCAAACCACCACCCTCAACCACCACCGTCGACAACCTAAACCCTAAACCTACCGACGAAACCCTAAACTTGATACCCCGAAGATGAAGACGACGGACTCACCATCGGAGATATGTCGACGGCAAATCCCAGCACCTTCGTCGTCGACGGCCAACGTATACACATCGGAGATGAATAGGACGACAGATTCAGATAAGTTCATCGTTTATCTTCATTTTTAGGTTTTTTTTTGTTTTTATGGTTAATCTTTTCTGGATTGTGAGTATTTGATTGATTTTGTTCAATTTTTTTGGATTTTTTAGTGTTAATTTGTTTAGGGTTTAGTCTTCGTAATTGTATCTGTTCAAATTTTTAGGGTTTTTTAGTGTTGATTTTATTCAATTTTTTTAGGGTTTATGGTTAATCTTTTTTGGATTGTGAGTATTTGATTGGATTTTTGTTCAAATTTGTCTCTGTTTTGGTCGAATCTGAATTTTAGGGCCTTATAATGTTTATCATTTGAAACCTATCTATTTATGTTCTCTCAGTTTGGCATTTTTATCTTGGATCTTTGCTTGAGTATGTACTATGTATCTATGTATGCTACAAGCTTACATTAGTGCTTATTTGATTTTGGATTGATGCCAGCTATAAACCAGATGTTATCAAAGGTAACATGGATTCTATCAGAAGAGATGTTAACAAAGGAAAAGAACAAGCAAATTGATGGAGCCAAAATATAATTTTCTTGTTGTTCATACTTGTCATTTTCTTGTTGTTCATACTTGCAGTTCAATTCTCGATTGGCTTTGCACACGTAGAATTTAACACATTCTTTATGCCCTTGAATTTTCAGCTGACATGGAGATGAAATTTGGAGGCTTAGTAAGTACATCTAACATAATCACCGGAGATACGATGACAGTCCAATCTGATTCAGATATTATGTGGATGGTGTCCATCAAAAGCGGCGTTCAAACTTGGTTTACTCAATCCTAAGACAGTAGGCTTTTATTGCTTGCATTATATATTCAGGTCTTCTATATAGGCATAGTTTGGTTACTGTTGCCATAATACAAAGGAGCTTTTTTTGTTTCTCGCATTTGCGGCTAAGTTGGCCATTGAATATGCCATTTTGCTTCAGTTCAGACAGCTTGTTGACAGTTGAGATCCTGGTGGAGACCAACAATTTGTTTTAGTTGAAACAGGGTTTAGGGGGACAGATTTTGTATTTTTACTTAGATGAACAAATGTGATCACCAACCAGATTTGTAATTTGAAATGTGTTGGCTGAAAGCTATGTTGGTGTGGCTCTTTTTAGCACTTCTCTCCTTGTAGAATGTTTTTGAGAAATGTCAGAGTATTGTAAGAATGCATTTCAACTGCATGGAGTATGTAAACTCCTTTTCCTTTCCTTCTTAGTGATGCATAAACCATTTGAAGTAAACTGTCATTTAGGATAGAACAAGCTCTCTGGTGAATATCCACTTACACTTTTCAGCTCTAAGATGTCTCTCGTACATATGTAAAGACCGTTTTCCCAAAAAAGCCCCCACACCCAAAAAAAATAAAACATTAAAAATTGAGGAACACATGATGCTAGAGATCCAAGAATAGGCAAGCTAATGTTGAGAAGAGAGGTTTTCTGAGTACAATAGGGGCAACAAAACATTTCAGTTTATGAAAATAAATTTCAAAGGAACTAGTAAAGGGCAAAATCATAACAAAAGTATAGAAATGAAAATTTATTGAGAGGTGAGCAATAGTTATAGAAACTCAACTTGCAGCAAACCAAGCTAGCAATAGACATATCAGGGGGCATGCCTAAAACCCAAAGCAATACACAGGGTGATTGCAAGCATTGTTCGACTTGCATTGTGAGTGATGATAGCTACTCTTGAAAGTCCCAGACACATTAGGATGAAACTCCCTAAGTGGCCCTGTGCCCAAGATTTTGAACACACTCACTAATGTAGCTGAACTGTAAGTTAACTAAATGAAAACTTCTACTGCCTTTATACTTGATCCTTGATTTCGATCCGTCTTTCAGCAGTTTATCTTACCATGTAATGGTGTTTATAAATTGCAATATACAAACCACCTCATCTTTAAAAATGACCTAATATACAAACCACCTCATCTTTATAAATTGCAATATACACTTAATCTGCTGACATTGAATACTTGTACCAACAGCATACAAGAACAACAACTTGTCCCCCAAATCATACTTACAAGTACAACAGCATACTTAACAATTTCCTACTTACAAACTACAATAATCAACACCACTATAAGCAGGACCATCAAACACGCTTGCCTATTCTTGATAACTTCTACATCCTTTTTAAGTACTCCAATGTGATTCAAATTTGTCTCTGTAACCTTGAAACCCCTTCACTCTGCAGGTTCCCATCGACAACATCTTCCCAATTAATAAATACATCGCACCTATTGCATTTGAAGTAAACTCTTCCTGGGTTATCCCTTGATTTGGACACTTTCCTTGTACCCTGAAAATGACATAGTTGACATATGTCCTTGCCAAGCTGATCTTGCCCATATGTCCTTGTCGAAGAAGAAGAAGCCATTATCCTACATAGTTGACATTGTAAACACAAATTTCGAGCCTGAAATAAATAAAGACAAGAAATATGAGAAACAAATATAATTTGTATTAATATTCGAATGTATGTAGGTACAATCTCTGTATTAAATACAATAAGGTAGTCCTCTGATTCGATCTCCTGAAATTTGGGTGAGCCGAGGGCGCGGACGCTTAATCTTGATCTCGAATGGAGGTTTAACTGAAGAATTCTTGCAGTATTTCTTGAGCTGAAAGTCTTGAGCGTTGATCCCCTTAGTGTTTGGTAGCTGGAGTCTGCTCGAAGTTTAACCGTTTGAAGATTGACTGTTGGTTGTAGTTCTCTTGGTTCTTGGATGCGAGGGCTTAGTGCTTGGTCTCGATCGATGAACTAGAGGAGGAAGACGACTGCAGTCTTTGATGTGAAGAACAGAAGTTATTGAACTAGCTGACGTTAGTCCTTGGCGCTTAGAAGCTGGGAGCTCGCTTGTAGTTCGATCTTCTGAAGGCTTTGCAGGTCTTGCCGAAAAACTCTGTAGCCGTTCTTGATCTTGATGCGGTAGAGGCTTGGAGACTTGATCTTGAGCTTTTGCAGATTTTGATCCTTGGCGCTTGGTAGCTGGAGACTGTTGGCCGCTTGATCTTCTGAAACCTCTAGAGTGCAAAATGTCGAATGTCGTTGGGGGTAGACTGCAGAGTGTGTTGAAAATGAGAGAGAGGGCCCCTATTTATAGGTTCTGGAGGCCTAGGGTTGCCTAGGGTTTGAGTCGGGCTTTGGGTTTGGGCCCAAATTAATTAATTATTTCTTTAACTTTAAATAAAGAAATAATTAAAATTTTCTGCATCATCTTTGACACGTGTCATGATATTATTGGTCAGGATGCATTTCCATTTAAAATTTAATTAAATGGACCGCCGTAATTAATTTAACATGCGGCGAATAATAATTGGCCGAATAAATTTAATTTATTATCCACGTGTCATTTTTTAATTGGTCGACAAATTTTTGCCTCCTACAAATGCCCCCTTCTAGAGTCGACCGCGTACACGAATTTAATGTGTTTGAAGCGGTTGGGTCTCGAATATATGAAATATTTTAATTGCATGTCTCTCCCTTATCTGGGTCAAGTCAATATGGAAACGTAACATGTGTCTATCGCATGTCAGATTGAAGAAGATTGTGCTTTCACATGAGATCTACCTTCTTGATTTTCTTTTATATATATATATATATATATATGTATATAAAATTTTGAACAAGTGATTGAGTTGTCCACCAAAAGCAGAGAATGTAGAATTTCATCCAAAATTCTTCTTTTCCTTTTCCCACGACTGGTAACAATGTAGAATTCTATTCAAAATAGGATGAATCCCTTTAAAGATGGTGTTGGAGAGGGGTTTGGAGGCTTAACTAATCAATTACTATATAATGGACTTTTTTCACATCTCCCTTCATCCATATATCGCTTTCCCTTTCTTCCTCTCTGAAGTCCTATGCGTAAAGCTGGACAGATTCAGAGTTCCTTTTTTTTTTGTTTACTCTGTCGGTCATGCTGTTACTTTTACTTCGATCTCAAACCCTCAGTATCAAACCCACACTTCTTCTCCTCAATTTTTTTTTTTTTTTTTTAATCAGAGCAAAGGATGTGTCTAGACAGCTGTGAGAAATTCTGATCCTGAATTTGCAATTGTGCCCGTTTTTTTTTGAGAGCTTCCCTATGTAGCCATGGTGTCTGGCAACTGGACTAATTCACTACATACTCTATTCGGAGGTCTTGATAGAAATTTTTGACGGGATTTCGTGCCTGATTGCTTGAGCCTTGAGCCATCTAAATTTGCTCTCTTTGCTCTGTTCTTACAGTTGTTACCCCTTTTTGTTCTTCTCTACCAAATATCTGCAACCTTGTTGAAACTGGCATGTCAAATTGTAGACTTGCCTGGTTCACCAGTATTCAGAGTTGTCCTTTTCATCCATATTAAACCAATTTCTTCTTCTACTGTGAATTTCAACCTAATGCTTTGAACTCAAATATTGTTTTTCCTCTGTTTTTGATGTGAAACGGTTGTAGTGTAAATCATGGCCACAGAACTGTATATGTCATCAATGACAATCAATTTGTGCTTTTCCCTTTTCCTTGTAAAAGAAGGAAGAAAAATGGGGGAAAATGCACTTACACAAACTCACGTGACTCCATTGTTCACTTTAATGATTTCTTTTTTTTTTTTGTATTTGTGAGTGGGGCCCACCATGCTCAACAAATCATCACATTTGTGATGAAATTTAGTCACGTATTCTGATCTCTTTTATTTTGACTTTCTTTTTCTTCTTTTGTTGACTTTTTTTTTCATTTTCCTTTTTTCTTTTTCATTTTTTTTTACTTTTTCTAATATGTGTATTTTTCTAACACTTGTCTTTTTTTTTTTAACTTTTTTGGTGTAGGGAGTTGTTGCGATCTGCCTGAATTTGTTCTTCGTCCTCGCCAGTATCTTGCCCACTCTTCAGCGTGCTGTCGTAGGGTAGTCCTAGACTACTCTCTTCAGGACTGTATGGGTCGACGATGTCATCGCTTCGCTTTAGGTGGATTACTCCTCGGGTACGTTCTGATGTATTAGACATCTTTGAGGTGTCTCTTTTCAGAACTAACCTGGGTCGACGGAAGTCGTCATCGGGTTTACTCCTCGGGGACGTTATGATGTATTAGACATCTTTGAGGTGTCTCTTTTCAGAACTGACCTGGGTCGACGGAGTCATCGCTTGGCCACAAGTGGATTACTCCCTTAGTTGCTGGCGTAGAGTTTTCCTGGACAACTCTCTTAAAACGATGCGATCAGTGGTCGACTGGGTCATCACTTCGCCGGAACACTCCTCAGCGTGCTGACGTAGAGTGGTCATAGACTTACTCTCTTCAGGACTGCCTGGGTCGACATGGTCATCGTCTCACTGCGAGTGGATCACTCCTCAGCGTACTGACGTAGAGTAGTCCTAGACTGCTCTCTTCAGGACTGTCTGGGTCGACCGTGTCGTCTTCTCCGCTTTCCTGGGCTACTTCTCCTGGACTTTCCGCCGTCTACAGGTTGTGAAGAGAGGGCTTGAATTCTCTATCTAGTCATGGTGAGACACCAGACTTTCTTCTGAAGGTCCATGACAAGCCAGCTAAACATTTTTTTGGGTGTGAGCGTCATGGAAGGTCACGAGGACATCGCCCGCTAGCTTGCCCCCAGTATCGACTTTAAAATGAGACGTTGATATCGCCAGCTTGAAAGAGTCTACTACTTAGCCAAAGGAGTGCGCCGCTTTATTTGAAGGACAATGGTGTTGTCTTGGAGCAGAATTCAACCAACACGGTTAGGATGCCCCCATATTGCATACTTGAAGGAAGTTGTCAGCCTGAGTATTTCATTGATGGTGCTGACTTGAAGCCAACCACTGACATGAAGATCTTGACAAGCTAGAGTGCGGCTTGAAAGCCTACAATCATAATGACTTGGAAGTCGGTCTATTTCTTGTACTTTTGACTTGAGAGTCTTTATTGTGATGACGTAAAAATCTTTAAAATTTGATTTTGACGACTTGGTAGTCTTGAATTTGATTGACTTGGACGTCTTCAATTTTTGATGACTTAGAAGTCGGTGGTTTTGATAACTTAAGAGTCTTGAAGTTTGTTGACATAAAAATCTTTGGATTTGCTGACTTGGGAGTCGTATGCATTGTTGACATGGAAATCTCGAACTTTATTGACTTGGGAGTCGTGATTTTTTTTCTTGACTTGTGAGTCCTTGTGTTATATTGATTTGAATTTGGTTGACTTGTAAGTCTTCATTTTATCGACTTGGGTGTCAGGAGACTTGTTGATGCGAGATTTGACTGACTTGGAAGTCTTTGTCTTGTTGTTGACTTAGTAGTCAAGGGACCTGGTGACTTAAGAGTCTTGAAATTTATTGATTTGAAAGTCTTGATTTTTTTTTTCTACTTGGAAATCTTTAAATTTTGTTGACTTGGAAGTCGGTGAATCTGGTGACTTGAGAGTCTTTTTTTTTATTGACTTGGGAGTCCTTGACTTGAAAGTCTTCAATTTCGACTTGGGAGTCTTTAACTTTGGTGACTTGAGAGTCTTTAACTTTGGTGACTTGAGAGTCTTTAACTTTGGTGACTTGAGAGTCTTTGACTTGAAAGTCTTGAACTTTGACTTGTGAGTCTTGAATTTGCTAAATTGTAAGTCCTCAAAGTTTGTTGACTTGAAAGTCTTGGAGTTTGTTGACCAGGAAAGTCATCAAAATTTGATGACCTGGGATGATTTTTTTTTCTTTGGGTATGAATGTATTTGGGTCTAGACCCAAATTGCCTACGTAACTTAAGGGATAAAATAGCCATAAGGATCAAACCAAACGTAGTTCAAATTTAAAGATGGAGAAATAAAAATTTTATTTATTAATTTAACCGTACACAGTTTATACTCTTGCGGGCCAGGAGTATTACAATGATGAAATTGAAATGAACTGAAAATGAAATCTTTTTTTTTGTGAACAGTTTAGGCTCTTGCTCGGGAGCTACATCTTCACTTTCCTAGATTTTGACTTGAGAAGAAGAAAATGTCTCATCTTGCTCAAGTTCTTCGCCGTCATTGTTTTCGCTTTGATGACCGGTGAAGATCACAGTGCGTCTCTTCACTCTAAGGGATCCTTCAGTCTTGACCTCCAATGCTCAACAATGCTTCATGCGAGATGGGATGAAGCTTTGAACTTCATTAATGACCCCAAGGCGGCTGAACGCAGAGCTCTTTTCCTGGCTAGGCTGTGAACCTGTCACCTCTTCAAGTTGTTTGATTCTTGAAAATATAGACGACTTTGATTTCGAACCATTCTTGATCCTGCTGAAGACCGAGGCTTTGCGCTCTACTCGATACCCTATCCACTCAAAGACAGAAGTTTGTTTGTGGGAAGCAGACCATCCCAACCTATCGAACACGGAGAGCTTTGATTTAGGCCGATGCTCCATTCCTTCGTTATCAACTTCTTCGATCTCGAAGCATGAGACCATGTTCACAGCTGCAACATTGTTATCTTCTCCGAAGAAGTACCTCGGAAAGTATTCCTCCAGTGTGACAGGAACACGAGGGCCTCGCTCAAGCCATTCAGTTGAACCCACTTCTTGCTTCTTGATGACTTCAAGTCTCCTCCTCTCCATCGAAGGTTGAGGATTGTTCCTTCTCCTTTGATGCATTTGGGGTCGTGGTGTTTGGACTTCCCTTTGCCCCCTAGTCTTCCTTCGAGTGTCCGAGATCCATTTTCCATCGTCAAAAAAAGCTTCTACTTCTTGCTCATGTGCATCTTGAGGGGTCTGGACTAGTACAGCAAGAGGAACTGGTTTTTGGCATCCAAACTGAATCATCAAGAATTCGTTTCTCCTGGCTGGAACTGGATGTGCTGAAACATAATTGGCTTCGACGTTATCATCCAAGTCCAATATTATTTGTCCTTCCTCAACTAGCTTCATGATCCGCTCCTTAAGTGTGACACACTTCTCAAGAGGGTGACTAACTACCCTATGATACCGACAATATCTTGGGTCCGTGGTTCTTCCCACTTCTTTTGGCCTCTTTGGTTGTGGAAGTTCGATAACTCCTGTCTCTAACAGGTTGTCGAGCATTCCTGACAAATCGGAGTCTGGAAATGGGTACTTCTTTTCTTGAAGCTCCTTCAGTGTAGGGAGCTTCCTTTCAGCGTCTTTTGAAGAAGTGACTTTGTCCCCTTTGGGTTTAGGTTTAGCTGAGATTCTTACTGGTTCACACATTGAAATAGCCATGGACTCCTCTGTTTAAGTCTTCGGCGACTTGCCATTCTTCTTATACCCACTAGCACCATTCCTTGATTCGGATGAAGATGAATTCCTTCCCCGTCGACTTGCTATGGTCATCTCCATATCATGTGCCTTGGTCGCCAACTCCTGAAAGGTTTTAGGCTTGACCATCTTGAGGATGTAGAGTAAGTCCCAGTGCATACCTTGAGTGGACATATCGACAGCTGAAGCTTCGCTGAGGCGATCCTTGCATTCAAGACTAAGAGCCCTCCAACGATGGATGTAGTCAAGGACTGGCTCGCCTTCCCACTGTCTGGTGTTTGTCAACTCTGTCATGCTGACGACCCGTTGAGCGCAGTAGAACCTGTTGAGAAACTCTTGCTCCATTTCTTCCCAACTGTTAATAGATTCAGGCTCTAAATCCGTATACCAGTCGAATGCGATCCCCTTCAGAGAGCGGACGAATTGCTTCATTAGCCGATCTCCTTCCGTGCCAGCATTACTACAAGTCTCGATGAAATGTGCAATGTGTTGCTTAGGGTTACCCTTTCCATCAAACTGGTTAAACTTTGGGGGCTGATATCCTCGTGGCATTCGAAGGGCGTCGATCCTCTTTGTGTATGGCTTCATGTACAGGTGAGTCTTGTTTGACCCCTCTTCGAGTTGAGCCCGCACTACATTTGCCACTAAGTTTTGAATCTGCTCCACGGTCAGTGATTCTGAAGATGAGTTACTCTTCTTATCTTCCCCATCGCCATCACCTTTGGAAGATTCTTTGTCAGATTCCTCTTTGTCAGAATCTTCATCGGAGTGTTGGTACGGGCGCTTCTCTATCTTCTTCATCAGTTTTGCGATCCGCTCACTTTGTTCGCTGATCTTTTTGTCTTTCTCTTCACTTTCCATGGCGAGCCTGTTTAACATAGCCTCAAGTTCAGCTATCTTTGCTTCCATGTTGACAGCCATCACGTCACTTGGATCGAAGGTCGAATTTGACTTCTTGGAGAAAGAGATGAGAGGCAGAGATGTCCCACCGAGCGTGCCAAATTTGTAAACACAAATTTCGAGCCTGAAATAAATAAAGACAAGAAATATGAGAAACAAATATAATTTGTATTAATATTCGAATGTATGTAGGTACAATCTCTGTATTAAATACAATAAGGTAGTCCTCTGATTCGATCTCCTGAAATTTGGGTGAGCCGAGGGCGCGGACGCTTAATCTCGATCTCGAATGGAGGTTTAGCTGAAGAATTCTTGCAGTATTTCTTGAGCTGAAGGTCTTGAGCGTTGATCCCCTTAGTGTTTGGTAGCTGGAGTCTGCTCGAAGTTTAATCGTTTGAAGATTGACTGTTGGTTGTAGTTCTCTTGGTTCTTGGATGCGAGGGCTTAGTGCTTGGTCTCGATCGATGAACCAGAGGAGGAAGACGACTGCAGTCTTTGATGCGATGAACAGAAGTTATTGAACTAGCCGACGTTAGTCCTTGGCGCTTGGAAGCTGGGAGGTCGCTTGTAGTTCGATCTTCTGAAGGCTTTGCAGGTCTTGCCGAAAAACTCTGTAGCCGTTCTTGATCTTGATGCGGTAGAGGCTTGGAGACTTGATCTTGAGCTTTTGCAGATTTCGATCCTTGGCGCTTGGTAGCTGGAGACTGCTGGCCGCTTGATCTTCTGAAACCTCTAGAGTGCAGAATGTCGAATGTCGTTGGGGGTAGACTGCAGAGTGTGTTCAAAATGAGGGAGAGGACCCCTATTTATAGGTTCTGGAGGCCTAGGGTTGCCTAGGGTTTGAGTCGGGCTTTGGGTTTGGGCCCAAATTAATTAATTATTCCTTTAACTTTAAATAAAGAAATAATTAAAATCTTCTGCATCATCTTTGACACGTGTCATGATATTATTGGCCAAGATACATTTCCATTTAAAATTTAATTAAATGGACCGCCGTAATTAATTTAACATGCGGCGAATAATAATTAGCCGAATAAATTTAATTTATTGTCCACGTGTCATTTTTTAATTGGTCGACAAATTTTTGCCTCCTACAGACATATAAGCATCAATTTCTGCCATGTTTTATTTGTATGATAAAAACAAGAATACATTGGACAATGCAACTGTGGTTGGTGTATATGTTAAGTCCATTCCCCCACCTGCACTTATCTGATCAAAGGGATGTCCTGGGAATAAATGCAACAATGAACCTTTAATTCATAAGCCAATGTGATAAAATTCCTCTGCAAATGCGATGTATTGTTCTGATAAGTCTACCCAGAATTAGGAGCCTAACTCAGCATAATGCCTGCGTTATCACTTAAATCATTAGGATTAATGAATGCGGATTCTTAAGTAATCTAGAGAGACAAATTTGGAGCTAGACACAACTAATTAGCTCTATCAGAAAGAAGCCACAACAAGCTTAGACACACATAATCCCACTGTACATTCAACAATGTAACCACATACTTAATGCAATGTTCTCAGGCTCTCGACACGCATAATATCTCATTAACAGCCAAACTCCTACCATAAATTTCATCATAAGCCATGGAAACACAATGTGCAACATCATTGAACAATCACATAGCAAAGCAAACAAAAGCAAGTACATGAACACCCTAAAAATTCACAGTTCAAATACCAGATGGTCAAATGAAAGCAGCTAAAGCTTCTGTTTATGGTATTAACCACCTAATTAGACCTAAAGCTGAGTCCCTGCATCAAAACAACACCCATAATGCTTCACCAAATTGTGCTCAAACATAGCACAAAACCCTAAAGAAAGTTCAATTGAATTTGGACAATGTTCATTCCAAAGATTGCATGGACCAACAGAATCAACAATTCAACCAAAATCTTGCTCAAAGTTTCAATCTTTTCTACAACACATTGCATAATAGAGAGTGACAACCAGAATAGACTATAATGGTAAAACTTCACCCTCGATTTATGATAAAGTTCAGCAAAATGTCTAACAGTTGACTAAGCCATATAAATTTCCCAGCATAACAGAGAGTGGCACCAACAGACCATCCAATTGACCCATACATCATTTGAAAGTCGTACCTGAGAACCCAGCTCAATCAGTCACACATACAAACCAGACCCTAAACCCAGTTCTTTTCTAGCTGTGATCAACATCAGTTCTTTTCTAGCTGTATTGAAAAACTACACAAACCAGATCTTAAACCCAGATTAGAGCCCCATTTTTTTCCTCCAATAAAACCAAGTTATAATGCCTGTCTTGAAAAACTACACAATTACACCTCATTTTTTTTCCGTTAGAAAGGGTTCTTTTCTAGCTGTTAGAAGTTTTTCATCTTCAAAGGGTATAAATAACATCAATTCAATCAATTTATGAAAAATAAAATCCACTATTACAATTATATACAAATCCACACTAACCTCAATCACAAAAGAAGAAGAAGAAAAAACCCAGCACTGACCCACAGCGAAAGAGAGGAGGAGGGGAAATAAGAGAAGAAGAAGATAATCAAAATTTCATAAACAATCATAATACGATAAGTATTATGATTCTACAGTCATCCCGATTTCAATTTTTGGAAACCAATTTCGGTTAGAATTTTCGAAAACTTAGCCCAGAAAAACCACATTTTATAGTTTAGGGTTTTGGAAACCAAATTTGATTGGAAACCCAAAAAAAAATTATGAAACCCTTAACCCAGATCGAGGTCATTGCCCAGAAATAAAATTGGAAAGCATATTTTTACTTGAAGAAACATTTACCTCGTAGAAACCTGCACTTATTTTGATCAACAACTCATTCTTCTTCTTCGATTGGTTGTTATTCTTCTTCGTTTTATGGTTAAGTTGAACAGGGGGTTTCGATTTTTAGGGTTTGGTTGGGTTTCGATGTGGATAGGAGAAGGGATTGAAGGAGAGGGTTTCGATGCAAGGAGAGGGTTTCGATGTTGAAGTTTTTGAAGGAGAGGATAGGAGAAGGGATTGAAGGAGAAGGGTTTCTGTCTTCTTCGTTTCAGGGTTAACAATAGGCTTTGCTAGGGTTAGGGTTTGGGGAAAGGACGGTGAAAGGCGCGGGAAAAGCTAGATTTTGGTAGAAGATCTTGGCCGTCCACTATCTTTTTAATCTAACGGTTAACATTGAATTATTTTGCCATGTCAGCAATCTGTGTGACACTCACTCCATGTTTATAGACCATTCAATATAACGTACATGGATTGACAATTTTAAATGTAATTGGACATTTAATTTCTTAATTGTGTGGGTTTCTAATTGATTCAATTTTTGACTAATATTTTTTATTGGTTATATTTGACAATTCTATTGATTCTAATAACTATCAATTTTATTGTCATATTCTCTAATTTTAAGGACATTAATTAATGTTTTTTCTTGTAAAAAATTGTTGACAAATATATTCTATTTTTTCTAATGACTATCAATTTTATTGCCCTATTCCCTAATTTTAATGACATTCAATTTTTTACTAGTGTTATTTTGCTTGCAAATAAAATGAATGTAGAATATATTTTCAAAACAATTTTTTTCTTATAAAATAGTATTGGCAAATATATTCTAATGACTTTAATAAATTGTTTTCTTTATTAACTTTTTAGTATTCTTCCCTAATTTTAATGATGTCAACTTTTTCATGCAACTTTAATATGATAAACGTATAATGTAGTTTTTATAAATTTTATTTACTAATGTGTTTCTTTTCATAGTGTTAACTTGTAATTTTATAAATATTAATGATTAATATTTTCATGCAATTTTAATGATTAATAATTTTTGGTATCATTTTTTTCATGCAATTTTAATGATGTCGATCTTTTCATGCAATTTTAATGTGTTTCTTTTCATGGTATAGACTTTCATCGATATCATCATGGCATCCCGACAAGTTGACTTGAACGAGGACTATGACAGTGATTCCGATTACGATCCATTAGAAGAGTTGTTTAATGATGATGGGCCGACTGGCGTTGGTAATCGTGACGACTTGTTTCGTGATTTATTCGGAGATGAAGACGAACTTGAGGCAGAAGATGAGTTTAGGGCCCCTTTCATACCCGAGGATGATGTGGAAGCCATGACTGTTGCTGGTGATGGTGATGTTGATGGGTCGAGTGACCATCCTAACAGTGACTGCCCCTTTTCGCGAGATGGAATTTGATTCGGTCGGGAATTTTGTGAACCACATGCATAACTACGGGCGGGTTAATGGGTTCCAAGTACGTATTAGAAGCTCCGAAAGATTTCACGAAGAAACTAGCACGACAAACGAAGCACTCATCAAGAGGATAATGATGGTCTGTTCAAAATACGACACGTTCAAGTCGAACAGTGCAGATCCAAACCGGTCATCGAGCACTTCTGTCACCGAGTGTGGTTTCAAAGTCACTGCCACGTTCCAACACCAAACCGGAAAATACAAGTTGACTACCGTCGACACAAACCACAACCACGAGTGCAACCCTGCAGACATAAAATACATGCGGAACTACAAGTTCATAAGTTTTGAAAATCAATGGAGGATGATAAACAACGACACAACCGGCGTGCAAATCTCCAAGAACTTCAACTCAATTGTGGTACAACATGGTGGGCATGATCAAGTTCCATTTGACGAGAGAGATTGCCGCAATGTAATCAGCAGAGCAAGGAGACTCGCATTGCAAGACGACGACTTCAGGGAGATGATGGGACATTTTAAGGAGATGATGTCCGGTAACTCCAACTTTTTCGTCACGTATGACACCGACGATGTTGGAACTCTGAGGAACGTCTTTTGGGCGGATGGAAGGAGCAGGGCAGCTTGCGAGGACTTTGGGGACGTGGTGTCGTTCGACACGACTTATGTGTCCAACAGGTACAAGATGTCATTCGCTCCTTTCATTGGGGGTTAACAACCACGGACAGTCTATCCTGCTCGGCTGTGCTCTGTTGGCTGGAGAGGAAGCCGATAACTTCGTCTGGTTGTTTCAGACGTGGTTGACGTGCATGTCGGGGAAAGCTCCGGTCGCGATCATAACATACCAATGCCAATCCATAGGTCAGATTTAATTATTCTATTTTTACTTTTTTGTACGTACTCAAGTTTTCAACGTGCATGACACTTCGTAACAAGTTAAATTTTTTATGTACAGGAAAGGCGATCGCAAAGGTATTTCCGAATGCACGACACAGATGGTGCATATGGCATGTGATGAAGAACGCGAAGAAGCATCTATGCAACAAACCAGAGGGAAAAGATATTCTTCGAGGGCTCAGAGATACTCTTTACGATTCAATTGACGCCGAGGAATTCGAAGACAGATGGAAAGAATGGGTTGACACATACGGCCTGCACAACTCCAACTAGTGCAATGACATGTATGATAAAAGGCATAGATGGGTGCCCGTATACTTCAAGGACGAGTTCTGGGCAGGAATGTCAAGCACGCAAAGGAGCGAGGGGATGAACTACTTCTTCAAGGGATTCGTGAATGTCAACACAACTCTCAAACAATTTGTGGAACAGTTCGGATTCGCACTAGCAAAGAGGGTTAAAGAAGAGGACAAGGAAACGTTCCGATCAAAGGATAAACCGATCCAATGTAAATCGTGCTTTGTTTATGAGCATGTATTCCAGAAGCTATACACTTCAAAGAAGTTCGTTGAGCTTCAAAACGAGGTGCAAAACCTGATCTACGTAGTGAAAGCGGATAAGATACACGACGAGGAGAAGACGTGCTCTTATGAGGTCACTGTGAGGAAGGACCGTGCAGTATACGAGCCGAAAGAAATCACAACCAGGCGATCGAAGTTTATCGTCAAAGTAGATAGAGAGACCCTAGAAATGAACTGTGACTGCAAGAAGTTTGAGTTCAAGGGAATCTTGTGCTCCCACATACTGCGTGTTTTCAGCGAGGAGGGGCTTGATTACGTTTCGAAAAGGTACATTCTGGACCGGTGGAGGAAGGACCTTCCAAGAAAACATCTCACTATCCAAGTTCCGTACTACCAACTACACCGAGCTAAAACCAAAGAGGTTATCCGATTTGAACAACTACAGAGTGCGTTTGAGTCTGTTTCTACACTGGCCGTGATGGATGAGAAAATGTTCAAAGCGACGATGAAGGCTCTTTCCGAGTTGAAAGATAAGGCACCATCCATTATTGGGGACCGTGATGGGGTCGTGACCCGGGTCATTGACAAGATCGGCAGAGCGTACGGTAGGCGGCCTGCTGGAGAGGGAACTTCTCGAAGGGGTACGAGCACCAACGCCAACGACTCTGTCCCCGTGAACGACCCCGTCGATAAAAGGGGTAGGGGTAGGAGACAGACAAGGAGAACCGGTTATCATAATGAACAACCCCGTGGCAGGAGGAGAACACAGCAAACGCCACCGACATCCAGTGTTCATCAAGGCTTCCAAATGCCACCTAGATCAATTGTTCAACCAGGCTTCCAAATGACACATGGAATTGGGTATCAAATGCCGCAAGGTTCTAACGCTCCAAACGGGTTCCAAATGTACACCCAGCCGCATGTCGTGTTAAACTACATCGTAACTAATCCTCCTTTTCAGCCTACGTCGGTAAGATTATTGTTTGATATAACTGCATTTTGTCAATATTGTACATCAAACATATTATAATCTTAACGATGAATCATTTCGCAGGGTCAGGGTCAAACATCTCATTTCAACCAAGGAAGGTGAAGAAGAAGATGACGGGTTTAGGTAGAAGATTGGGGAAATTGATTTCTTTTTGCTTATCATGTATGTACTCAAGGGTTTAGGTAGTCCAATCAATGGAAAAGTCTAGTTAAAAAAAGTGTAATTTCAAACAATCAATTTTGAATGATCAAAAATTAAACTATACCAATCCAATTAGTTCTTTGTTTGTAGCCAATTCCTTTCTTTAGCCATTTCAATTGCAATATTATTTACTATACCGGTCCAATGATTTTAACCCTTTCATACTCTTCTTTTAGCCATTTCCAAAAAATAATATTAAAGAATGTTTGAATTACACCTACTTTGATATGAAACTAGCAAAGTAAGATATATTATCTTCGAATACTAATTTAAAATTTTACATTCATAACCTTTTGTGTATATTTCTTCTGAACTTCCATTTACGTTTATATTAATATTAAATGAATTATTTTATATGATTAGTTTTATATTAAATAAATAATGACAAACACATATACAATTATAATATAAATCAAAATTGTGTATTTGTGCCAACTATTAGAAACTTATGTATCATATTGTTATATATATGCTTTAATATAGTACTATATTTATAATACATGTCTAACACATATACGATTATAATATAAATCAAAATTTTGTATTTGTGCCAACTATTAGAAACTTATGTATCATATTGTTATATATATGCTTTAATATAGTACTGTATTTATAATACATGTCTAACACATATTTTAAGGATAAGAATCAAACAAAATATCTCCTTCAGCAGCTCAGCAAGTATTCCCTCCCCCTCCATCATCAATTAGTTCACTACAAAGCCACGATCATGGCTAAGATGGATCACAAGTCAAAAAAATACAAACTGAAGTCAATATTCATCAAAGCATTAGTCATCAGTGCTTCCATTTTGCAATAATAGGAACTCAGCATTATCTTGGCAAACCAGAGAGTAAAACGGTTGTCACCCTATTTATCATCCTCTTTATATCAGAGAGACAACTACTTGAGAAGCAAATAAGCCTGAGTTCTTGATAAGCCTGCAAAACGTAAATGAGAACCCCAAATAAATATGTGAGCTTCCTGAACAGAACTTTCTAATTCGAAGTGTAGGAACCACAGTACATGCAGAAGCTTTCTGAATGAAAATTTACAATTCAATGTATAAGGTACGCCATATACAATAGCCAAGAGTATCTCAATAGATAAATCTAGAAAAAAACTTGATTAGACTTCAGAAGGAAATATTGTCGTGAATGTCATAGGAGAGAATCCCAGGCTTAGCAAGCTGCCCTCCAACTGCCGAAATAGCTTGTTGGAAAACAGATCACCAGGGGCTGGTATCATCTGTAGGGGTCATCAAGGGGCGGCCTTTCAAGTCTCTGTTTGGTCCCTTGCTATCAGAGGCGGATAAACATGCCCAAGCAAAAAGTTGGAATATCTTGATCAGACTTCAGAAGTAAATAAAAGGCCGTAGACATATGAACACCCCCCCCAAAAAAAAATGAGGAAAACAGGTTTCTTCCATTTATGTTAAATACTTCAACGCAACAATAACCAATGAGTCAAATGAATACCATCAATAATTCTAAAAGGGTGACCATAGAAAGCAGCACTGAACAACAGCAAAGATAAGTGCAATATTTAGGAAAGCTCAGAAATGTACAAGTGGCACAAGAAAGGGATGGTAGCATACTAGCATCTAGCTTCTCCATGATAAACTATCAGAAGAACCAACTCAAACATATTTGACACATAATATTTGACACATAAGAAACAACCAGTCAAGTATGAAGCTTATTTGGGCACCAACTCAAACATATAGCAGATATTATAAAGCTAACCCTTGCTAGTTGCTACAAAACGAAAAAATTCCACAGATACAAGTGAACCAACTTGTCAATGGATTAGAATGATGGCAAATAAATAGGTCAACAACAATTGGGAGCTCATCTAACAAACTTAAATTGAATCTTTTACCCAACATCCAACACACCGTGTTGGTGTAAAACCAAGTTTGATGGACATATAGATCAGTTTGTTTAAGACAAACCGAGGACGAGACCTAAGAGTCCAATATCATTACAGTAATTCTCATAATCATGCCAATCAAAGTGTATAATCATGCCAATTATGACGTCCAGTACCAGTGCAAGCAACATAGTGACATACATATTATCTGTTATCACTCAGATCTTCAACTTTAGAGTCGAATTTCGTTGGTAAAATCTATATAAACTTGTATAAAATTTAGTAAAATTGTAACAGAACACTGAAAGGAATTAGTAATTATACTAAAAAAAAATTTTATATCGACCACTGCCAACAACAAAGGCCGCAGAAAAACGGGGGAAAAACCAAACCAAAATTGTAATCAAATATAGGAAGTAGAACCTTTCTTATAATAAATATGCATGAAAATGAACCATTTGACATTTCCAACCCCCAACCCCCACCATTATGACACATTCATCCCTAAAACTTGAGGGAAATAAATTTTAAATTTTAAAACAATTATGTAGGTACAAATGTTTCAGTTTAAGGATTCACTGGATTTTGATGTCTTACTTACAGTACGGTGAGATGAGAAAAATTTCCAATCTCTGATGGTATGCCTCCTTGCAGATAATTAGCTCTTAAGTACCTGCAATCACACAAGGATTAGTGTACAACAATTATAAGTAAAAAGGCTGAAGTATCAAAATTCAATTTCTGAGATATCAAAATTAAAAAGGCTGAAATATTACAAGGCATACCTAAAAAAAATAAATAAAGAAAAGCAAAAAGGATTAACAAAAACATAAATTTAAAATCAGCACCCAAATTAATTGATAATTTTAATTTCAGACAACAAATTAGTTTTCTCATCATGACAAAATATTCACATCAGACAGCAAATTAATTGTTATAACACCAACAGCCACTAGGATTTCCCTATAAATACTTGTAGATCTTCTTCCAATTATCATCCCTTACAAACACATTTGTTTCAACCATTCTCAAACAGAAAAATTCAAATGGAGAGCCCTTCCTCTTCCCTAAAGACAGCCACAACCACCAAAACAGAAACAACCCTCAAGAATGAAATTGACCAACAAACCGATTCTGAAAGAACCATAAGCCAGACACCGATGTCTGTTTCAGTTTCAGCTGTGAAACTAGAAAACCCCTCACCAAATCCCTCACCAACTCCCTCATCTATGACACCAAGATCTTCCAGGAAAACTGGGAGATGTAGAGCTGCTGCGATACATCCATATGAAGTGCAGTATGAACGATTGAGGTTAGACATTCAACAACTTTTCAAGAGGATGAAGACAAATGGCAATGGAGCACTACTCAAGAAGATGATTTAGGCAAATGAGGACGTACTGGTTGACCTAGATATCATCTACAAACAATGCGACGAATCTAATACTAGTCCAAGGAACTGGAGTTGCGCTAAGCAACTCCACCCATATACTTCCCCAGGAAGTATTCTGGGGCGAAAGAGGAAGGTTGAAGAAGGGTGTTCTTCCTCTGTTCCTGATGGAATAGAGATCATCAACTTGGACTAAAGAGGAGTCGTAGGAAAATTTCATATCAAGGGTTTTACTGGTGGTGTTTGTTTTCGGAATTTCTAGTTTGTTTTCTGTTTTTTGAATTGAGGATCTAGCTTGTTTTTCTTGTGATGTTTTTAAATTCAAGTCGGTAGTATGTTGTTTAGGGTTTAATCTATTATCAATGAAGTTAGGTATTTTGGTTTAAACTTTCGTTTTTTATTCTTTCATTTACTTTCAGATTAAGAACCCTAAATTTAACAACCCAGAAAACAGAAAAGATTCGACCATAAAATTCATATTCGACCAAAACACAGAGAAATTTGAACAAAAATCCAATCAAATACTCACAATCCAGAAAAGATTCACCATAAAAACATAAAAAAATTGAACAAAATCAACACTAAAAAAAATCCAAAAACAATTAATAAAGAAGAAAAACGAAAAGATTAAGCCTAAACAAAAAAAAAAACCCTAAAAAATGAAGACAAAAAAACAAACTTATCTTCGCCGATGCTATCTTCTACAGGAGAATTGGACGAGGATTGTGTAAATCCTAAAAAATTGAACAAGACATAGAAAATCAGATTCGATCATAAACAAACACACAGAAAATCCTAAACCCTAAAAATTTGAACAAGAACGACAGATCCAAAAAAAATTGAACAAAATCAACCCAGAAAAGATTAATCCTAAAAACAAAAAAAAAACCCTAAAAATTGAAGAAAAAAGATGAAACTTATCTAAATTCATCTCCGATAGATTCGTTGTAAGTTTTCTTTGAGCGTGTTCATCTCCGGCGGTGGTGAGTCTGTTGTCTGAATACGAAGGTGGTGGTCAGTCCGTCGTCTTCATCTCCAGCGATTCCAGCCGTGTTCTGTCGTCGTCTACGCCGGATTATTCAGGGTATCAAGTTTAAGTTTCGCAACGAAAAAGGGTTTACGTTCAATAGATTCGAAATTAGGGTTAGGGTTGTCGACGGTGGTGGTTGAGGGTGGTGGTTTGGATGAGACTTGGAAGGAGATCTGGAAGGGGAGATGGTGAGTCGAAAGGTTTCCAGATGAGAGAGGGAGATGAGTCAGGTGTGTGTTAGAATTGAGGGAGGCGTGAGGGAGGTTGAAATGATGGAGGCGGCTCATCTTGGAAATGAGGGAGGCGTGGATTAAAGGGGGGGGGGGATTAAATGGGGCTCCTAGGGTTTTCAGTTTGTTTTCCAGCTCAGCTGCCACATGGGGTGAGTCAAAACTCACTGAGTCAGTGAAGTATTTTCCCCTAACTTATCCCAATCTAACACAATTCCCCAAAAAAGCATCAACTCTGAAAACACAATTCTCCCAAAAAACATCATAACTTATCCTAACCTAACTATCCTAACTTAAAAATAGTTTATCCACAGAAAAAGGTTGATGAGAGGGAGAAAGGCAAGAAGAAAAGGGGAAATGGCGGGCAAGAAAAAAAAAAAGAGAAAATGACTCTAGACAAATGGTGTGCGAAACGAGAGAGATAACCCGAAAAGAAAATATCACCTACTATTGTGGGAATAATTAATAATTGTGACATTGCCAAGCTCAGTGGTGGATCTAGACATTCGATTTAGAGGTGTCCAATATATTTCTTACTATATATGCGTTATAAAATAATAAAATTTAAATAAATATCAGTAAAAATAAAAATAAATATTAAATGACATATTCACAAGCTTAACAAAATTTCACATCATCATATAAATATGCCAACCAAATAAATTGAAATTTCACATTAACTAAATATTTATATTTTAAACTTATACTGATACACAATTACCAAATTCATTGACTTACACTTTTTTGTTAATTGTTAAAAAATAATTTGGTACTCCCTCCGTCCCAACTATTTTACCTAATTTACTTTTTCATGGTTTTTGATGCGACACTTTTACCACTAATTTTCACGTTTTATCTTAGCAAGACTAATAATATTGTATTCATGTAAAAATATTTTTCACCACAAATCTAATAGTGGAAGTCTTATATAATAACTCAACATATAATTTGATAAATTAACGGTAAAAATTTGAAAACTTTGACCAAATTAGTCATACTTGGACAATTTATTTGGGACGGATGGAGTAATATTTAAGGATTTTTGGGTTGCTACTAAATAGGACACCCCTATTATATTTTTTGGGACTTTTTTTTTTACGGCGTCCACTTGCTTCAATTAAAAAAAAAATTTCCAAATAATATTAGAGAATCACAAATTTTTCTTGGGTTAAGGATGGTATATATATGTATATGTCACAGTATGTAAACTGACGTTAACATTGGTACAAATATAATAAGAATTTTGAAAACTTTAGATAAATTTGAATAAAAGTAGGTAAAATTGAATGAAATTGAAAAATTGGGTGTGGTATCATCCGCAGATGGTTCACTTTTAAAGTGTTTTTGTTATCCAAACCGTTCATTAGTTAATTTCATATTGTTCACCAAACTCTTTTTTTTTTTTTTTTTATGTGTGTGTTTTTGTGTAGGTTTGATATAGTAAGAGTTGAAAAATGCAAGATAGCTACAAGAAAAAAAATATGTGCATAAGCAAGAGATAGATGTAGTTACCGTACAATTCTTTATTAGGGTTGTCATACTGATTTTTCATTTGTTTTTGGTAAATACAGAATGTCCATTGTAATTCCTGATGTTATGTAAAACGATCTATTTGTAGCATTATATCATGTTCATGTTAATTTGTATAGTGAACAACATCGAATAAGCAAGTAAACAATATTGAATGAGCCAATGAATAACATCAAATGAGCCAATGAACAATATTGAATGAGTTCGTGAACAACTATGTGGACTTAAAATAACAGTGAACAGTATCGACTGAGCTAATGAACAACATTCCATGAGCAAGTGAACACTATAGAATGAGTCAGTATACAACAATTTTATTGACTTCTAATAATGGTGAACATTGAATGAGTCAAATGAGCTAGTGAACATCAAATGAGCAAGTGAACAACAACTTTATTGACTTCTAATAATGGTAAATGAACAACATCGAATGAGCAAGTGAACAATAACTTTATTGACTTCTAATAATGGTGAATGAACAACATCGAATGAGTCAAGTGAGTAAGTGAACAACATCGAAATGAATTAGTGAACAAAATCTTTATTGATTCTAATGCTAGTAAACAATGTCGAATGAGTTAATGAACAACGTTGAATATGTCAATGGACAACATTGAATATAGTAATTGCATATTACTCAGTAAACTATGTCACTGAAGTGAGTGAACAACGCATTAGTGAACAATGCATTAGTGAATAAGTAACCGTTAGTGATTTCTAGTGATGAACAATGATATTATAGTCAGTACACAATCCAATTTTTGGGATCGAAATCATGCACATGATGGAGCTCTGTAACCGCAAAGACTGATTAACAACTCCTCATACCAGGTTTGACTTCATAACTACTCCTTGCTAACCATTGCACGTAACGGTCCTTGTTATTGCTGAAATTAAAATAATACAATCTGACATGGCTACCATGTCACCTCTTAGAGCACATGCTCTCAGATAATACAATATTTTGCAACATGCTTTGGTTAAACCACCTTTGGATAAACACATATATGCTTGACCACCCACAGAAAAAGCTTATGGCTGCAAACAAGAATACTAAAGTAACAAAAATTAGAGGATCAAAGATACGAACTTTTGTTACTCGAGGAAGCAAAGCCGGGAGGAAGTGTCTGTGAAACTGAACCAAAAAAAAAATGGAATAACTGGAGCACATATGACACAAATTTGTTCTTCTATATGACATTATAAACTTGGTTACAAAGAACGGTAGTGTTTCTAAACCTAATGAACAAAAAACGACAGAGGCGACCACCACCGGAGCGAAGCTATGCCACCTAATAATAATCTACTCACATTTGATAGACCGGTATATATGGCGGACGAAAAACAGCGCTGCACGGAACCCCACAGTTCCAAGCATGAGGAAGAAGCCGTAACAAATGCAAGCCATGTACCCGAAGAAGAACGATGTTTGCATGAATCCAGACATGTCAGAACGTGCATAGTAGTAATACAAGCAATAGCCGTAAATAAACAGCCCTGTTGAACCACCGCAAAGGAAGGACCTGCAACGCAACCACAAGAGCCAAATGAGTTGGTATATAATCTCAGATGATACTGACTGCACAGGAATGACTAGAAATGATGACGAACACTTTCAGGATACAATTAACACACAGGATTGCATCCATAATCTAGACAGTTTAAAAAGAAATTTTTTTTTTCAACACAGATTGTAATGGATTAAAGCAAAATGCCTCATTAAACCTTATCTGCTTCTTTTTCATGGAGTAGTAGGTTGTAACTGTCTCTAAATCTTGAGTCAATTGGAACCCAACCCTCGAAATTGTAAAATCTAGGATAAGACTGCTATATTTGACCCCTTCATACCTTGCGCTATGGCGGGCTTCCAGAGCATTGGTTATGGTTTTGGTATAATTACACTGGATACCAAAAAGTAGAGTTTGACGAAACTGTATGTTCCCAAGCAATTAAAGTGCACATTCATTCAAGCAAACAGATGATCACAGATTCATACATCATAACATAGCAGAGAAAAATTGACAACAGGATGATATTGTTGAGTGTAGATAACATATTGGCACTGGATAGATGATTGGGCATCGATCTGTTTTTCCAGCACACTTCACTACTTGAAAACATTATTCCACTACTCTTAAATCTTAATCATGATTAATGTTTCTGAAAGCATCTTCATGAAAAATGTAAGTAGATGACGCAGCTAAAGTACAATTTAGGGTTTTAAGCTTCACTGCAAAGCCTGCAATCATCCCTACAAAATAGTTTTGGACTCCAACACCACTTCTTCAACAATTTGCAGAAAAAAAAAAGGTTCATCACAGTTCATTTGAGATGCAATAACCAAGTGATAGGTGTCCATGAGCCACTGAAACAAATACATGTACATCAACTTATCTACATGTACTAAACAAAGCAACAATGCTGGAAGGGCAAACACAGACAATTTCGGTAACCCCATAACCACGGAAACCTAATAGGCAAAGTGTGATAAATGCACTGAACTAGAGAGTTATGCAATGTATAACTGATGCTGTAAAGAAACGAGGATACCAATTCACTTAGAAAAGAAACGAGGATACAACAGCTATAAAGCAATGTATTATAGATGCCAAGAATGAAATTTAGTGCATACCTCCACCACCATTCATGATCCTCAGCAGCAAGTTGGAAGTATGTCAAAGCCACAGTTATGAAAGCAGTAACTATAATCAAAATGATGAAAACGATGAACAGGATGCTGTATATAGTATAGATCCTGTGCCCCCAAACACTGGCAAATATATAATAAAGTTCTATATATATTGCACTGAAAGGCAAAAACCCGGCCATTGCCATCTGAGGAAGAGTGCTCCGGTACCATGGCAAGGCAGGGATTTCTCTTGGGTACTTTGTTGTACGACAAGGAGCTTGGAACTCAGCCTTGCTATTCTTTCCAGCTATTCCACCCAAAACAAGCAAAGGTGATGTTACAAGTGACCAAATAAGAAGAATCACCACAATTGTACCAAAAGGAAGAGCTGCAGTAGCATTATATGCAATTGCAACAGTGTTGAGGAAGCAGAAGGTCAGAAACAATGGCCCGCAGAAAAGGAAACCCGTTAGTAAGAGATTCCTGACCTGAAAAGATAAAATAGCAAAAAAGCAGTGCATAGTTTGTCAGTAACTCATTTTCATGTGTTGTTTCTCTGTTTTCCATCAGACAACATCAGCACATACCCAGTTGGTTCCCTCCAATTGGCTGTAAAAGGATGTAGATACATAGCCAGCAATTCCTGATGTCAGAGCATAGATGACAACAAGTGCAGTAAACAATGCTCCTCGGTTATATGGGTAAAACACTCCCACTAAAGCCAGGATAAATATGAAGATTGTACTGCCAAGAACATGAGAGATGTGAAAGTTAGATCAAGCAATTTTGTCCTTCCATTTTATTGTGGGGTTTTTAAATTTAATTTTTTTTTTTGAGGGGGGGGGGGGGGTTTGTTGAGGGTACTCGCACTGCAGGATGAGGATGCACAGAAGGTTCAGAAAAACGGGGAGAAGACTGGTCAAGCAGATACTTACAGGGTAAATAACTGGGTACCAGATCCAAGAGCAGCTGCAAGCACTGATTTGAACTTAGGGAACCTAAATACATCCCCATGAATATATTTCCAACCTGTTTCTTCTTGGTCTTCAGCTGTTTCTTCATCATGTGCATACCTTTAGCCAAAACAAGTGACATAGGAAATCAGACTAAAACCACTTGACAGCCGAGAACAATACTAGACTAACTCTTACTAAACAACTTCCTTGATACTAATCTATTAAACAGAAGCGAAAGAGTGGTGAACAAATGCAGCTATTGCGGTCATTACTAAACACAGAGTAAAAGAGAAAGAAGCCTTTGTTCTTACTTAACAAAATCATTCTTGAGGACTCGCATGAGAATGGTGGCAAGAAATCCAGTCAATAGTAGTACAGTGACGCATGAATTTATGATGGAGAACCAGTGGATCTCTAGATGATGAGGAAGAGATGAAGACTGAGAGTACTTATCCATCCTCTTCTCAAAAGGGGTATCTGTCTCCTTCCACTTAACTGAATACATAAATTCCACCTCCGTATCTTTATCCTCCGTAATGTCCACCATAGAATTAGGGTCAGTCCGAACATTGATTTCTATAACATGTTCCTTGTTGTATAAGATGTCAAAATGTATATGTCTGTACAGAAAATACTTGTATTCACTCGGGTCCGATTTGCCTTCCTTGTCAACTTTACCTATGAAACCCCATATTGGCAAGTCATCATAATACATCTGGAAGTAGTAATCTTTAGATACTGCATCTCTAAATTTAGCCAACTCTTCCTTTGTCATCTTTTTCTTGCAAATAATTTCCGAGTCCTTGTCCACCAGGAAATCAAGCTTGTACGGAGCACTGACTAGACGATCCCCATTCAGCACTTCACCAAGAGCTTCCTTCTTCTCTTTTACGTTGTCTGTGATTAATGAAAGATCATATTTTAAAGACTCCTTAATCAACAATAAAACCAATGCAAATGGCAGAATATAATGCCGTTGGATTTTACCTGGAACACAGAAGGGAAGATCGAAATAGCGGTATGTTTCACTGAAAGAACAAGTTGATATATATCAGATTCTCTTAGCTAGGTGAAGCAAACACGATTAGATCAGGATGCCGATGAGCGGGGGAAGGAAAAAAGAAAAAAAGATGACAACTTCCATTTCATGATACAGAACACATCATAATCCTATGACGACAAAGGCAGACAGCAGTTAAAATTTCTCTCTTTCCCCCTGTTTCTCAAAACCGTTCTCCATCTCCTTCGTCCATCGCCTCTCGTCTATTAACATATGACTCAAGTCTATAGACCTAGGTCCACAGTGATGTCAAAACATTCAGAGGAGAAATGTGAACGAGGTAGGTGTTTGGTATACATCATGGTTCTTCCTATGAAAAAATGTTGTCTCCCCCTATAATTACATTACTTAAAATACAAAATTAGGGAAGCACCAGCACCAAATCAATCCAGCAAAGTACTACAGTCTACAACACAGCAGGAAAGCGAGCATGGAATCATCAAATGCAAATTCAAGGATGAGACTATCTCATGTAAAGTTATCGTGAAATGCGCTTCTTTCAGGGTAACCTTTTAAATTTTTTACTATGACTAAACGCCATATTGATGATTTTATGAGACGGTCATAAAAAGTTAGCGCAAAACTATATCTACAATGAGACAGTCTCACGTAAACTTACTGATCATCAAATCTACAGCATCATCCGAACCATGTAAGCAAAATAAACTCAAGTAATTGGCATTCACTAAGCAAGGAGCGGTAGCATGAAAACTGACACACACACTTGACCTTGTATACTACTACTTGGTTCAGTCTAACTGTAACGTATAAAGCGAAAACAAATCCGTTTAGAAATGAGATGAATACATCCACCACACCAATCGAAACAGATAATGCAGAAGGAGCTAAAGTTTCCTTAGACAGAAGAAATTCGATATGATTTCGCATATACAGTATACACCACATAGAGGAGAAAAAAGAAAGATGTATAGTTGAGTCATACATACACACCTAGGGTTGTGAAAAGGGCCGACTTTGTTGGCGTAGAGAGGGACTGCATCTCCAGCTTTGTATCGGTGATCGGTAGCATCAGATCTCACATTGGTAGCACAATGACACAGCACGAGAAGAAGAATAATGGCCACCATTAAAGTGGCCTTGGATTTCTCCATTGAAGCTTCGAAATGACACTACTCCCTTCCCTCCTCTTTTTGTTCAATGGCAGAATCAATCCGGAATTGGCGAGGAAAGGAAACAGGAGATTTGGAGGGTTGTGTAGTGAATGTGAAACTGATTCTGGGAGTATTAAAAATTAAGGAGTAACATAAGATGGAAATAATAATAATAGTAGTAGTATTGTATTATAATAATGATAAATTAAAGACAGAAATGAATGAAGTGAAAACGCATGAAAAATGGAAACATGAATGAATTAATGAATGAATGGAAGGGGATGGGTTGCCCGCACAACACAGTTTTTCTCACCCACCGACGCTTTTCTTTTGTTTTTTCTTGTAGATTACTCAATCACTACCGGTCATTAAATATTAGGGCTTGTCCATTTTTATTATAAATTGGCATCCATGTAACTTTGGGTCCGACGAATTTGAACAATATCAAAATTTGAACGATAAATTGACGTGTGGACCCGATCTTATTTCGGGTTAGACCGCGTCGAACAATTCAGATGAAAATAAATTTGAGTCAAAATTGGGTTCGAACTATAAAAAAAAAAGAAATTTTGTGTCCAAATGACTAGAGTATAAAACCATCATTTGAAATTCAACTAACAGCTTAAGCTTTTGGTTGAGATGGTTCAACACGAATATTTAATCAATTCGATCAGTATCAAAATTTGGCCGAAAAATCTATGTCCATACCCAATTTTTTCCGAGTTAGACAACATTTTGCCAGCTCTCATTATAATGTTCAATTGGTAAATGTAACACACATAGGAGAACAACTTGATATAAATAGGTAAAATTTGATTATGGATGCAAATTAATTGGTAAGTTCTCTTGAAATGAAATGTTGGAAGGATAATACAAAGAGTGATTTTATTTCTACATAATTTCAGTCACCACTTGTAATACAATAAGTATGTGGCAGGTAGAATTTTTTTAATCAAATAATTACGTCCTCCAGAGGTTTTAATTTTCTTTTTATGGTATTTCCTTTTTGAATTTTGATTTTTTTAATTCATAATTCTGCTTTGTTGGAAACGTTATTGTGACTAACAGTTGCTACAGAATAAACTGAATAGCACGTGTATAGTTAATATTGTATTTTTTTTTCTAAATATCAATTACATAGTACAATATAACTCAATTTAAGTAAAAATAAGAAATAAAAAAAAAGAAGGATACAGCCAACACCGTACAGAGAATTAGATATTGCTTTGAATTTGAATTTGGGTTACGTTGATTGTTGATTCGGGTAAAAGGGCCCGAATTATGACCTATTGCATTTGCAGCAACTCTTATGTTTAAAAAACCAACTCGAAACAAATGAGACACTAATAGAAGGTGAGTTAAATGCAAAGCATAATCATTAAAAAAAACTTAGTCAATCAATTTGGGTAATCTGGGGACCAGATTTGTGTGGTTTGAGTAACATACGTAGGAGAGGGAAGATGGAAGCTAGAGAGTTGTAGTAAAGATTGAAGGAGAGGGAAGATGGAAGCAATTTTCCCTATGAATGTTGATCTCTTTTAGACATACCCCATGTTGATTTTCTGAATCATACGGCCCCATTCTTTTATACGGTACCGCTGCGGTGCGGTTCGAATTTGAAAAAATATGGTGGGTTGTGGTAAGGTGTGGTAGAAGTTGTGGTAGGTTAGGAGAGAGAATGTAAAAAGTAGAGGAGAAAAATGAGGAGAGAGAAGTAAGAAAATATTTTGGTAATGATTTATGGTAAAATGTGGTGGAGTATGATAGAATATTGAGTAGTGCGGTTTGATGCGGTACCACACCACGCGGTACCGTATAAAAGAACGGGGCCATAATGTATTTTATCATATTTGAAACCTTATTGTATCTAATGGAAAAAAACATGGCCTGATTATATAAAAAATCAAAGAGAAAGAAAGAAAAAAAGGATATACACAGAAACATACCAACATTTTTAATTAGATAGTAGATAGACATACAGATAGTCAGTTAGTCACAAATGGGTGAAAGTGTAGTTATATGAGAAAAACTGAAAATTATCAACGAAAAAGCAAAGTCTATTTAAAATCTTTTTGAAAACCACATGCTCTACAAATATTAAAGAATTTCAACGATGTCATAATGACCCTATTTTTTCTTTAATGTTATTTAAAATTTAAACAGGGTATAACTTCACATCAAAATAGATGTAGAGTTCCACACTACATAACAACAATGCAATAATAACTAAAAAAATGATTCAATAGAAAAGTGAATTTTGTGCTTGCAAGTTAGGTAGGACGAATCATATAAAAATTGTGTGAGAAAAGCAGCATCCCATAGATTTTGGTCCAGCACAGAGGTTCATATGTTACTATCAGATTGACAATTGGCATAGATCCATAGACTAGATTGATCCCATAAGATAGGGGTCGTAATGAATACAAGGACCTTTACAACTCATGCTGAGGGATCTTTTTTTCCAAGGAGACAAAAATAAATATAGATTCATAGTTCACAAGTACAACTTCAAAGACAATCTGGAAAAAAAAACCCCCCAAATGCTGTTTGTCATCCATTTCGAACTTATGTATGCTTGGAATAGAGACTCTTTGATAGCCAATCAAGGCCTTCATAAAGCCCGTGGCCTGAAATGGCCGAAGTGTTCTGGATATACCTGCAAATGACAAACACTCGCTTGATAATCTTCGATTTCAGCAACATCCAATTTGGGCATTTTCTTTTGACGGGGGAGGGGGCAGTCATTAAAACCGGGATTGGACCAAGATTTACCAAAGGTGATTGCGGAGTAAATGCAGGCCAAGCTTGTGAGCAACCTCTGAGCACGTCATAGCATTCGGAAGATCTTGTTTGTTCGCGAAAACTAGTATGGCTGCATCCCGTAGTTCATTCTGCAACGTTGAATATAGAATCTCAAGATCATTGCTAGGGAGGGATTTTGCAAGGAATTCGAAAAGAAAACGGTTGTAGTACTAACCTCACCAAGAATGTGATGAAGTTGGTTACGAGCTTCCACAATCCTATCTCTATCACTGCTGTCCACCACGAAAATGAGCCCCTTGGTGTTGAGGAAATAATGTTTCCATAATGAACGAATCTAGGTAACCGACGTTAACAGATACTCAGAGAAAAACTACAAAATGCTCTTCTGAACCTCTAGAATCCAAATAAAGTAAAAGGAGACCCAGCTACAGATATTGTCAGCTGCATCAGAGGGAAATATGAATGGAAAACCCCATCTTATATCAAATATTATCAACTACCAAATCAAAATCCAAATACTATCAACTACCAAGTTCTAAACTTGAATGGTTCCTTGCGTCAACCTTCAGTAATGGTTTTTTCCCCTTTCTCTTTGGATGACAGGAAGGTTTTTTTTTTTTTTTTGTGGTGGTGGTGGTGGTGGTGTTTGTGTGTGTGTGTGGGTGGGGGGTGGGGAGAGATTAAGAACTAGAGATACCTTTTCTTGTCCACCAATATCCCACACAGAAAAGCTGATGTTCTTGTACTCCACTGTTTCCACATTGAAGCCTGATCCAAACAGCACAATGCACTTGAAAGTTAATGTACCGAAATTGAGTGAAAGAAAATTCTAAGCAGGGCAGCAGGCTAACAATTTCAGAAAGTTAAGGAAAGTATGATTGGATCAGTAAGAGAGAACAAAAGGGTGTTCTGCAAGATAAATCTACAGAAAATCCCACAAAGCTAAAACACTTTTCTTCGTGCTGTCGCCTATCATCATACTTGTGAAATAAAGAAACAAAAAAGAAACGTCCACCAATTTCGGAGTTGATTTGACAAGAATAGATACCTATTGTAGGTACTGTCCGTACTGCCTCTCCAAGCTTGAGCTTGTACAGGATGGTTGTCTTTCCAGAACCATCAAGGCCTACCATCAGTAATTTTATCGGGCGTTTAGAGAGCAGCCTCTTCACGAGTCGGGATGCAGCTATGCCCATGGGGGAACAAAAGCAAGAAACACACAACAAAGTGGAGAAATTCAAGAAATCCAAACAGTGAAAGGGAAGCTCAAAACTACAAGGATCACAATTTTAAGAACCACCAGACAAGAATACTTGGAGAAAGGATAGAGAACTTGATTCTGATGCAAAGAAAGGAATAAAGCTCAGCTTTAGTTTGCTTCCCATGTATGCTGTTGAAAGGAATATATACACCAAAAACAAACTACAGTAGCAGTAGCGATAATTCTCGCTTGCTGGCTGAGCTAAGGCATATAATGGCCAACAAAGTTGAAAGAACAGATTGCAGCATTCAGTTTTTACTTTACAAGAAAAAATTTAGTTTGGGAACCAGAACTCAATTGCCAGTGACTGTTAAGCATCAACAAACCACAGTATAGATGCACCTCTCAGTAGTGCATATAGTAGCAGATCAATTCTTTATCAAAATTCTGAAAGTGGGACAAAAAGTAGTGGGATTTACTTCTCAAAATGTGCTGCAAACGTCAATATATTCCCTCGTTCTTCTAAACAAGCCTGTCGAATGTGGAGTATGGAAAAGAGGCATCGAAACTACTGTACTCATTATGCATTGAGCTATTATATCCAAAAATGCAGTAAATATGGAGGAGACAACCAAATCTTATAAAGAGAGATATGATTGCATTAACAATATATTTTTTCAGCTTTCTACAAAAGGACATTTCTTTGATAGAGCCTGGTTAATTACTCAAATTTTTCAAAGTTGACAATCAATACAGCAACGGAAATTATAAATTACAAGGACCAGGCAAGAGCAGCATGTATTCAATCCTTTGAGGCAGACTGGAATATGAAGACAGCAGTCAAAACTCCCACCACTCCTGTCACTGCCAATGCCACGGTAGGCAGTGGGGTTGTGAATCCAAAGTTCTGCAAAACAGGTTGAAAATGATATAACAGCTGAAGGAACCAACATGTCAGAGGGAATATAACGACCTTTCTTCTTCCCTTTAATTTTTCGTTTAAATGAGATTAGAAACGAAAAAAAAGCCTAGAATATGGACAAACTCAGCTTCAGAAGGACATCACTTGAGCAAATACAAAAACAAAACCTATGCTTTTTAGAGACACAATGAAATGCACAGTTTGGATAGTTTTTCTGCACATCTAACTATTTCCATGGATCCCAGATTCCCAGCTGTACAGAGTCAGATAGGGATTGATTTTAAGCGTAGAACCATCAGCATAGGAAACACGGCCTGACCTTATTCCAACATTTTCTTCCTTGTCAATTGGTCCAATTTGCATAAACTTTTGGAGAGTACAAGCTATTAATATTTATGATGACATGGAGCTCCAAACAAACATTCAAATGGCTATAATGTTGTTGGCTCCATTGACTTGGTTTGACATAACCCACCATCACATCTTTTACAAAACACTTTTTGTGTCCGAAACTTTTATTCAAGACATAGTCAACATCAAGACATATAAGAGTGAAATGTTTGATGCAGGTCAAGGAAACTATTGGAAATGGTATCAGTGCTAATCACATCTGAATAGCATAGAAAATCAGAAATTGCAGTTGGCATCTTTGAAAAATGTCTGGATATTGATTCTAGATGGTCTACCCTCGTTAATCAATGATTCAACAGCCACAAAGACAAGTACCCTACTTTCCAAATTCAAGGAGCATGCCAATAGGAATAGAGTTGTCTGAGATTTGAGCAAAGCGCATTATAATTGTACATAAGGGGCAGTAACAGCTACCAGGAAAAAAGGATGTGATCTATCTGCAAGGCGCACTAAGAGATAAAATCTATAAGATGTAAACAATGAATTGCAACTCCATACCTCAAGAAGCCCTTTGCCAGTAGATATTTCAACACTAATTGCCACAGCAAACCCAATCATGGCAAGTCTGCCCAACCATACATCCAAGCCATTCCCCCCCTTAGCACTTTGCTCACATCTTATAGAAACTGCATTTGCTTTGCATGCACCCTTCATTTGAGGAGAACTCGTTCGTACCACTACAAATCATAACGCTATGGGGTGTCAGCTATGGAAGGTCACTCAAGTTACAAAATCCAGTCTTTTAAATACGATAAACAACATGAGCAACTCATAAATGGGGGAAACGCAAAACTGGCGCACAGTGAGGTGAGTCCAATGCACATACACATACACGTACACAGACATGCAAATATTCATACACGTAGACACAAAGGTACAACCAGTAGTATGCTAGTGGATTTTTGGCAAATGCATACAAACTCGGCTTTGTCAAATTTCAATGGGTCAATGTTCCGGCTTCACACAAAGACAACATAAACCACGTCAGAGTGAGGTACCATCTTAAAACCAATTTTCGTCAACAAAGTAGGATTATAAGCTTGTTGCTTTCCTCTTTTCTACCAGCAGGCTGCAACTCACAAGTGTATATTTCATTAGGGATTACATCCAAACTTTGTAGTCTATCAACTATGATGGCATCCCTTACACTTGACACTTCACTAGTTCAAAAGGGAAGAAGCACTTAGTGAATGGCTAAGCTAATCTACCAATGAGTCAGTCCAAAACCATTGCAGTAAACTTTTGAGCTCTCCATCCAATATTCTGTTGTCAATGTCATCACTGGTTAACCACGATTTGTAAATTTGCAAAAAACATAATCGATTTCCAGAGATAACATCTGAAAGTAGCAACCTGAGTTGTGCCAACTTCCTTAAATCTGACCAATTACATGATTCAAACGTGAAAACTGTTTCACCAAAGCAAACACTAGACTTATCGATTATCTACTTATGAAACATCCCTCAAACTATACCCATCAATGCTAATCCAACAACAATCACATTGCAAATTCAGATTAAAAAGAAAAACAGGAATGTACAAAATGGGTATTAACTAGAAGGCTTACCAAGTGGAGACCCACGTAGAAAAGATGTGGCATTTAGAGCAAAATTGGAAGTAGGAAGCCTTGAAAGTCCATGAATCTTGGGAGAATTGGAACGACAAACGCCTGGAATGTGAATGAAAGGCTTAATTTGATGAAGTTTGGGAGAATTGTAAAAAGCGAGAAAGAGAAGAAGGGCATGAGCAGGTACCTGTAGTGGAGAGATTGAGGGATGCGGAGATATGGGCAGCCGCCATTTTTGGTTGGCCGGTGACAGAAGCGGTAGCACAGCACAGCAAGGGAATGAATGCTTAGCTACTCCAATCCCAGCCGGGGTCTTATCTTATCTTTCAAAGGTACAATACAATACATTGCTATACAAATAAGCAGTGGCAAATCTCGTAACACGTGTCATCCCGTAGTAGGCTAATCAGTCGCAATCAAAGTTTAAAAAAATTGGGAAATTGGATAAAAATATAGAAAAAAATAATGACAACTTACAATTTTACCATGTTACTTGGATTAGTAACTCTTTTCATTCCAATTAAATCCAACCTTACACAATTCCCCAAAAAAGTTTTAAAAAAAGAGTATCATAACTTATCTTATTCAATCCAATTCAATCCAACCAATTCATCCAAACTTCATTTTATCAAATCCAAAAAAACAGCCCTGTTCTTTGGATTTGTAAATGGTAACTATTTCCAATCCAATATAACCTTACACTATTCCCCAAAAAAGCTTTTTTTTAAAAACACAATTCTCCAAAAAAATATCATAACTTATCCAATCCAATCCAATCCAAATATCTAATCCATCCAAACTTAATTTTATCAAATCTGAAGAACCCGGTCATATTGGATAATGGCATATGACTGTATCTAACAATAATTTTGTAACAATAATTTTGTGGTTACATTCTAAATTCATCTGCCCCATACATTTTTTAGGAAAATTGAAAAAAATCCATATTATAGGGTATTGGAAAAAAATAATTTGGTCTTATAACTTTGTTATGAATAAACTGAACTTTAACTCATATTATTTTTGGCATTAATAGAACTCATCCGGAAAAATGATATGGTGAAGACTGAAGACGATATTATACGTTGAGCTTTTTACAGTTCAAGAAAAAGTTAAAAATACGCTCTACATATAATATCATTATTGTCACATCACCTTTTAGATAAGTTTAATACTGTTGAATATTGAAAATAATATAAATTAAAGTTTAGTTTCATTTATAGAATGTATAGTTTTTTAAAAGAAAACCAAATTAAGTATGTCAACTGTCAAGAACAAGAATGCATAGTTTTTATTTAAATTAATATTGAAAATAATTCAAGTGAAAGGTTTGGTGATGAAAGTCACTCGCTCTATTTCATATTAATTGTCACATAGTTGATTGTCACGATATCTAGGATCATTTTTTAATTGATAATTTCTCATATAATATTTTATTAACAAATACAATATTATACTTTTAGAGTAATATTTTTCATTTCGGATCTAATGATAGTAATTTCAACAAACAAGTTACAGTATATTTCGTTAAAATTTGTAAAATTTGACTGCATAATTTTTAAAGACGACAATTATAACACAGAGAGATTAATCTTTTGATTCGCCTCTCTCCCTCTTGAGTTACAATTTGAATTTGATTTATAGATTTTGTTTGTTATATAGAATTTACGTGGTGTATACATGCGGCAAGGTACCAGTATTATTAGATTCTTCATCCCTGCTTTGTCTCCCACCATATGCCTCCTAAATCCATGTCTTTGTGTGTTGGTGTCCTTAATTGTTATCAATACCCATTATCAGTTTATCCTTGATTTTCGGTAATTACCTTAGCCTCAAATATAGCGTGCTTTCCTCTTATCGAGGTAATTTTTTTATTAACTGATGAACCACCAAATTGATTCACCATCATTTTAAGATTTACACAGAGTTTCTGAAAGCTTCTTCATTTTGTTTAGTTACAAGGTGAATATCTTAACTATCATGTAATCTAGCAATTTATGTTTTCTTTTATGGAATGGATTAAATTTGATATTTCTGGTATGATTTGAATGCACAGGTTCTAACAATATCTGTACACATGATCAATACATGGTGTTGATCCTGTCATAACTCATATGTCATCCGTGGTTGGAAATGTGGAGATTACGGACCTATGCAGGGCTAAGTTTGGCCTCCATTTTAATCACCATATATTATGCATTTCACAGTAAAACTCAGTTTTACCCTGCCATGATTTACCTATCCACCTCGAAGATCAGTGTCGCGCTCCTTCTGAACATGGGTCTGGTGTTCATGTGCATTTTATGGCAATTGACAAGCAAACTATTCCTGGGGTCCCTTCGAGAGGCAGAGATCGAAAGATTGAACGAACAGTCGTGGAGGGAGGTTATTGAAATCCTGTTTGCCATCACCATCTTCAAACAAGATTTCTCAGTGTTGTTTCTTGCTATGGTGACAGCCCTCTTGTTGATCAAGGGTCTGCATTGGCTGGCTCTGAAGAGGGTTGAGTATATCGAAACAATCCAGATGGTGACTGTCGTATCTCACATAAGGATCGCGTCTTTTCTGGGGTTCCTTCTTCTTGTCGATGGCGTTTTTCTGTACAAATCTTTGAGGTTGTTGTTGCAGACACAACAGGCATCAGTTGCGCTCTTCTTCTCATTCGAGTAAGGAATCTCTTGCTGATTTAGAAACTCAATATTTTCTTCGTATGTATCAATGATGAGTCCTATATTAATTATGGATCATATTTAATTTCCAGGTACATGATTCTTGCAATGACAACAATGATGACTCTGATAAAATACGCATTTTTTGTGATGGATGTGGTAATGGAAGGGCAATGGGAAAGAAAGTCGGTCTACACATTCTACTTAGACCTTATCCATGATCTTCTTCACTTATCCATCTACCTGTGTTTCTTTACACTGATTTTCATGTGAGTTTTTCCTGCATTGTATTCTATATATGTTGCTGGTTTTGTATTAGGCCTTTCGGAATTTTCACATTTGATATGGTCGTCTAGAAACTATGGAGTGGCACTGCATATGATAAGAGAGTTGTATGAGACATTTCTAAACTTCAAACTCCGCATTGCGGACTACATACGTTACAGAAAGATCACATCACATCTGAACGAGTGTTTCCCAGATGCGACACCAGAGGATCTGAGTACGTGAGTGCATTTATTCCACTCTATTTTCTTTTTGAAGGCAATTATTTCTGTCATCCTTTGCTGATCCTTATTACTTGTTCCTGTGGAGATCAATGCAGAAGTGATGCAACCTGCATTATATGCCGTGAAGTCATGACAGCTGCCAAGAAACTAACGTGCAACCATCTTTTTCATGTTCATTGTCTCCGGTCATGGATGGAGAGGCAACATACTTGTCCTACTTGCAGGGCCCTTGTTTGGCCATATGAATCTAGCACTCATACAACTGATACACCATTGATGTACCAGACAGACACTCATCAACAAGGTGTAGTTTTCTGGCACGAATTTGATTTATTATATGCATCTTTGGTATCTACATTAAGTCGAGTTAAATTATTTCTATGTCATATAACTTTCAATTTTTGTTAGCTTTGTCACTAAACTTTTAAATTTATCAAATATGTCACATAATTTTGAAAATTTGTCAAAAATGCCACCTAACTTTTAAATTTGTCGAATATGTCACATAATTTTGAAAACTTGTCAAAAATGTCACATAATTTTGAAATATTGTCATAAATGTCACCCAATGACATTTTATTATAACAAGTAAAATTTATATTCATTTTAATTTTTTAATTTAGAATAGTTAGAATATTTTTTTAATATATTAATCTAAATTCAACCAATATATCCACCCCATCTCATAATTCTTCTTATTCCTCTTCAATACCATAAAATAAAATTATATTAATATATTAGGTTCTTTTTCTTCTATTTTTCACTATTCTAAATTTAAACTAAATTGAAAAAAATCAAAAATAAATTTTATTTGTTAAATAGGTCAAAATCTTTTATGGTGACATTTTTGACAAATTTTCAAAGTTAAGTGACATTTTTGACAAATTGAAAAGTTAGTTGACATTTTTGACAAATTTTCAGAGTTATGTGTCATATATCACAAATTTAAAAGTTTAGTCGCAAAACTGACAAAAATTGAAAGTTATACGGCATAGAGATGATTTCACTCACATTAAGTCCGTGTCTAGATAGTATTTTGCTGTTATGACACGCTATATTCATGATTATTTCAGCTTCTGCTAGCACGTCACAGGGTTCAACAGGCAGCAGCGATGATGTGGTTGACGATAATTCAGGCAGTGATCATCACACAAGAATTAATCAGGACGGTGTAGCTGCCACAGTCTATGTCATGCCTCTCGTTTACCCTTATTCTGCGACTATGTTGGTATGGTGAGAGCTTAATTTTTGCGACAAGCATATTAACAAAAGTTATCAAGTAAATATAGCTAGGAAAGCAGACGTATGAGATTTGATACGTTGTCATTTACAGGAACCCTGAATATGCGGTACTAGCCAGTTGTAGTATGATGTACAGTGAAAATTGTGATTTCAGAATGACCCCCAATCAGCTGGAAGCTATGATAATGTTCTATGAGCATCAGATTGAGGTATGAGTGCTAATATTGTCAATTATTCATGTTAGTTCACTCTGAAGGCTATTGAGAAAATGCTTCTTTCCCTATCTGTCTGGTCAGATATTGCAAAATCAACTGCGGTGTTTACAAACTTCAGAAGAAGATGAAATGACACACTCAACTGATACCAAGGGAAAGGCCATTGTTATCCATTCTGATAATCCTTAGTTGGCGTAGACGACATATTACTCCTCACTGTTCATATCCTGTAGATTTGTAGCCATGGCGTAGACATTGGAACTCTTGGTAGGAAAATTGGATGAATGCTTAGCAACACCATTCTGCAAAGTTCATAATGTTGAATGAGGCTTTTACATGTGTAAATCTTCACTAATTAACAACTCAGATGAGAGGGCTTTCCACAACATCAAAATTAGCAATGGTGGTTTTTTTTTTTTTTTTTTTTTTTTGTACATATTAGTAATGTATAGGATATCTCTGTTGTTATAGTACATATTCAATTCCATTTTTATAGATTTATGTATAACATACAAGGAAATCTAAATAGGGAGATGCATTTCTTTTTTCTCCCCTTCTAGTAGTTACCAACTTACCATCTAGACAAATATTATTCTCTAAAAAACCTTGATTTTAAATATATGAAAACTATTCAAGTCCTTTGTCAGTGACTATAGTTGTGCTATTGTTCATCCATATAAAATTTTATGACATTCTATGATAATTGTTCCAAAGTACTTTGAACTGATGTATGTTTATATTTTAAGATTGTATTATTTACTTGACATTCAAAATAAGTTCCTATAGGCTGCAAGAATGCTAGAGTTCGGGCCCTGGAATTGTTTAGCTATCAAGCTGCTATTTCTTTTTAATATACATGCATATATGTTGTAAGTTGAGTGATTGTTACATAGTTTTGACTTCCAGGTTTACTTGGATAGGTAGTTCCAACACACACAAATTTATTTTATTTTTTTTTCAAGACTCTCCTATTTCGTTTGTTTAACTCAGAGAAAAGGAAAATACGCGCATGCCTACCTAGTAGGGATGACAATCAGGTACGAATCCGAAGCAAGTCCGATTCGCTCCGAAGATAAAACTCTGAATCCGAATCCGACTAAAAAAATTCTGACTCCGAATTTCGATTAAAAAAATCCGACTCCGATTATAATTGGGGCGGGTATGGAGATGACCACCTCCGATCCGATTAAGTCTGATTATAGTAATTAATATAAATTTTTTTTAAAAAATAAAAAAATTAGAAATCAGAGTTTTATTTTAACAAGTATGATATATTAATCGGAGATAGAAGTAATCGGAGTCAGAGGAAATCATTTTACAAAAATGTATAAAAGCTAATCAGAGTTGGAGGCAATCGGGTCGGGGTTGGAGTGGGGTACCTCCAATTAAGTTCGAATTTGGAGGTCCGCCCACCTCTAATTAATTGGATTTGGAGGTGACACCCACATCTGATTATTAATTGAAGCGAAAGTGGAGGTGGGTACCTCCGGTCCGCCATCGACCTGTTGCCATCCCTACTACTTAGGTTGGTAAACACAAGACTATATAATAGACACTCATGAGAATACTTATTATACTTAATTATTTCCTATTCCACCATTTCCCCTCTAAAGTCTAACCCCAAATAAAAACAAAGGAATAACTAGGGACGCCATGAAATAAGGATACAGATAGTCATCCATGGGAATAAGATATGGAATTTCCAGGTAAGAAGGTAGACTAAATATAATTATCTAGTACTATATATTATATGGTAGTTAGGCCACTACTTGAGCACTAATATCGAAGTTTTGTACTAGGAATAAACGCATAATTTGGCACTAATTAATGTGCTTATGTTTTGATTCCCTTGCTTAGTATTTATTAACAATGTCTTCATGCCTGCAAGTCGGACTCACTGCAGCTCATCAAGTAAGCTGATAGATACCTTCTGGAGCTATATATAGGTGATTGATGTATGATCCTAGGACAAACTACAACTAATCCTTCATTCAAACCTCAAAAAATGGGTTCCAAACAATACTCAGGCTTTTTCGTTGTTTCTTTCTTGATCCTCGGCCTTGTCCAAACATCTATAGCTACTTACTACAACCAACAAAATGGGGACGAGGGCATGGAGATCCCTGGCCTTGTCCAACCATCTCCAACATCAAGTGTAAGTCCAACTAATCGTGTCACCAATGGGGTCCAAAATGGAAAGAAGGGAACCCTTAGCGGTGGGATTGCCATTAACGGACCCCTTAATGGCAACAAGGGTGCCCTTGTTGACGCCAAAGTGTCCCTAAGATCAGGCGGGATTGCCGTTTACTGGGGCCAAAATGGCAACGAGGGCACATTGAGACAAACTTGTGCCACCGGAAGATACAAGTACGTAATGCTGTCATTTCTTTTCAAATACGGCAACTTCCAAACCCCGGAGCTAAACCTTGCGGGTCATTGCAATCCATCCATTGGCGGGTGCAAGACAATCGGAGGTGAAATCGCGTTTTGTCAATCCCAAGGCGTGAAAGTCCTCCTCTCCCTTGGAGGAGGAACTCCCACCTACACCCTATCATCCTCCCAAGATGCAACAAACCTTGCAAATTACTTGTGGGACAACTTCCTAGGTGGGACTAATTCCCCATCTCCTCGTCCCTTGGGTGATGTTGTGCTCGATGGTGTTGACTTCGACATCGAGGCTGGCTCGACAAAGTTTTACGATGTCCTCGCGAAAACCCTATCTGGGTTCAGTAGCCGAGGGAGGAAGGTGTATCTTAGTGCGGCCCCTCAGTGTCCATTTCCTGATGCCCACCTAGGGGAAGCCCTTGACACTGGACTCTTCGACTTTGTTTGGGTACAGTTCTATAACAACCCTGTTTGTGAGTTTAAAGTTAACCCTGATAATTTCAAGGAGGCATGGAAAAAGTGGACATCGATCAATGCTGGCTTGGTGTTCTTAGGATTGCCTGCTGCTCCAGGAGCTGCCAACAATGGGTATATCCCACCAGATGAGCTTAAGAAGGATGTGCTCCCTTTGATCAAGAAATCGCCCAAGTATGGTGGAGTCATGTTGTGGTCTAAGTTCTTTGATACTGACTATAGTCAAGCTATTGAAGACAGTGTGTGATGTATCTTAGTTATATGTCCTTTTGAAGCACTTTTATTTTTGTTGGTATTTCTTGGTTCATTTTGCTCATGTTTGTATGGATCAGCATGATTTTGATTTGATTGTTGCTGAATAAAATTGTTGTATTTTGAGTTTATGAGGATTTTGTCTTCGATGTTATGAAATGGGTTCTTGAACACAAATTATATCTGTAACAAGGAAATTTGTAATAACTTCCGATATACAAAAGATTTTATTTTTTGGAGGATTGCTACATACTGATTGCTAATTAATTTTGGCATAGTGATTGATTTAGCTTGACATAAATTATAGATATATGAAGTTAAAAACCACTAACTTATTTTTTGATTGGGTAAATTTGAGTTGGTAACATTTGGTAAAGTTAAAAAATGTACAATATATATTGATAGTTGAGGATATTGTTGGTTAGTACATAATGTAGTATTTGAGTGGTTGTAAAATGAACGGTTTTTATGTGTTAATTTTATATTTGAATTTTTATATTTTTTAAAAAATATTTTATCATATGAAACAAAAATTATTAATTTTTTGTCAATATTTTTATGCAAAATTTGAAAGAATCAAATTTTAAAATTTGAAATACCAAAAGAAATTAAAAGTTCTAGAAAAATTGTGCAATTAATTAGGTGTACCTGGAGCACGTGCTCCAAATAGTATAATTGTTCACCCCCATATATTAGATTGTTCATCACAAATATTAGGTTGTCCACTCTTATGAGAATCATTGTTCACTTATAAATATATGCAATATATTTGAACGAGCAAATGCAATGCTACTTGGTGTGACTCATCGTCGCCTAACCACCCCTTCTCCATCGCTACCACCACCACCAATCGACCACTGCGACATCATTGCCCCTACGACCTTGCTCCGATGATGGAGATTTCTGATGATTCGAAAAAGAAACAATTTCCGATGAACTATTAGCACAACCACCACCACCGCCAGGCCGTCACCTACCCTTGTCGCGACCAATCGCCACAACCACCACCACCAAGCAGTCGGTTCCAGCCTTTCTCCACGATCAACACTGCCGAATAAACTTAAAGAGCCAAACACATAAACCCTAGACACCGATCGAAACTAACCAAAATTGCCACCATCGGTGCCACCCATCGTCGATTGACACCCCCCACACGACCATTGACACTAGGCAACCACTCGACTACCAACGTCATACCTTCACCACCACCATCTCACCCTCAAACAATTGAGGCGCTACTCTCGCATAGTCTTCGCACCCTCTCACACCTTTTCCCCTTTTTTAATTTTCCAAAAACAAAAACTGTTTTTTAAAGAAAAATACTATTTTTTAAATATGTTTTCTTGTTTTTAGTTTCCAAATATAACTAGGTAAATTATTTTATATTTCTTTTATATCATATTTCAAATTAGGTCAATGTTTGTTAATATAGGGCAAAATAGGCACAACTTGGATAAACATGGTTAGAATATGTAAATTTGGGTTAAATGGTAAAATTTGTTATTAACCCTACCAAATAACACACCCATTGACATATGTGCCTATCCAATATTTAGTCAGGTAACCCTAAACCCATTATATATGCTAGTCATTGTATTTAAGTCATCACCTTGTTGATTTGAATACAGTATAGCTGGAACACCTCCGTTTTAGGAAGACTTAATGCTTATTAGGTATTTGGGTTTGACACTGCCTCACAACTAAAAAGAAGCCATACCTCAACGTCAAAGTTCCCTTGGAGAAAGCTTACCCTGGTCCTAAGGTATGTCGCGTGTGATGGTATATGCTTTGACATTATTCGGACTGTTTGTATCAGCAAAAAATTATTGTGAGGTGTCATATATTTCTTAAACTTGACTGTAAGCGATTGCATTATTTTATTTCACTCGTGGTGAACTATGTTTCGTAAGAACTGGCTCGGAGGAGATTTCCAAGCGAGAACATGGCTGAATTAATTTGGAAAAGATGAAGAATCCCTTTACTTGGAGCATAAAAAGACTATATGTTTCCATCATTTTTGCCCACTCAAAAATGTTGATCTACTACACTCCCTCTCTTCTTCAATCACAACTACTCACACAGTGCTTCCTCAAAGTTCATTCATTGAACTCATCAGTCAAACCCTCAAAAGGGAGTGTCGTCTCGGAGAAAGGGAGATCAGTGAATGACAAGTAGTTTGTTGGCTAATGGTTGTGCATGGAGGTCGAAATTGTGTTTCAGATGCGTTCCGTAGTTCTTAGGATTGTTGAAACGACGGCCTGCAATGGTAACAGAAACTTGTATGATTTCTATAAAAAGAAAATTAGTTTTTTTTTTTGTTTCTGTTGGAATTTTTGGTGCGAATAGTTGAATATTTATTGTCGTTCATCTTAATATTGATGGTTGTGTGCATTTACAATTAAGATAGTGGATCAAATGAAATAAAATAAATTGTGTTATATGTGTACTTGAGGTATTATGTTGAGGGTTTTCAATTGTGTGAAGTGCATTATTTTTTGGTTTTGGGGTTCCTATTTGCTGGAGTGTGTGTTGACTGTTGAGATGTCTTTGTGTCGTGAGTGTGTTGTATAGGCTTATGAGAATAAGGCATTCATTGTCCATTACAAAGGTAAGCTCAACTTCTCTCTCTCTCTATCTCTCTCTTAGCAACTTTGCAGATGGTATGACGTAGGTGGTTGGGGAGGGTTCGTTTATATACACAAGAGAAATGGATGCAAACATTGAAAATTTGGTTACTTTCCCTCATTAATTCAAAAATTGATATACTGTAGGACTCGGGAAAAACTTTCCAATGGTGCCCTACGCGGTGTTAGGCGAGTCGAAAGAGGTGTCTAGTCTTTAAGGGATTTAATTGAATTTTTACATATTAAAAATGTTCAACCGAAATGTTTGAATTTTATTATGAACATTAAAATTTATAATCTACCCGGAATAAATAAGAAAACCAGAAGAATCAGAAATAACTGGCACGAAAACCGAGGGAGCCGGGAAAATACCTAGGTCACTGACCCAGGCGCCATCTTTGATGCACGGCACCATGGATCGTGGCCTGGGCCTTTCCCGAACGCTGGTGTCTGGCGATGGGCTCGCCATGACCATGCAGACCCGCACTAGGTGCTGGATGTTGGACCGAGGCCACCAATTTTCGATTTTCGGTATTCGAACTATTTCGGGAAATAAATAAATTTTAAAATTCGAATAAAAAACCTGTAAAACCCTGAAAAATTCGATTATTATTACCGTTAAAATTTCTGACGAGCGTTACTTTCCGTTTGTTTATATGATATGTTATCACACGGAGCCTTTAGGACCACGAGTGCGTTCGTTAGAATTTTTAGAGTCTTAAAAATATCAGTTAGAGACTTTGGGGTATCGGTGAAAATTAATTGGGATCAGTTGGTAAAAATGGTTTAAGGAAAGATGTTGATTTAGGAAAAGATTAATTTTGGAAGGGTGTGATTTAGGATGTTGTTTAATTTGTACTAATTTTACCCTAATTTCTTCCCCCTATTAATACCCTATTTGGATCCCTACCCCAAGAAAGGAATACCCTAATTTTATTTCATCCGCCCCAAACACTCTCCATCTTTTCCTCTCTCCTCCATCTCCTCTTTCTTTTTCTCTTTCCCAGTAACAAACCCCGACCCCCCTATTCTTTCACAATACCACCACCAATACTCCACCTCCAACCACCTTCTTTTCGACGCCGGCCACCACACCACCGTGCCCCGACCACCGCAGCACGACCTCCGCTCTGTCCGCCGCCTAGAACGCCTCCCAAAACCCCCACATTCTTCTCTTTCCAGACCCGAGCCACCACCCCGCACCATCGCCGACCATCATCAAACCACCACCGAACCGCCTCCTTCCTCCATTAGTCCGTTGCCGACCGTCACCCCCCACCGCCTTCCGTTATCGCCGCCCAGAGACACCTCAGAGCATCACCCCCGAACCCCTTTTTGTTTTTCCCTAACCGTGAACTCCGATCGTCGACGCCGCCTCTTCCGACGACCGCCGCACCTCCGTCGGACCGCCCCATCTCCGGCGACACCCCCAGCCACCGGACGTCGACCACCAGCCGCCACCCGAGCACCACCTTGTTGGCTTTGATAGTATACACTCTAACTCTCCTTTTTCTCTCTCTATATTTTTGGGTTGTATTGTTGTGAAGTATGAGTATGGGTTGTGTATGTGTATTCTAGGAGTAATGTGGAGGTAGTAAAGTGTTAGATAATCTGATTATAGGTTTTGGTAATCAAAGCATGTTGTAGGGTTGGATTGGAATGTGTCTGTGCTTGATATTGTGGATTCATACATCCATAGTTAGTCTCATGTTGTTAATAAGTGTTCTTGTTGTTGACATTCATGCTAGTACTAAGTTTTTATTATATTAGTAAGTTCATGACATTATTTTAAAGTTCATATTAGTAGTGAGTACTTTTTATTATTAAAATTATTAAGTTTCTTATTACTATTGTTACTAAGTGATTCATATAATTATTATCAAGTTTTCGTAATAATATTATTAAATTTGGTGTTATTAGAAGTTTTTCGTATCAGTATGATTATTACTAAGTTCATGTTTTTAGTAAATATTTCATGTTGTTAAGTTTCATGATATTATCAAGTTTTCATTATATTATTAAGTTCATATTATTATTTTGAGGTTAGTATTATTAATAAGTACTCTTTTGCTATTAAAATTATTAAGTCCAAATTACTAATGTTTCTAAGTTGTTCATATTATTATTATCAAGTTTTCATCGTGTTATTATTATTATAAAGTTTCGTATTATTATTATTATTACTATAGAGTTCCATGTAATCGTTTTAAAGTTCATATGATTAGTATTTTCTTCACATTATTCGCATTAAAATTTCATATGTCTTAGTATTAAAGTTCCATATACTTTGGTATTAAAAGTTTTATAAAGTTTTCATGTTGTTATGTGGTAGTATGATTATTATGTTCAAAAACCTTATGTTAATAGTATTATTAAAAGTATTAGTATCGGGTTATGGTTTTAAATATGTTGTTTTGATTTTATTATTTCACCTTTAGAAAATGTGTGTGTGATGTTCATGTTTTCTTAATAGTTACGCTCGATACATGGTTAACTAACTTATAAGAAAAGGCTAAGGTTGGGGTATGGTAGGATTAGTGCGTAACTTTCGTAGAAGTCGAGTTTTAATTTTAGAAGTTTATATTCGAATTCTAGGTTTGAGCGAGACGATGCGATAGTTAGCTCCCGTGTGTAAGTGTTGCAGTAAAGAGAAGCTCTTCAGGTAATGTCTATGCCCTAATTCCTATTGGATGCTCTTGAACTGTTTTAAGTGTTTTTACTGTATTTTGGAGCATGCATCCTGATTAGGACCTTATAACTAGAATGTCTGTTTGCTGTGAAAGTGAAGCTCCTTGTTTTATCAATTATGGACAGTCTTTTGGTTTTAATGTTGTAAGTTTTGGTTTTGGAAATGGATTGGATGAGTATGGTTGGATCTGAAATGAGATAAAAGCAGGTTCGGGCAGTCTTCCCTTAGACTAGGTGGAACCTGTGAGGGGGACTGTCAAGAGATCAGGTAATGCCTGGTAATGTGGTTGTGAGTTATGCGCTGATCAGTCGAATGATTTTGTTTATGCGAGTCCGTGGGACTCCGAAGAAAAGAAAAGAAAAGAAAAGAAAAGAAAAGAAAAGTATTGAGATAGGTTTATGCGAGTCCTTGGGACTCCGAAGTATGTTCTGCGAGTCTTTGACTCCGAGGGGTAGTGTGGAAACCCCGCCCGCTTTAAAATATGGAAACGGTAAGATTGTCTGGTAAAAGTATTTGGAAATGTTTGACTCGTTTCCCCTTCCCTCAAAATGTATTGAAATGAATTGTATAATGTTTTTAACTGTTAGGGGTAGACATTATTGAGGTTTCCCCTCATGTTTGTAATGTTTTGTTTTCAGGTGAAGGCTTTTGTGATGGGGACGGGAACTAAAAGTGAGGACGTTAGTCTAGAAGTTAGAAGTTTTGAGACTATAGCTTTGTTCGTGTTTTACAATTGAAATCAGTAAATGATTAGTAGGTGTTGTCTCAAGAATTCGAGTTTCTTCCGTTTGTAAAATTGAAGTAAATAATTAATAGTTGTTAGTTCATCTTTCTTGTCTTGTATTCCTTCGGGGATATGGCAGTAACGCCCAAGTGAAATAAAAAAAAAGAGTCTTCCGCTATTAATGTTAGTCAACGTTTGACTTTGACCGTTAAGTTAGAATTGAATTTTCGGGGCGTTACAAAACCACATTCCAAATGAATCAAGTTTAATCAAATTTATTTTTTAGGAGTCGCCAATTAATTTTTAAGAGAATTAATAAACTCGTATTTTTAACTCCGCGTAACCGCGAACCATGAGATTCGGATCCGGGGTTAAGGTTACTAATTCGAAAGTAAAAACTTTCGAATCCGCTCGTTCAAAGAAGGGGAGAATTAATTAGATTAATTGATATTATTTAAATGCATGCAAATAATTAAATGCGATAAATAAGAATGCGATAAATGAATGAAAGCGATAAAGAACAAATTAAAGTTATCTTCTCAAGTAATCCGATTTAGATTAGTCATAATTGATATTAATATCAAGATTACGATATCATGGGTGATTACAAGAAAATAATAACGAGAATGGAAATGCGAAACTAAAAAATGCCATAATGCATGTACGCAAATAAGAGAGGGAGAGAAGAAGAGAAATCCACCTAGTGTCAATACTCCCAGGTGGTTTCGGTGTGAGAAATGAAGTGTGAAGTGAGGGTATTTATAGGGTCGGTGAGTGAGAAGAAAATCAGGTTTAGAGTTTAGGAATGAGCTAAAAATAGCGAATGTGCTAAAAATAGTGGATTTAAAAATAGCCAATATGCTAAAGTTAGTAAACAGGCGGGTTTGCCTGGCTTGCTCTCCAAGCCAGCTTTTGCAGCACGCGACCCGAGGACAGCCGGATCGGGGCAAACAACCCGCGTGCAGACCCGCCTGACGCCTTGTTTCTTTCTTGGTCTTCGGCCTTGTCCAAACATCTATAGCTACTTACTACAACCAACAAAATGGGGACGAGGGCATGGAGATCCCTGGCCTTGTCCAACCATCTCCAACATCAAGTGTAAGTCCAACTAATCGTGTCACTAATGGGGTCCAAAATGGAAAGAAGGGAACCCTTAGCGGTGGGATTGCCATTAACGGACCCCTTAATGGCAACAAGGGTGCCCTTATTGACGCCAAAGTGTCCCTAAGATCAGGCGGGATTGCCGTTTACTGGGGCCAAAGTGGCAACGAGGGCACATTGAGACAAACTTGTGCCACCGGAAGATACAAGTACGTAATGCTGTCATTTCTTTTCAAATACGGCAACTTCCAAACCCCAGAGTTAAACCTTGCGGGTCATTGCAATCCATCCATTGGCGGGCGCAGGACAATCGGAGGTGAAATCGCATTTTGTCAATCCCAAGACGTGAAAGTCCTCCTCTCCCTTGGAGGAGGAACCCCTACATACACCCTATCATCCTCCCAAGATGCAACAAACCTTGCAAACTACTTGTGGGACAACTTTCTAGGTGGGACTTCCTCATCACCCCGTCCCTTGGGTGATGTTGTGCTCGATGGTGTTGACTTCGACATCGAGGCTGGCTCGACAAAGTTTTACGATGTCCTCGCGAAAACCCTATCTGGGTTCAGTAGCCGAGGGAGGAAGGTGTATCTTAGTGCGGCCCCTCAGTGTCCATTTCCTGATGCCCACCTAGGGGAAGCCCTTGACACTGGACTCTTCGACTTTGTTTGGGTACAGTTCTATAACAACCCTGTTTGTGAGTTTAAAGTTAACCCTGATAATTTCAAGGAGGCATGGAAAAAGTGGACATCGATCAATGCTGGCTTGGTGTTCTTAGGATTGCCTGCTGCTCCAGGAGCTGCCAACAATGGGTATATTCCACCAGATGAGCTTAAGAAGGATGTGCTCCCTTTGATCAAGAAATCACCAAAGTATGGTGGAGTGATGTTGTGGTCTAAGTTCTTTGATACTGACTATAGTCAAGCTATTGAAGACAGTGTGTGATGTATCTTAATTATATGTCCTTTTGAAGCACTTTTTTTTTGGTATTTCTTGGTTCATTTTGCTCACGTTGGTATGGATCGGCATGATTTTGATTTGATTGTTGCTGAATAAAATTGTTGTATTTTGAGTTTGTGAGGATTTTGCCTTCGGTTGCTATGAAATGGGTTCTTGAACAAAAATTATGTTTGTAACAAGGAAATTTGTAATAACTTCCGATATACAAAAGATTTTATTTTTTGGAGGATTTCTACATACTGATTGCTCATTAATTTTGGCATAGTGATTGATTTAGCTTGACATAAATTATAGATATATGAGGTCAAAAACACTAATTATCTTGACATATGTGTCCATATGATGTTTGGTCAGGTAACCCTAAACTCATTATATATGCTAGTCACTGTATTTAAGTCATTACCTTGTTAATTTCAATACACTATAAGCTGGAACACCTCCCTTTTAGAAAGATATGATCTTTATTAGATATTTGAGTTTGACATTACCTCACAACCAAAAGAAGTCATACCTCAACGTCAAAGTTTCATTGTCGAAAGCTCACGTACCATCTGGTCTTAGGGGATGGCGCATTTGATGGTATATGCCTTGATATTATTTGGACTATATATTGCATTAGTAAAAACAATTGTTGGGATATGCTATATATTTATAAAAACGGACTGTAAAGAAACCACATTATTTTATTTCACTTATGGGAGACTAAATTTTGGAAGAATTGGCTCAGGGGTGATTTCCATACGAGAACTCGTCTGAATCTGGAAAATTCGAAGAAGCCCTTCACTTGGTTGATAAAAAGACTGCATTGTCCTCATTTTTTTTCCCGTTCAAAATGTTGGCTCACACTCACTCTCTTCCTTCAATTGCAACAACTCACGCAATTCCCCCTCAAAATTCATTCTTTGAACTCAAAAGTCAACCCTCGACAAGGAGTGTCTGCTCAGAGAAAGGGAGGTCAGCGAACGACGAGGGGTCTGTTGGCAAGCAGTGGTGTGTGGAGGTTGGAATTGCGTGCTAGAGGCATGTTTTAGTTTCTGGGATTATTGAAAGTTTGAAACAACGAAATTTATTACCTCCTCCCGCGGGATCACACATCTTCTCCCTACTCCCACTATACATCAGCATGACATCAGCATTTTACTTTGTTTTTCTCATTTTGCCTCTGTATCTATAATATTTGTTTGCAATTGAGAGCATGATGATTGATATAGCACAGTGATCACATTGGATTATGAGTACCGTGGAGAGGTTGAGTGTTCAGCTCTCTACAGTCTCAATTAATGTTTATCTTATTTCATTCCAATTTTTTTTTATACGCAATTTATTTATGCTTGTATATTTTTATGAATGTTCTTTATAAAATTTATAAATACTTACAAAATAAATTAAATTAAAAGGTACTTTTTAAAAAATAAAATACGTTTGCACACCAAATATCGTATTATTACACACTAAATATAATATATTTACATATCAAATATTTTATTATATACACTAACTAAATACTGATAAACATCGAATATTATGTCATTACACATGTGTATGTATATATTTGATGTAAAAAAATACTTACAAAATAAATTAAATTAAAAGGTACTTTTTAAAAAATAAAATATGTTTGCACACCAAATATCATATTATTACACACTAAATATAATATATTTACACATCAAATATTTTATTATATACACTAACTAAAATACTGATAAACATCAAATATTATGTCATTACACATGTGTATGTATATATTTGATGTGCACTAGTTTCAAATTTGGGGTACAGGTATGTAGTTTTTGGTGTCAAATTATATGATAACTTTTTAAATTAAAAGACAAATCATATAGTTGTGCGAAAGAATAAAATACGTTTGCATATCAAGTATAAAAAATATAGAGTATCATACTATATATTACATACTAAATATAATACGTTTGCACACTAAATATCGTACTATTGCACACTAACTATAATAGTTATTGTCATAAAGTTTGTTGCGCAAAATTTATTATTTTATTTTATTGCACACTAAATATAATTAATATGTTTGTACGCTAATTAATTATCGTACAATTACACACTAACTATGATACATTTGCACACCAACATTGAACTATTACACACTAAATATTATACGTTTGTACATCAAATATCGTACTATTGCACACTAACTATAATAGTTATTGATATAAAGTTTGTTGTGCAAAATTTATATATTATTTTATTGCACACTAAATATAATATGTTTGCACACTAATTATCGTACAATTACACACTAGCTATGATACATTTACACACCAAATATTGAACTATTACACACTAAATATAATATTTCAAATATCGTATTATTGCACACTAACTATAGTAGTTACTATTAAAAAAGGATTCGTGAAAAAAAAAGAAACACAGACACTAGTAAACAATTTTTTTCTTAAATTTAAAATGCATGTAAAGAAAAATATTTTGCACGGAAGTAAGAAATAAGTGTAAGAAGGAAAAGAAATAATAATTGAAAGAATGAAGAAAATAACAAAATTGAACGAAAGAAGGCTCAAACCATGGACATCCAATGTAGAAGGGCCACCAGTGTGCCACTAGACTAATGTTGCTGCAATGAGTTAGTTTCTCGCTAATAGCTGGGCATATAATGGACAATAGCGGGATGAGGGGCACAAACTGTACTCCCGCGGGAGTACGATATAGGAACTGTTGAAACAGAGTCCTACAATGATAAGTGAAATTTGGGTGCACACGTGTCAAATTAAACTCACCCCACTCTTCCTCATCATCATTCAATATCCGAGTTTCCATTTTTCGATTCATTTAATGTTTCGAGTAGGGTTGTCTAAAAGATGATGAAATGAGAGGCGAGACTATGTCAGCTTTTTGGGAGGGGTACATATACCTTTTGATACTTTTAGTAACCATTTCATACTTTTGACACGATATTATTATGAAAATTTTATCTTTTTCCAAAAAAATAAAATAATTATAATTATAAAATTGAGGTGTAATAAATCTAATTTCCAAAATCTAGGTCAAAATTCTACTATCTTCCGACTTAAGGATAAAAACCAGTTGAGCCGAATATTGCAATTTCCAGTGGCACTGGCAGTAACCAAAACGACAGAAAAATTTTGCAAGAATTGGTAAAAAAAATTGGGCATCAATTTCAGAGGAAATCTAGGAGTGAATGATGTTGATATAAATGATTTGGGTGAGGCTGTGTAGGCGCCAATATTGGTCCCGCCTCCATACACTTTTCTGCTCTTTGCTTACGTGCTGTCCGATGTCTTATTCTCTCTCCTCCATCGGCGGCCACCTCTCGCCGTCACACCTTTCGAGGAAGCGATGGACTCAATCTCCGTCGCCGGCGATTCTCCGGCGATCCTTCCCGCCGGCCAGTAGCTTCTACTCGACTCCATGGAATGTTAAGCGTCGAGGAGTGGAATTGCAGAGGAGTCGTGTGATTGTTAGAGCCGAAGATAAGGCTCGAGGCGGAGATTTTTCCTCTTCTTCTTCTTCTTCTTCTTCCGAGCATCAGGTTCGAATCTTCACTCGTATCTCTCTAGATTTCTATTTGATGTCCGTAGTAAATGTAATCTTGCTGGAATGAATTTCGTAAACTCATTTCGTCGGTGAGATAAACTTTTGTATTTAAGTTTGTATGATTGCTTTGAATCGAATTGAGTTGACTGTAATTATTCTTGCTGGAATGAATTTGCTGAAGTCATTTTATTGATTCAATTTGCCAATTTGGATTCATTGATTGTATCGAATCCAAGAGTTGGCTGTTGTCCATCTTGCTGGAATGAACTGTTTAAACTCATTGCGTGGATTTTACAACGTGCACCTCATAAATTGCACAATCCAATAGTGTTGTAAAGTATTCACTATTCATGTTGGATGTCCTTAATGCACATATTTATACGGTAAAGTATTCAGAATCCAGATGGAGCAAACATGAGGGGGCTTTATTATACTGTTATATGCTGGATTATGTTTCTTATATGGAATCCTTGATCGTTTCATTACTGTTGTGGGTATTTCCCCCCCTTTTTTCAACTGTAAAGGGAGTCGTTTTTTCTTTTCCTTCTATTTTCAGATGCATTTGCTATTTTTCTGTCATTGTTAGTCTTCATCACTGGATGATTTTGATGAGATACGGAAATGTTAGTGTCTTTTTAATTATGCCCCAAGTTTGGGAATACATGTATTTGGAGTATATTTATGTTGAATTTCTTTCTGCAGTTATATCAGGATGTTGTTTGACTAGGGCTAGATAGCTATATTGTACACCCTGATTTTTCTGTTGAGCATTATTTGATATTGGGTTAATGGTGATTCTTCAGCTGTCGCAGATCGATTGCTGAACTGATATATAAGACTATCTTTTTTGTATTCTGGATTAGTGTGGTCATCGTTGACTTGTGATTGCCCATCATGCATTTCTAAGTCAGTTTCCAGAGAGTCACCGTGCTCGTTAAGCAGCCTCTTTATTTTCCATGTTTTTTGCCTTGCTCAGTACAACGCCTGTGTGGTACCTGTAACTACTCTATGCAACAAGGTGAACGATGTTGACATTGAACTTTTCTAGTTCTATCTCAGATATCTTGTATGAAACTAGTGATTCTTCTAGTTGTATATCCCAATAGTTCCCCTTCTGAGGCATCCAATTTGTGCTGCATTGTTTATCCTGTTAGTTTATTCACAGGATCTGACACCAACATCAGGAGAATGCGATCCTATATGTTCAGTTGATGAAACAAGCTCTGAATATGTAGAAGCGACCAGTCAGGCAAAGACAGACTTGCTGAAAGCTGTAGCTGTTGTTGGAGCTGCTTTGACAGGGACAGCGGCTATCAACCTTTCTTGGGTTGCCCATAATCAGGTTTGTTTGTGTCTCATTGGCTGATGTCACCATTTAGCTGAAACAGAAATGTTAATCATTTGACTGAGTTTTGCTGAAATTGTGGAATGCAGGATGTTTCTATGGCCTTGCTTTTTGGATTAGGGTATGTGGGGATAATTTTTGAAGAATCCCTAGCATTCAACAAAAGTGGAGTAGGATTACTAATGGCTGTAAGCTTGTGGGTCATAAGAAGCATTGGGGTAAGGTTTTGTATGTATCATGTAAGCACTGGGTCAGTGAATATGGACAGAATATCGATCAATAATCTTTGTGGACTTCCTGTGACAGTTGTTAACTTATGATGTTAAAAGCCCCATGAAGATTTGTGTGTGAGTTTGTTTTTCCTTTCCATTTTGTTTTACTTTTGTGTTTTTGGTAGTTGCAACTGAAAAAGTGAGCAGTGGTTATTGTGCTTAATCTGTTAATCAAAGGGACGACAGACTCTAGAACATGTATAATATTATTAGGTTAAGCTGCAGACTAGTAATCAAGGTTGGTTGGGACCTGGCAGCGACAAGCGACAAAGATTCTTGCTATATCTCTTGACTATAGAAATTACAGATGTTACTCGCAAAATAATTGTGCATGTCAGCAGAGCTAGAAATAGAGAAGAGAACTTAGTGTCCAGGGTCAGTTAAGGGGAGCTGTACTCTTATATCTGAAATTTTCTGCTTATTGTTGTTTTTCATTTCTCAGATGTCATCTCATGATCCCTATTTGATTCCTTCTTTAATTTTACATTGTTTTTGTAGGCTCCATCCACTGAAATAGCGGTTTCAGAGCTACAACATGCTACAGGTGAAGTCAGTGAAATAGTGTTCTTTCTGCTAGGTGCAATGACAATTGTTGAAATAGTTGATGCTCATCAGGGATTCAGGCTTGTAACTGAGAACATAACGACGCGTAAGCCACGCTCTCTTCTATGGGTGGTAAGTGCTGTTTTATTTTTGGCATAAAGTCATCTGGATCCATTGCAAGAAGTATGTGATACGACGATCATTCCCTCAACTTTCAGTAGTACATCTAATAGTCTAAGATGTCTTGTTTCGACCTTGGGCTAACTTAATCTAAGCCATCTCATCCATCTCTGATTATTGATTGCCTTCAAGGTTGGTTATGATTGTTGTTTTCACAAGTGTGTGAAACTTGATTGAACAGACTAGTTTACATAAATTCTTAAGTCAATTTGTCAGTCATAGTCACACCATGAAAAGTCATTTACTGCAGCGCAATAGTCATTTAGGGTGCCTCTTTGGAACGTGACAACCCCTTTCTGGACTTTTTTTTGTTTCTGACTTAGCATATTCTTCAGCTGTTTCTTTTTTACTTTGAAAATTCTAAATGTCATGGAATCCAGTATTCACTTACAGTATTTTGTAGTTTCAAGTTCTGAGAGTCAGTTGATTGTATATAGTTGTTCATTGGCTGACCAAATGATGCCAGCTGATCTTGTTTGAACCTCTATACTTGGAATAGAGCTCCATGATAACCTATTTGTTGCTGTGCACTTCCTTCGAATGTAGTGGGGGTAATGGGCGAAAGAGGGTTCATGGGTATAGGCCTCTAAGATGGTCTCTTTGGTGCTGTGCACTTCCTCTGAATGTGATGGGAAGCCATTTTGAGGCAGTCATTTTGTCGTGCCTTTGTATCCTATTGATATTTAGTTTATGGCACTCCCTCCCCCCCCCCCCCCCCCAAAAAAAAAAGAAAGAATAATTAAAAAAAAATAGCAATCTGTCATCTACGAACAGATAGGTCTGATACTGTAATTGTCCTTTGTATTGATTCTAAACTGATGGCTCTTTTTTTAAAGCTTATCTTGTGGAGTCAAGGAGGGATACCTAACATTTTTATACCCATTTCAGGTTGGTTTTGTGGCATTTTTCCTGAGTTCAATTCTTGACAACTTGACAACAACAATAGTCATGGTTTCTTTACTGAGGAAGCTGGTTCCCCCATCAGAATACCGCAAGTATGTCTGAACTTTCTCATGAAAGAATCTCCCGGATGAATGCTAAACATTAAAATCAAAGCTTGTTCCATGGAACAGCCTATTATTTCTGTTTTGCTCCATAAAGACCTATGTTGGTGATATAGGAGACTAAGCATGCAGTTAGCTCCTTCATTTGTAATTAGTTGTAGAAAGGAAGGTAACAAACTAGAGAGAAGGCATTCGGAATTTCAATAATAAACATTTCCCTCCTTTCTGTCGTTATCTTTCTCCTTCTAAACACCATTGTTAGACTGAGAAATTGCACTACATCCTCGATGAACACCTTCTCTCATTACTGTGATTCTTCTTGCATTGTTGTATCAGTGGTTCATTTGTAAAGATGTTCATTTTTTTCAATGAAGAATTTTCCGTTTCTGAAGAAAGTCCAGTTGCTAACTAAGGACCTAATTCTGGATATGTAAAATGGAACTTTTACATGTATACCTGAGGTTTAATCTGTGTGTGTGTGTGTGTTGAAGACTCCCTAAGGTTTAAGCTAATTATAAACTTACCCATGGTGTTTGCATCGTAACTTTCATACCCCCTTGACTTTAATACTAAATACAGACGTATTATTGTCTGGCATAAGCTTAATTTTTGAGACCCAAAATGACTGAAATACCCTTGTAAATGATTTTCTGCCCAAAATTCATTTGTTGACCTAATTTTATTTATTTATTCCTTTGACTTGTCTTTTGTATTTTCTTTTTGATTGACTAACATTCCTTTCTGTTTATGATTGAAAAGGGAAGATGAAAAAGCAGATGAAGAACACCCATAGAGCCATAGAAATGCAGGAGCCTTTAAAGAAGAGGCTGTGAAGTCGTATTTTTGAACAAACTCACTATGTCAAAAAGGAGGGAGGGAGGAATTAAGTCGGCCAATGAGTAAAAGAAATAAAAAAACTCAAAGAAAAAATTTATATTAGGGCAACAAATGAATTTTGGAAAAAATCATTTACAAGGGCATCTCGATCATTTTAGGGCTCAAAAATCAAGTTTTTGCTGAAAAGTAGTATGTCAGTATTTAGTATCAAAGTTGAAGGGCTATGAAAGTTAAGATGCAAACATCATGGGTAACTCTATAATTAGCCTAAACCCCAGAGGCATGTACATGTATGTAAAATATCCTATGTAAAGTACATTCATGTCAAAGTGATGAAATAAAATCACAAACTCAGATGTTTGTAAGACAGAAGACAATTACAAATTGGACTCATCATCAGTAACAAAAAGGCAAAATAGAGCTGTAACTGAAAGTCCAATCATCGTGCAAACTCACTTTGTTTGTTTGTTTGTTTTTTTTGGGGGGGGGGGGGGGGGGGGCAAAAAACCCACTTGTTTGTTGTTCATGGGGGGAATTGTGATGTAGTGCCTTTTTTGGCGGGTATGTTGAGTGGAAAGTAATGCTCTGATGCTAGGTTTATGTGCATAATTATTGCTTTATTTGTCCATTCTCTTGTACTCTTTTTGGAGTGACTGCTTTGTATAAATGTCCTTGACGTGTATTTGGGTATAACTGGACAGCCTTATATGTGGTTCAACGGGTTCCCTACTGCTTTCTGTGTAATGTCTTTACTCTCTAGTGTTCCAGAAATCTAAATTATGGTCTCTGTCATCCATCACTGCATATTTTTACTTTATCTCTGTAGCCCTTTTCAAAATGTTTTTCTTACTGAAAACATAAATCTTAAAAGTAGACTCCCTGCTTTTCAAGGTGAGGTTGTTTGTATTGGATCCCCTACTTAGCCATTTGTTTGGGATTCCTCACCTGAGGTTTGTTGTTTCTGTGATCGTGTGTTGCTTTTATGATTCAGGGTGCTCCAACACTTTGAGGTGTTAGTGATGGGATATGCATTTTGCTATAGTATAGCGGTTGGGCTTAATAGGAATATCGCCTTTGTAGAGATTTGAAAGCATTGGGGTTAACTAATAACCCCCCTCCCTTTCCTGTTGCTGATGTCTCCTCTATTTGAATGAAGACTTTTTTTCCTATTATCGTTATATTTTAAAGATGTATTGCTTTAGTCCTCCAACTACCCCTTAAAAGCAAAAAGAAAAGGCTGAGGGATCATGGGGATGATAGTTATTACTTGTCACCGCTTCGTTGATTCCTTGCTTAAAAGGTTTTCTGTTGACGAATAGCATCATTTTCAATTTCATTTGCTGATTCAGATAATGAACTGAAAAAACCTGTCATATCCATCTGTGTCAATGAAAATTGCTTCAGTTCGCGCATGACATGATTCAGTGTACTGATCTTGCACATACATGCGCACATTACATCCCCTCTTGGATCCAACTTTAATGTGTTTGCTTTGCCATTTAGAGTTATTGCATTTTCCCCTAAATACGTCTTGACTCTTTGGGACTCATTTGTAGGCTTCTGGGAGCTGTTGTTGTCTTAGCTGCTAATGCTGGAGGTGCTTGGTCTCCAATTGGTGATGTTACAACAACTATGCTCTGGATCCATGGTCAGATATCGACACTGCCAACTATGAAGGTTGTTAGTGGTACAAAGAAGTGATTTCCTATTTCTTGATCTCTGGTTTCACTTACTCAAACTCGTCTATTTTCCATGCTAAGAGGACATTGTCAATTTCCATAGGTTCCTGTATACAATTACAGGTATTATTTGAAGAGACTAACAGATAAGAAACTCAAAATATCGCCTATTAAGGCAATTGTTTTCTGTAGGCAATGGAAGGGTACAAGTGGTGTCCACCTTTTTCGTCTTGTTCTAAGGCTCATTCTAATCCTTCAAATCAGCTGCCTATCAAATTACCATAAAATGGATGGGTAGATAGATCTTTGCCTGCAGGATGATCCTGACGTTTATCGGCACACATATTGAATTTGTTATTTGATATTAGGTTAGCTGTGTGCTGTTAGACTTTGTGATGGTCATTCTTAATGCCGCTGATAAGTTTCTGGCAGAGGATATTTTGGTGATTGAGAATTGAATTGTTTTCTCTATATAATGGTAAATTTGGGTGTCAAGGATGGTTTACTATGGGATTATATATGGTGTTCTAACTCTGTGTTTGACCACTTGATTGACAATAATTTATAGTTGAGCACTTCTAGATACTCTAAACCTGATCTGTTTCTTGACTAACCTATACTGTAGATATTTGATGATTATTAATGGGAAAGGTTCTCACTTGCATTTTTTTCTTTTGCACTTTGGTCTTGTTGCAGGGTTTGTTCATGCCATGTGCAATCTCTTTGGCTGTTCCTTTGGCCCTTATGTCACTCACCAGGTATATGCAGCAAAGTAGCAAACTAGGGAGTAGCTTTGATCTGTGGAACTGTGAAGTATACGCCTTTTAGCTCTTAATTCATGCAATCTTTCCTTTCCATTGCAGTGAAGTTAATGAGAAGGGAACCGAATCTTCGGGTGTTTTGGCCACCGAGCAGATGGCACCTCGAGGACAGCTCGTTTTTGCAGTAGGCATTGGTGCTTTGGTATTTGTTCCTGTGTTCAAGGCACTGACCGGTTTGCCCCCATATATGGGTATGCTTTTAGGACTTGGAGTTCTGTGGATTGTGACAGATGCCATTCACTATGGTGAATCTGAAAGGCAGAAACTGAAGGTACCACAAGCATTGTCTCGTATTGATACTCAAGGGGCGCTCTTCTTCTTAGGGATTCTTTTATCTGTAAGCAGGTAACTTGTAGTCCTGATGCGTTTGTACTGCTATGCCTGCGCATTTTATTTTTGGCTGAAACTCCAGTCTGTTTCGACCAACCAAAACGCACTGGAGTAGTGAAAAGCCAGATCTCTGAATAAGTGTAGAATAGGCAATTGAAATGAAATATTAGCTCATAGCCAGTGTTCTTTCCTTGATGTTTATCATCTTCTCCTTAGAAATGATGTTCATACAAAGATGAAACAACCCGTAGGTAGGTACCAAAAGTCTCTCTACTTTTTTTTTTTTTTTGAGGAAAAAGTCTCTCTACTTAGTTGCCTCCTTCTAACTATTCATCTATCTAAATATCTAATACTGATAGAGAGACTATAGTCCTGGCCTTAGCTTTTAAAAATTTTAGATTAATGTTAGGAAGTCCACTGGTTGAGTGCTATTATTCTTTTTCAGATTACCTCCAGCTGATTACCAGTTGTTGATTTTGATGCTTAACGTGCAGCATCTGTTATTTTTAATTTGATTTCACAATTTACATAATATTTATGGGATATCTGGTATGATTCTTTTCTTTTTTTTTTTGAGAAAATCCGATATGATTCTTTTTGCCAACACACTTGATATCTTCTCATCTCTTTCGACATTTTTTTTTCTTTGTTGCAGAAGTTGATGATTTTGCATAATTCCTATTCGTTCGGTGATGTGGGCACTTTTTGTAATTAAAATCACATTGGACCACTTTTAGCATCTGATAACCGAATGGTACCAGGAAAAGTGGAAAACCCAAAATACCTAATGGAAGAGAAACCATGAGGCAAGTAGGCCTTTACAAACCCGGATTTGGTTAACCAGTCTGTTGGCTGCCCTGAATCCTGATAATTGGGTAGCAAGGCTGCCTGGTAATGACCACTTGTGATATCGGAACCAGCCTGACCTTTACAAGTGAATTACTTGTCCCTTCGTCTTGCTTTTCTGAAATACCCTGATCATCTGTTCATATTCAAATTTAACTGGACATAATTTCCTTGAACTTCCCCTGTTAACAGAAAATCTTTAAAATGTAGTGTTTTTCTGATGTGTTGTTCTTGTTTTATGGATCTAGCTTGGAGGCTGCTGGGATCTTACGGGAGGTGGCAAATTACCTTGATGCCCATATACCGAATACTCAACTAATTGCGAGTGCAATAGGGGCTGTTTCTGCGATCATAGACAATGTCCCACTTGTGGCCGCGACAATAGGGATGTACGATCTTTCGTCATTCCCAAAAGACTCAGAATTCTGGCAATTGGTTGCATTTTGTGCTGGCACGGGTGGTTCAATGCTGATTATAGGCTCTGCTGCTGGAGTTGCTTTTATGGGGATGGAAAAAGTTGATTTCTTTTGGTACTTTAGGAAGGTACATAGCTGTTTCTCCAACCTAGTATCAACTACTATCGCTGTTTACTTGTTTTTTATTCGGATAATCACTCTATACGATGGTGTCGGTGCAGGTGAGTGGTTTTGCCTTTGCAGGATATGCAGCTGGTATTGCAGCTTATTTGGCAATGCATAACCTTAATGTCTCTATACCCACCACAGTTGCTCATCTTCCCTTTCTATCTTGATCATGAACATGCCCCTGCTTTCTCTAGCTTGGGATGACTAATGATGAAGCGACATACCAATTAGCAGCTTTTCTATTGTAGTTGTCTGCTGTACACTAGGGTTGATCATTGGTGAATACAGGCTTACTAAGCTTGAAAAATTAACTTTATTCATGTTTGTATTTTGGTTACTCCCTTTCACTATTTGGTCCTAGGAGATGTCAGATTGGTTGGGTTGCCATAGGAAATAAAAGCAAATGCCATAGAAATTTACAGTAATAAGATGTGAATGTTTCAGTTTGATGCTCGTTATCCGGCGACGTGCTGCACTGGCTTCATCAAGAGGAGTGAAGCTGCTGTGTATTGTCAGTCTCTTGCATGGGTTCAAAGATTGTAACAGTATCTAAGCATTTTGGGTTAAGACAGCAAGCCAGGGCAATCAATAAATAAAGAGGAGCGGTACAAGATGATAGTTTTGTTCATAATATACCCCACAATGTTCATACTATGTAATGTGGACGTTTATAAATTTATGCGACAATGCTCATAAACTTTTATCACAATGCGCTAAACCCTAATGCTCATAAATTAGTATATGATTTCTCGTAAACTTAAAGTATAATGTTCATAAATCAGTCTACGAATGCCCATAAACTAGTAAATGAATGTTCATAACCTACAACACGAATGTTTATAAATTAGTAGATGAATGTTCAAAAAGATATACCACAATGTTCATAATTTTCTTTAAAGGGTTTTTGGATGTTAATACACTGTATTTTTGGAGTGTTGGATAATAAATAATATACTGAATTTTTTTCTTGGACAATAATATATTGAACTTTAGAGGTGTTGGACAATAATGCTTCTGAAACGCTTCCGACGGTGACTACTCGATGACAACCTTATATGATGGGTTGAGGAGCAAAAGAAAATTATAATCTTTACAAAAAACATGTCATATTAGGCATTGTCACCAAAGTACAAATGAAATTTAATTTTTTTTTTCCAAATAACACCTCATTACTCCACATTTTTGCTAACATAAACAGGGGTTTTTTGTTTTTTGGACCCTGTATTTTGGGGTATTTACAATCTGGACCCCCATGTTTCAAAGTTTACAATTTGGACCCTATACTTTGTTTCCGGCAACAATTTGGACATAATTAGATGGGTCCGACCAAAAGAGGCCCTTATTGTAGTTTGACTGATTTTTCCTTCCAAAGTTGCCCCTTAATTATTTATGTACTTCTAAATTTACCCTTCATTTATTCGGTTTTCTGGGAATTTGGAGTTGAATAGTCACTAAGGGTGGGATATGCGTATGGGATGTGAAATTGAAGTCTTCAGTCTAGTCAATTTCAAAAGGAAATTCAAAATAAATGAATAAATGAAATAAGGGTAAATCGGTCATTTTATGCAAGATTTTGGTCTTCACCGGAGTTAAACTTAACTTTGGGCTAAATTTTTTGGGTTCATATTGTATAGGGTCCAAATTGTAAACTTTGAAACATGGGGGTCCAGATTGTAAATACCCCCAAAATACAAGGTCCAAAAAGCAAAAAACCCCATAAACAGTGTTTTTTGTTTGTAAAAAAAAATAGAATTCATCTTTGCTTATTTGGGTTTGCTTACATGCATGACATTAATTTAGTATTTTTGTTTGCTACTCAATCAACCACGCAAGACTGCCACCTAGTTAGCAACTGTCGGATTCGTTTTAAGTGCATTATTGTCCACCCCCCAACGTCCAATATATTATTGTCCAAGAAAAAAAAAAGTCCAATGCATTATTGTCCAACACCTCCAAAGTATAATATATTAGCGGCCAAAAATCCTTTTTAAAATGAATATTGTCAATTGAAGGCATCTACTTGCACTTGGGGGAAAATAAAAAAATGGCTCAAAAATACATACTCCCTCTGTCGCGTTCTATTTGGCACTTTGGAGAAAAGTGGAGAAACTAATGCAACATACAATTTTGTGTAGAAATAAATCAAAATGACAAAAGCACTCTCAATAATAGTTAAAGTTATTGGTGCTAACGTCATTATTAAGAGTAAAAGTAGTAAAATTATTATTGAAAATATAAATGAGACAAATAATAAGAGAATAAAAAAATAGTTGAGTGAACAAATAAAAAAAAAAGGAGTATATCGTTCCCACAAACAAAAAGAACAAAAATTTTTTTTTTAAAAATGACGATTGGCACATGGAGTATGGTGTTTCCGAGCGCACCATTGTTTTTGTGGGATTTTTACTTTTTGGACCCTGTATTTTGGGGGTATTTACATTATGGACCCCCATGTTTCAAAGTTTGCAATTTGAACCTTGTACTTTGATTCCGGCAACACTCTGGACATAACTAGAGGGGTCCGGCCAAAAGAGGGCCTTATTGTAGTTTGAACGATTTTTCTTTCCAAAATTGCCCCTAAATTATTTTTGAACTGCCGAAGTTACCCTTCAATTTAGTCAAACACTTCCACGCCCCTCACTCACCTCTCTCTCCCCTGCTTGCTCAACAATGGCGCCCTGCACTTCTTTCTCCCTCACTCACCTCTCTCTCCCCTGCTTGCTCAACAATGGCGCCCTGCACTTCTTTCTCCCTCACTCACCTCTCTCTATATCTCTCATCCATATCTTCACCATCTTCACCTTCACATTCCAGAATTCCCACATCCAACCACCAAAACCCTCTGATTCCTAAACTCTCCCCCTGATTTATACCCACTCGTATGCACCAATTTCCCCTCAAATCTCTCAATTCCTTGAATTTCTGGTATCAATGGCTCCGCATTTTCCCCCGTTGCAACAACAACTCACCTCGAAACATACTCAATTTCACCATCCCCCCCTGTTTTCACCCTCCAAAATTACCAACAAACAATCAGGCTTGCACAGCACAACCCCCCTCTCTCTACTTTCTCTCTCTAAACTCAAGACAGAGCATATAGGTGGTCAACACCGCCGGAAAACTAACCCCCTGCCTCTGCCCCCTGCACCGCCGGCGAGATTTCCCGGCAACACGACATCGCCGTCGTCTCCAACCATCCTCTCACGGCTCTCACGGCCCACGATGACAGCGGCACCAAAGCAAAAACCAGAGCCGAGTGACCTCAGTTCAGTCGGGCATTTTGTCGAACAGTTGGCGGGCACCAAAGTAACCCAACCATGGCGGCAAAGCAATCAACAGAATGAGTGAAAACTTCCAACATAACAGAATTTCGCGACATAAACGATAAATCCAATGTCCAAACGCAAACCCTAGAAGTCGAAATAGAGGGAAACTCAGCCCAGCTCAATCGTACCCATCTGCACCTGCTGCCATGCCAATGGAGGAACAACCATGGCGGTGCCGCAACTAATCTGATCGACTAATCTGCAAATTCAGAACCCATCATCGCTACATACATAAAAATGGGAAATTGGATTCTAATGAGCATAACTATAAGTGTGGAGAGAGAGAAGAGGAAGAAGAAGAAAGAAGCAACAGTAACAGTAACAACAGCAGTAGAGAAGAAGAAGAAGAAGAAGAAGAAGAAGAAGAAGAAGAAGAAGAAGAAGAAGAAGAAAGAGAAAGAGAAAGAATCAGAGAGATAGAGAGAGAAAGAGGAGGGAGACGGGGAAGAAGAAGGAAAAGGAAAAGGAAACAAGAGAGAGAAATGAATAAATGGCATAAGGGCAAATCGGTCAGTTCATGTAATGTTTTGGTCTTCACCGGAGCCCAACTTAAGTTTGGGCTAAATTTTTTTGGCTCATATTATACAGGGTCCAAAAAGCGAAAATCCCTTGTTTTTGTAGCAATTTGTGTTGGAATAAAATTTGGAACTAACAAACTTAATAGAAGCTTATATGATATATAACATATTTGATTAGTAATTACAATTTGTGTTGGAATAAAATTTGGATTTGTAACAATTTATAGTATTATTGTATTTGTTAATTCTTGAATTTGGCATAAATTTTATTTCAACTTTGATTAAGTGTTATTGATCCCCGACTCAAAGGAAAGTTAATGGATCAATAATTAATCAGCCAAGAAATAACTAAAACTAATAAAATAAAAAAAACGACTAACCATTCTTATTTTTTGATGTAATTATTTTAAGGGCCCTATATTTTGACAAATTATTATCGTGTGATATTATCTTTGCGGTAATTATTTATTTGAGACACTCCGACCAATTTTCCGGTCTAAAAATACGTGAAATAATGATTTTTGTATTTAAGGTTGTTTTAATTGAAGTCAGCTATCATTTTAGGCTTTAATATTCAGGGTTTGTCAAAGATACATAACCCTAATCAACAATAAATATTGTAGTTAATGCTTTGTTTGCCGGAAAATAGAACGAAATGTCCCACAAAAATAATTACAATAAAGATAATGTCACCCTATAATTATTTATCAAAATAAAGGACTCTTAAAATAATTACATCAAATACAAGTACCCTTCAATCATTTTTTGAATAAAATAAGAAATTGTATCCTAATAGAAAACTAATTATAAATTGGCTTACATGGCTGTAGCCTAAACCGTGGAGGACTTGTAATTAAGGTGTATTGGGTTAGACAATAACTCAATTAATTAAATAATGCCATTAGCTCTTAATCCAAGTAGGATCAGGATTACGTACGTTGCCCATGAAGTAGCTAGTCATAAACCTATAAATACAGTCCAATATATATATATATATATATATATATATATATATATATATATATATATATATATATATCCCTCTCTATTATTCAAACCGGCCATGAACCATCTAAACCACAATAATTCCTCTGATTAGGCTTCTCCAATATTAATCCTATTTGTTAGCAATGGATTACAACAAATCATTGCTTCTCCTCCTCCTCCTCCTCCTCCTGGTTTTGTGTTTGGGTCTGATGAGCATTGGCCCCAAACCCTTCACCGGTAACCTAATTAGAGATAATCCCATCGGAGGTCGCCCCTTTGCAAGCTTACCCTATGGTCATACATCCATCATCCAATGGCTCGATGCTCTCATGGCTTTTTTATGATACGATTACTTTGTTAATCAATTCTTTCATCTTCCTCCATCTCCTATATCCTTAAACCTTGATCAACACGTCAACTTTGCCAAATTCCATAATGATAGAGATCGAGCTTCAAAGACAATTAATATCCCAATGTGATTATTTTGGAGGCCGGGTTAATTAAGGTGGATTATTAGGAATGTTGTTTCTTTAGGGTTTCAGAAAGATGGGTTATAGAAGACATGAGCTTGCTGATGGTGAGTACAACTTCAATCTGACAAGAATACGTGGATACCAAGGTACAGTTGGGATGGGATTCACTTGAATCATCATGCTTACCTACACATGCCTCAATGGTTGCTGAGTAGTAGTATTGTTCGTGGTATTCTTCCGGTTGTTTAGTTTCAAGTTATTTTATAGTTAATGTTAATTTAGATATCAGTTGCTTAGATTTAGTTGTTTTGATTTAGTTTTCAGGGATAGTTTATTTTTATGGAAATTTTGTTGACCAATAAAGTATTTCTTCATTGACATATCAATATCTATATAATATAAAAGTAATATATTCGAAATTTGAAATACTCAATCCAGAGCCATTGTAGGGGTTATTGGCCAATCAAATTAAAGAAAAAAATCGATTTAAAAATACAATAAAAAATTTTCGCACATGAAATAATAATAAAAAATCGATTTAAAAAAATAATAAACAAGAAGTCTAATCAGATTAAGAGTCTACCTTATCTATTTCCTAACCCAATTAGAAGTCTAACTATCACTCAAATCTAATTAGGACTCTAACTCTCACCTAAATCTAATTAGGAGTATACCTCCCGATATAATATATAAACATCGAAACATCTTTCATTCTCTTTCAATCTGTCAGCTATTAACATTTAAAGCTACCATTGAATTCTCGACAAACTTGCAAACACAAGCAGGTTAGTTTTCGAAAAGTACTATCAATATATACTACATCAATATATTTTAGCATGTATTTTTTTACTAAAAGTACTATTAGTATGGACCACGCCATAATTTTATGCGTCAATTTATTTGTCGCAACCTTTTCTTCAATTTATTTATGCGTCAATTCATTCTATGCGTCAATTTATTTATCGCAACCTAATATAGACATCCAGGTATCTTTCATTATCTCGCAATCTGTCAACTATCAATGTTTAAAGCAACAATTGAATTTTGGATGCTCAAGTTTATTCTATGCGTCAATTTATTTATCGTAACCTTTTCTTCAACATAGACCCAATTTTCTCATTCATAAAGCACCGGCGAAGCATCACCAAATAAGTCTTCCTACATCTTTCTTTTTCTTATTTTACTGCTATCACTATGAATATTATTGCACACATCAACCCAATTTGTTTTATTCGACTTCCATCCTTATATTATCTTCACATATTTCAGCAGATTCAAATTTATTTAGGTGCATGGTACATTTAGATTTTCCAAAACCGTTAAGGAAAAGTTTAATTATATAATTCTTTTTCTGATACATAAATTACCATGATATCTTTGCACAGACACTACAGTTACAGCAAGACTGCATATCTCTCATTGTCAAATTCCATTTCGACTTTAGGGTTGGGTTGATTGATTAATATTTTTTCACTAATTTGTGGGGTTTTATGTGATGCATTGTTATACAAGTTGTTAGAATGTTAGTCACCCATACAAAGATATGCCTATACAAGGATGAAATGTTATTTTGCCCTTACGCTGCCAAAAACTTGCCATATCTAAATCCTAATTCTTTTGTCTTAGTTTATATTTGGATATGTTGTAAATAATCTACCTTCTATTAATGATATGTTAATATGAATCCGAGCAGGTTCTCCTGGTGTATGAGAGGCACTAAAGGTGAAACATCAAGGATTCAAGGTTACATTGCTAGAATCTAGGAAGTTCGCAATAGAAGGAAATTTCATGGATGTCAATTGTGTATAGTAGAGATTATTTATTGAATTAAAAGGAATATTTTTTCTAACATACTGCATTTAGGAATTCATTCAAGCATCATGTGTGTAGATAATATTTTGCATGGATTTATACATGGTTATGTAGGAGGTTTGATATTGGTGTGTATAGAGTTCAATGAGTTTTACCCTTTCGACTTATACGATATTGTTTATGAATAATTAATGTTTCATGTTTCTTTTCCATGAAATAATGACAATAAACGATTTCTAAGTTATGGGTTAATTGAAATTTGTCTCTCTAAATTACAAACTGCAGGGTAAAATTGTTACATTCGACCACTCCATTTCCCGCCCGGGGAAGATTTCGGAATATTGGTTTTTATCATTCTAAATCGCTTTTTCTTTTTTACTTGGATTGAAGATGCTTGGTAATATATTTATTTTTTTAAAACAAAAATAACATATTTATTTTATTTATTATACTATTTAAAATTTTAAATACCTCGTGCATCGCACGGGTTAAAAACTAGTATTAGTAAAAGAAACTCACGAGTAATATGTCCCACCTCGGAAAAATAAAGAGAAAAAACATGGTATATAAGTCAAGTAGTCTACTACTCTTAACACCAATTGGTTTAAAGATGAAACCTCACTTAACTTATGTACCATAAACCTTGGTTAAAGTGTACTCCCGTCTTGGATCTCTCCAACATTGTCTCTCCCCTTATCTTTGTTCTTGCATCTTTAACAACTGGCAACCAACCTGAGTTTGATCCTAACAACATATACCATATCTAAAATATATCTAAAAAGGGCATCGGCATACAAATTGATGCACTACATTGTCCGCGTGGCAAACATGTCTGGGCTTGACAATGGTCTAGGGAAGAGTTCAACCATTAAATTAACACTTAGCTATCTAAGGTCCCGTTCTTTTATATGGTATCGCATCAAACCGCACTACTCAATATTCTACTATACTCCACCACACTTTACCACAAATAATTACCAAAATATTTTCTTATTTTTCTCTCACTTTTCTCCTCTATTTTTTACATTATCTTTTTCCACATACCACACCTACCACAACTTCTACCACAACTTACCACAACTCACCACACTTCACCACACTTGTTCAAATTCCACCACACCGCAACCGCACCGAACCACACCGGTACCGTATAAAAGAACGAGGCCAAAAATGTCAAAAATAACATTGTATACTTTTTTTAATTTTTGCCACTGGACTATTTTAAGATGTCAAAAGTAACTTTTTAAGCTTTTAACTGGTTGGAGAGGTTATTTGCATTATTCCTTTATTTTTAATCTTCTATTAGTACAAATACAAGTCGATAACCTCTCTATATTCCTCACTTCCTCTTCCTACCTTTTTATTTCCTTTTTCATGATGAAATTGTAAACACAAATTTCGAGCCTGAAATAAATAAAGACAAGAAATATGAGAAACAAATTAATTTCTATTAATATTTGAATGTAAGCGGGTACGATCTCTGTATTAAATACAATAAAGTAGTCCTCTGATTCGATCTCCTGAAATTTGGGTGAGCCGAGGGCGTGGACGCTTGATCTCGATCTCAAATGCAGGTCTAGCTGAAGAACTCTTGTAGTAGTTCTTGAGCTGAAGGTCTTGAACGTTGATCCTTGCTTGATAGCTGAAGGTCTTGAACAATAGTTCTTCAGGTTCTTAGATGCGAGGGCTTGAGTGCTTGATCTCGATCGATGAACCAAACGAAGACGACGACTGCAGTCTTTGATGTGAAGAACAGAAGTTGTCGAACTAGCAGACGTTGGTCCTTGGCGCTTGGTAGCTGGAGGTCGCTTGTAGTTCGATCTTCTGTAGGCTTTGCAGATCTTGGTGAAGAACTCTGAAGCAGTTCTTGATCTTGATGTGGTAGAGGCTTGAAGATTCGATCTTGAAGTTTTGCAGACTTTGATCCTTGGTGCTTGGTAGCTGGAGACTGCTGACAGTTTGATCTTCTGAAACCTCTGGAGTGCAGAATGTCGAATGCCATCGGGGTAGACTGCAGTGTCTGTTAAAAATGAGGGAGAAGACCCCTATTTATAGGCTCTGGAGGCCTAGGGTTGCCTAAGGTTTGAGTCGGCTTTGGGCTTGGGCCCAAATTAATTAATTATCCCTTTATTTAAAATAAAGAAATAATTATGATTTTCTGCATCATAATTGACACGTGTCGCGACGCTATTGGCCATAATATATTTCCATTTAAAATTTAATTAAATGGACCTCGTAATTAATTTAACACGTGGCAGCTAAATAAATTTAAATAATTTTCCACGTGTCATTTTCTGATTTGCCGACAAATTTTTGCCTCCTATAGATGCCCCCTTCGAGAGTCAGCCGCAGACACAAATTTTGGGTGTTTTAAACGGTTGAGTCTCGAATATTTAAGGAAAATAATTTTTTTATCACAACTTTTCAATTTGGATAAAAATTTCATCAGAAATTTAGTCGGATTAATTTTTGGCAGTCGGAGTTGGAGTTGGAGTTGGAGTTGGAGTTGGAGTTGGAATTGGAGTTGCATAAGGAGTTGGAGTTGAAGTTGGAGTTGGAGTTGGAATTAGAGTTGGAGTTTGAGTTTGAGTTTGAGTTGGAGATGGTGATGGTGATGGAGTTGGAGGCTTGACTGAGAATTCTAGTAGTATCCTGAAACTTGGCCAATCAGATACTATATAAACGCACCATTCTCGCCTCTTCCATTCATCTGCTGTCCCTCATCTTCTCCCTGAATCTGCAAACTCACAGGTTTTACAGTATCTTTTCTTTCTTTCTTCTTTCTTTCTTTCTTTCTTTCTTTCTTTCTTTCTTTCTTCTTCTTTTTATTTTTTTCATATAATTTGACCTTTTCTTTTTCTAGTTCAATTTTTTTTTGCCATGTTTTCTGTACAGAGAGCTGAGATTAATTATCATCGTGTGCTTGAAGTTGTCCTTCGTCATCGTCACAGTCTTGCTTACTCCTCAGCGTGCCGACGTAGAATAGTCTTAGACTATTCTCTTCAGGACTGTCTGGGTCGACAGTGTCGCCATCTCGCTTCCTTGAGCTACTCCTCAGCGTACTGACGTAGAGTAGTCCTAAACTACTCTCTTCAGGACTGTCTGGGTCGACAGTGTCGCCATCTTTGCTTTCGTGGACTACTCCTCAACGTACTGACGTAGAGTAGTCCTAAACTACTATCTTTAGAACTGTCTGGGTCGATAGAGCCGCCATCGCATTTACTCCTCAGGGACGTTCTGATGTATTAGACATCTTTGAGGTGTCTCTTTTTAGAACTGACCTGGGTCGACAGAGTTGTCATCGTGTTTACTCCTCGGGGACGTTCTGATGTATTAGACATATTTGAGGTGTCTCTTTTCAGAACTGACCTGGGTCAACAAAGCTGTCATCGTGTTTACTCCTCGGGGACATTCTGATGTATTAGAAATCTTTGAGGTGTCTCTTTTCAGAACTGACCTGGGTCGACAGAGTCGTCATGGTGTTTACTCCTCAGGGACGTTCTGATGTATTAGACATCTTTGAGGTGTCTCTTTTCAGAACTGACCTGGGTCGACAGAACCGTCATCGTGTTTACTCCTCGGAGACGTTATGATGTATTAGACATCTTTGAGGTGTCTCTTTTCAGAACTGACCTGGGTTGATGGAGTCATCGCTTGGCCACAAGTGGATTACTCCCTTGGTTGCTGGCGTAGAGTTGTCCTGGACAACTCTCTTAAAAACGACGATCGTGGTCGACTGGGTCATCACTTCGCCAGAACACTCCTCAGCGTACTGACGTAGAGTGGTCATAGACTTACTCTCTTCAGGACTGTCTGGGTCGACATGGTCATCGTCTCAGTGCGAGTGGATCACTCCTCAATGTATTGACGCAGAGTAGTCTTAGACTGCTCTCTTCAGGGCTGTCTGAGTCGACTGTGTCGTCTTCTCCGCTTTCCTGGGCTACTCCTCCTGGACTTTCCGCCGTCTACAGGTTGTGAAGAGAGGGCTTGAATTCTCTATCGAGTCATGGTGAGACACCAGACGTTGTCTTGGAGCAGAATTCAACCAACACGGTTAGGATGCCCCCACATTGCATGCTTGAAGGAAGTTGTCAGCCTGAGTATTTCATTGATGGTGCTGACTTGAAGCCAACCACTGACATGAAGATCTTGACAAGCTAGAGTGCGGCTTGAAAGCCTACAGTCATAATGACTTGGAAGTCGGTCTATTTCTTGTACTTTTGACTTGAGAGTCTTTATTGTGATGACATAAAAGTCTTTAAAATTTGATTTTGATGACTTGGTAGTCTTGAATTTGGTTGACTTGGACGTCTTCAATTTTTGATGACTTGGAAGTCGGTGGGTTTGATAACTTAAGAGTCTTGAAGTTTGTTGACTTAAAAGTCTTTGGATTTGCTGACTTGAGAGTCGTATGCATTGTTGACATGGAAATCTCGAACTTTATTGACTTGGGAGTCGTGATTTTTTTCTCTTGACTTGTGAGTCCTTGTGTTCTGTTGATTTGAATTTGGTTGACTTGTAAGTCTTCATTTTATCGACTTGGGAGTCAGGAGACTTGTTGATGGGAGATTTGACTGACTTAGAAGTCTTTGTCTTGTTGTTGACTTGGTAGTCAAGGGACCTGGTGACTTAAGAGTCTTGAAATTTATTGATTTGAAAGTCTTGATTTTTTTTCTGCTTGGAAATCTTTAAATTTTGTTGACTTGGAAGTCCGTGAATCTGGTGACTTGAGAGTCTTTTTTTTATTGACTTGGGAGTCCTAGACTTGAAAGTCTTCAATTTTGACTTGGGAGTCTTTAACTTTGGTGACTTGAGAGTCTTTGACTTGAAAGTCTTGAACTTTGACTTGTGAGTCTTGAATTTGCAAAATTGTAAGTCCTCAAAGTTTGTTTACTTGAGAAAGTCATCAAAATTTGATGACCTGGGATGATTTTTTTCTTTGGGTATGACTGTATTTGGGTCTAGACCCAAATTGCCTACGTACCTTAAGGGATAGAATAGCCATAAGGATCAAGCCAAACGTAGTTCAAATTTAAAGATGGAGAAATAAAAATTTTATTTATTAATTTAACCGTACACAGTTTATACTCTTGCGGGCCAGGAGTATTACAATGATAAAACTGAAATGAACTAAAGTGCAAATGAACTGAAAATGAAATCTTTTTTTTTTTTGGTGAACAGTTTAGGCTCTTGCTCGGGAGCTACATCTTCGCTCTCCTAGATTTTAACTTGGGAAGAAGAAAGCGTCTCCTCTCGTTCAAGCTCTTCGTTGCCATTGTTTTTACTTTGATGACCGGTGAAGATCATAATGCGTCTCTTCACTCTCAAGGATCCGTCAATCTTGACCTCCAATGTTGAACAACGCTTCCTGCAAGATGGGATGGAGCTTTGAACTTCATTGATGACCCCAAGGCGGCTGAATGCGGAGCTCTGTTCCTGGGGGGGTGTTGAGCTTGACACATCTTCAGCTTGTTTGATCCTTGATAATACAGAAGACTTTGGTCTTGAACCATCTTTGATCCTGCTGAAGACCGAGGCTTTGCGCTCTCCTAGACACCCTATTCGCTCAAAGACAGATTCTTGTTTGCGGGAAGCTGGCTGTCCCAACCTATCGAACACGGAGAGCTTTGACTTAGGCTGATACTCCATTCCTTCGCTATCATCTTCTTCGATCTCTAAGCAAGAGACCATGTTCACAGCTGCAACATTGTTAACTTCTCCAAAGAAGTACTTCGGAAAGTATTCCTCCAACATGATAGGAACACGAGGGCCTCGCTCAAGCAACTCAATTGAACCCACTCCTTGTTTCTTGATGACTTCAATCCTTTTTCTCTCCATCGAAGGTTGAGGATTGCTACTTCTCCTTTGTTGCTTACTTTGACGAGGCGATGTTGTTTGGACTTCACTTTGCCCCCTAGTCTTCCTTCTAGACGCCGAGCTCCATCCTTCCTCTTCACGAAAAGCTTTTGAGACTTGCTCATGTTCATCTTGAGGGGCCTTCACTCGTACAGAAAGTGGAACTGGTTTTTGACATCCGAACTGAATCACCAAGAATTCATTTCTTTTGGCTGGAATCGGCTGTGCTGAAACATAATTGGCTTCGACGTTGTCATCTAAGTCCAATATTATCTGTCTTTCCTCAACTAGCTTCATGATCCGCTCCTTAAGTGTGACACACTTCTCAAGAGGGTGACTGACTACCCTATGATAGCGACAATATCTTGGGTCCGTGGTTCTTCCCACTTCTTCTGGCCTCTTTGGCTGTGGGAGTTCGATAACTCCCGTCTCTAACAGGTTGTCGAGCATTCCTGACAAATCGGAGTCTGGAAATGGGTACTTTGACAGGGCCGCAAGCGCACGGTGTACGTAATAGCACGTCAAGGTCGATCCCACAGGGACTCAATTAGCAGCACAGAAAACTAATCTCTAATGCGATTGCTAAGCTAATCAGATTTTGGGTTTTGGAAAATGGTTTAACAATTAATTAAACTAATAAAGCAGGGAAAAACAATCAAAGAATTCTAATCAAGAGAGAAAGATTTCTAGGGAGATGCTAACCTAACAACGAGTTCAATTACTAAAACTTAGCCTGCACAATCATACATTCAAGAATGAATCAAGAATTGATAACCTCTAAATCCTATCGCCCTTCAGATGCTAAATAGAATTATTCTAAACAACCTAATCAACAACTTTCGTGTGCCTTTTAGGTTAAACAGAATTGAAGGTCTCAAAAGGTCAGGTTATCTAATGATTCCCTAGTTCACTACTCCTTTTTCAACTTTCGCAAACCTAGGTAGACAGGTTGGTAGTCATATTACCCTAATTCACCTTTCAGTACTTCTCAGGTTAAACTCAAACTTACAAATATCCAAGGCCTTAAGAATACTCATAAACATGGTAAACACAACCTTCTATTGATTCTAATCAAGAATTCATGCACAAACTAATAACAATTAATCAAACTACATTGTTTCGGGTTGCAAAACCCTAGAATTCAAAGAAACTACTCACTCATATTCAATGAAAACACGACACAAGTTCCAATCATCACAATCGAATCTCAAAGCTAAGAAGGAAATCGAAAAGAAAGAATAGAATTGCGAAGAATACAACCCGTCGAGCCTTTCGATCCCGGGGTGAAACCTTCTCCGCAAACGTCGCTCATTTCCTTTGCAAATCTTGATCTTGGTTTCTCTTGAATCGATCCGGTCTTGAATCTTGATGGTGGGGGAGAGGAGTAGAATGGAAGTATTAGGGCTCTCTTTTCTCTCCTTCACGGCCAAAGAACGAAGGAAAACCGATAGCTTAATCACTCCATAAAAATTGTAGCCAGGAAATAATATAACCGTCGTTCTTGCTTTCCTTGCAACGCACGGTCAAGTTTCACGCAGCTGCCACGGACCGTGGCCATTGCCACGCCCAGACCGTGGTACGCACTGCCTTAGCTTTCTTTTTTCGTTTCTGTGCAGGGCGAAATCAGATGGCTGGGCGAATGAATGGAGAGGTGGGCCAATGCAATTGATTTCCTCACTTTATTTCTTCATGATTGGGTCGTGTGATATGTTGCCCAAGAGCAATTAATTGCCCCACTTCTCCTCTTTGTTTCGATTGGACCGGTTGAAGCATGGCCCAAAGAATGCAAATCACTTCTTCCCCACTTCTCTTGTCTTTGATTTGATTGGGCTAAATGGTGGGCTAGATGAATTAATGGAATGAATCAATCCACTTTCCTCTTCTTTTGTTTGATCGCATGAATGGGCAAAATGGATGAATTGCCCTCCACTTCTCTCATCTATTACTGGGCCGCAAGAATTCAATTGCTCACCTCCACTTTCCCCTCTTTTGTTTGGGCCGATGAAGGGAACTGATGGCCCACAAATGAAAAATGCTGCTGTTGGGCTTCTTTCTCACACAAACGCCCAAAGACACCACGGTCGACTGCGTGGCCCCTGGCTGGGTTTTCTTTGATCCTTTCCGTCCCAAATTTGTACCACGGTCTAGGTTTATTCACTCTTGGTTGAAGTTGAGAGAAAATTGGTGTTTTGGCCTCAAAACCTACAAATTCACATGTCAGGAAGCAACACAACTAATCCATCACAACTCAAATGCAATCAAAATTCATTCACATGTTTGGCGAACTAGTTGGGATCGGTAGGACCTCACTTTAGGGTATGTTGGTCAATCCCCTCGTGTGTTTGCAAAAGATATAACGGTTCACTCAAAAACCTTCAACCAATGTAAACAACCTACCATAAGCTTGACAAGACTCTCGATTCTCTACCGTTATAGACAATATGCACAAATGTTAATCATGAGGACTTTTCAAAGGTTGTAACGGGGCTTAGGTGTAGGGTAAGGAGGGAATTCATTTGGGTAATGTGGAGCTAAGAGCCAAAGACCTAAAGAGCAACATTCCCAATACATATAGCACAACACCTCTTACATCACACCACAATGAAGCATAAATATCTTCCACATCGAGGCAAAATAAAGGAATAGTCAATATAAGCAAGAAAACCACTATGCTATTCACCTTATTCCTCAAAAACTTCTCCTCTTTTTTTTTCTTTTTTTTCTCTTTTTTTTTTGTGGTGAACAGCATAAATATATAAAAATAGGATCATTTCCTTTCAACCCAATTTCAACCTCAAATGAAAAGAGGGGATAAATAATGATTATGAGCAATGCTTCCCTCATCAAGTAAACCAACCAACGAAGTCATCAACAAATAGACTACAAAACTGTCTCTCAACTGAATTGTTGCTCCACTAACTTGGCTAAAAGGGTATGGAATTAAGAACAAGCCAAAGGTGCACGATATAGGTGAAGCAAATCAAGACAGGAAAAACTACGCACGGGCTAGCAAAAAGAAGTCAAGATGTCAGGTGGCTTTTGGCTATGTGGCTTCAAAATGGGCCTCAATCATATTAACACAATACACAAGTCAAATGCAGTTTCAAAGAGAGTCAAATCAAGTTCTAGAGATGCAAACATGATAAGGTCACACTCAAAAGAATATGAGACTATAAAAGTGAAAAGTGATAGTCTTTTAGGCTCAAAAGGTCTCACGGGTTACCCTATCACAATCATAAACAACTAGTTCCTTTGATGAACCAAACATAAAGACTTCATTATCATGCACTTGAGTAATTCAAGACTAGATGAATCACAATCAAGACAGGAAGCCTAAGTCAAACAAACAACCAAGTCTCTCCTATCATCCACATCAAGCCAAAAATCTCATGAGTATACACTTGTAATGACAATCCAAACATACACCATAAAGTACTCAACAAAGGAGGGTTTTCGCAATCAAAACAAAATAAAACCTAATAAAGCAATTAAATGCTTGGGTTGCCTCCCAAGAAGCGCTAGTTTAACGTCTTTAGCTAGACGAAACTCACCTCAGTCCGGAGAATGCTCCACATCATAGTCAAACTCTTTTGGAACACCATCAGCATGTGTTCCCCCAAAGTCTCGAAGACGAATCCACCAGCAAGGGTCGAACTGATTTCCTTCCTCAGCAATGGAAGGCAACTTTGAATCAAACCTGCAAAATTTCCTCAACACAATCTCATTAGTAGCATAAGGCCTATCTTTGGTGATGTTAGGTTCGGGTTCAATAACTTGTACCCAATCCGTCTCGTCACCAAGTACATGGCTCTCAGGAAATACATCATTAGACTCATCATTCCCAATCACATCAACACCACAGCAAGAAGAAACATTAGGAGGCATATGTTCACGAAACAGATCAAATTCAACCTCATGTTCCCCAAACTTAAAGCTCATCTTCCCTTTTTTCACATCTATTACGCACCCATCAGTGGCAAGGAAAGGTATTCCCAAAATAATTTGGGTACGGGTGTCCTCGGCCATATCAAGAATCACAAAATCCACGGGCACATAATAGTCTCCTACCTTAAGAGGAAAGTCCTCTAAAATACCATTGGGTATTTTACAGAACGATCAGCCATTTGCAATGACATGGCGGTAGGTCTAAGCTCACCTAAGTTCAGTCTTTTATAAAGGGAATAAGGCATCAAGCTCACACTTGATCCCACATCATATAAGGCACGGTCGATGTTCATGGTTCCTAGGCCACAAGAAATAGTGAAACTTCCGGGGTCCTTAAGCTTTGGAGTGAGCTTATTCAAGACCATAGAACTACACTCCTCATTCAATGCAATTTCCTCACAGTCGTCTATTTTTCTTTTCTTGGAGAGAATCTCCTTCAAGAATTTAGCATACAAAGGTATTTGGGACAAAGCATCAAGAAAAGGAACATTCACATTCAACTTTTTAAGCACACCAAGGAATTTCCCAAATTGAACATCGGTCTTAGACTTAGCAAGCCTAGAAGGGAATGGAATAGGGGGCACATAAACTCTAGGTGGTGGTGATGGTGATGGTTGAGGAATTTCAGCACTACCATCTTTGATGTTCTTTTTGTCACGGTCTTTCTCTTCCTCACTCTCTTTCTCAGCACTCCTCTCAATCAAATTCCCCCCATGCTTGGCATTTGGCATCTCGCGTCCCTTAAGTTGTGTCCAACTCCTCAAAACTATAGCATTGCAATGCTCTTTAGGGTTAGGTATGGGTGGTCCAGGAGGGGTGGTGGAAGTACCAGACTGAATAGCTATCTAGTTCTCAAGTATTTGGTTGTAGGTGGATAAAAGGTCAACCTTAGTGGCTAAAGCCTTAATCACCTCATCTTGTTTTTTTTGATGCTCGAATTGCTTTTGTTGGGACAAGAGCATGGCTTTCATCATGACCTCTAAGTCAGGATTTTGAGAGGCTTGGTAAGGTTGAGTGGATGGTCTTTGTCCTTGTGGGTGACCCAATTGGTTCCGGTAAGAAAGATTAGAATGGGGTCTCAAACCGGAGTTGTATGTGTTGGAGTAGGGGTCAAAGAGGGATCTATGGGTAGGATTACCAACAAAGTTGGCTTGGTCAGGTTGCGCACTACTACCCACCTCATTAGGACAATATAGAGTCGCATGCTCAAAAGAGTAACAGGAAGCACATTGGAGAGGAGGGGAAGCATTCACATGCATTGTTTCCATCTTTTCATTTATAGCATCAAGTTTCGCAGAAAGCAATGTGATAGCATCAACAGAATACTTACCTCCCGTCCTCGTGGAACGGGGTCGTGACCATTGGTGACTGTTCGACGCCATTTGTTCAATCAGCTCATGAAGCTCCTCCACCGTCTTGTTCATAATGTTTCCTCCTGCTGCTGCAAGGATTGTCGCTCTCAGCTGATCATCTACCCGATTGTAGAAGGCTTGAATGGGAACCCATGGCTCAAATCCATGCTGGGGGCATTGGCGAAGCAACTCCTTGAATCTCTCCCATGCATCATATAATGTCTCATCCGGCTCTTGGGAGAAAGTGGAAATCTGATTCCGAAGACTCGTCAGCTTGCTCGGCGGGAAGTACTTAGTAAGAAATGCGCTCGCCAGCTGATCGAAAGTAGTGATGGAGTTCGCCGGAAGAGAATCCAGCCACTTCCATGCTCGATCCTCCAAGGAAAATGGAAATAACCTCAGCTTGATCGCGTCCGGTGAGGCCCCATTGGCTTTGAAGCTGTCGCATGCTTGTCGGAAGATGCGAAGATGGCGGTTTGGATCCTCGTTCGGGAGACCATGGAACGGCGTAGCTCGAACCAGATTGATAAGGGAATTCTTGAGCTCAAAGTCGTTCCCCACTTCAGGTAGTTTGATGGCGGTGGGTGGGCTTGTGACGTTTAGAGTCATGTATTGGGCCAGCGTCTTCGGTCGTTCTTCTCCGGACATCTTAGATTGTTGCGAAGGTGTCTCTTTTCTAGCTTCTTCTAGCCTTTGCCTCTTCCTCCGGTGGAAAGTCCTCTCTATTTCTGGATCGAACTCGAACTCCGAAATCAGCCGCATACACCAAAAGATCCTAGCAAGACAAAAACAAGAACACCAACGCAGTGAAACAATAAAATCAAGAAAATCAAAGAAAAAAAAGGGGGAAAAAAAAACAGCTTAGTCAACCTAAGAGGGTTTGTTTACTGACTGCTAGGGACAGAGTCCCCGACAATGGCGCCAAAAACTTGACAGGGCCGTAAGCGCACGGTGTACGTAATAGCACGTCAAGGTCGATCCCATAGGGACTCAATTAGCAGCACAGAAAACTAATCTCTAATGCGATTGCTAAGCTAATCAGATTTTGGGTTTTGGAAAATGGTTTAACAATTAATTAAACTAATAAAGCAGGGAAAAACAATCAAAGAGTTCTAATCAAGAGAGAAAGATTTCTAGGGAGATGCTAACCTAACAACGAGTTCAATTACTAAAACTTAGCCTGCACAATCATACATTCAAGAATGAATCAAGAATCGATAACCTCTAAATCCTATCGCCCTTTCGATGCTAAATAGAATTATTCTAAACAACCTAATCAACAACTTCGTGTGCCTTTTAGGTTAAACAGAATTGAAGGTCTCAAAAGGTCAGGTTATCTAATGATTCCCTAGTTCACTACTCCTTTTTCAACTTTCGCAAACCTAGGTAGACAGGTTGGTAGTCAGATTACCCTAATTCACCTTCAAGATTTCTCAAAGTTAATCTCAAACTTACAAATATCCAAGGCCTTAAGAATACTCATAAACATGGTAAACACAACCTTCTATTGATTCTAATCAAGAATTCATGCACAAACTAATAACAATTAATCAAACTACATTGTTTCGGGTTGCAAAACCCTAGAATTCAAAGAAACTACTCACTCATATTCAATGAAAACACGACACAAGTTCCAATCATCACAATCGAATCTCAAAGCTAAGAAGGAAATCGAAAAGAAAGAATAGAATTGCGAAGAATACAACCCGTCGAGCCTTTCGATCCCGGGGTGAAACCTTCTCCGCAAACGTCGCTCATTTCCTTTGCAAATCTTGATCTTGGTTTCTCTTGAATCGATCCGGTCTTGAATCTTGATGGTGGGGGAGAGGAGTAGAATGGAAGTATTAGGGTTCTCTTTTCTCTCCTTCACGGCCAAAGAACGAAGGAAAACCGATAGATTAATCACTCCATAAAAATTGTCGCAAGGAAATAATATAACCGTCGTTCTTGCTTTCCTTGCAACGCACGGTCAAGTTTCACGCAGCTGCCACGGACCGTGGCCATTGCCACGCCTGCATCGTGGGTACGACCGCCTTAGCTTTCTTTTTCGTTCATGCGGTAGAAATCAGATGGCTGGGCGAATGAATGGAGAGGTGGGCCAATGCAATTGATTTCCTCACTTTATTTCTTCATGATTGGGCCGTGTGATATGTTGCCTAAGAGCAATTAATTGCCCCACTTCTCCTCTTTGTTTCGATTGGACCGGTTGAAGCATGGCCCAAAGAATGCAAATCACTTCTTCCCCACTTCTCTTGTCTTTGATTTGATTGGGCTAAATGGTGGGCTAGATGAATTAATGGAATGAATCAATCCCCTTTCCTCTTGTTTTGTTTGACCGCATGAATGGGCAAAATGGATGAATTGCCCTCCACTTCTCTCATCTATTACTAGGCCGCAAGAATTCAATTGCTCACCCCCACTTTCCCCTCTTTTGTTTGGGCTGATGAAGGAAACTGATGGCCCACAAATGAAAAATGCTGCTGTTGGGCTTCTTTCTCACACAAAACGTCCAGCACACGCGAGAAGCTGCTGGACCGTGGCAGCCACCATGGTCAGACCGTGGTGGCCCCTGGCCGGGTCTTCTTTGATCCTTTCCGTCCCAAATTTGTACCACGGTCTAGGTTTATTCACTCTTGCTTGAAGTTGAGAGAAAATTGGTGTTTTGGCCTCAAAACCTACAAATTCACATCAAAAACAAAAACACCAAGTGTAGTAGGGAAATTGGAATAAAAATCAAGGTTCACACTCAGAATTATCCCTAATTCACTATTAAGAACCCCTAAAAATATAGTCATGAAACGCAGTTATCATACTTCTTTTCTTGAAGCTCCTTCAGTGTAGGGCGCTTCCTTTCAGCATCTTTCGAAGAAGTGACTTTGTCCCCTTTGGGTTTAGGTTTAGCAGAGATTCTCACTAGTTCACACATTGAAATAGCCATGGACTCCTCTGTAGAAGTCTTCGGCGACTTGCCATTCTTCTTATACCCACTAGCACCGTTCCTTGATTTGGATGAAGATGAATTCCTTCCACGTCGACTTGCTATGGTAATCTCCATATCATGTGCCTTGGTCGCCAACTGTAACACCCCAACCTTTAACCACAAGATTAAATCACTAATTATGATCCCAAACCTGTGATTAGCGCAGCGGAACACTTAGGTTGAAGTATTACCGCCGTCCCCACTCGATACAAGGCAACACAACCACCAAATTTTCAAAACCACAAGGAAAAATTAAGCTTAACTCCAACAAATGCCAACCTAAAATACAACTTATACAACACTTAAAATAGGTACGTAAACATATTAATAGGAAGGTTCCACAACTTCTTCAACTCCTGAATGCCCCTGCCAACTCGCGATAACCCTTAGAGTCTACCTTACTTGGATCAGATCACTTCTGACAGGATTTACCCTTGTCTTGGGAGCTCGAACCTCCTAAAACAAAACATTCAAAGCGATGCAAAGTGAGTGGGAAACACTCGACACAAACCTCAACACGTCAAACCGTTCAAAACGGTTTTGCAGACATTTAAATTCATTTTGAAAGCGGAATGGGGCTGAATATGTATTAAATGGATTTGGCATAGATATAAACATATAAAGTAGACATGATATATATATATATAGATATATATATATATATATATATATATATATATATATATATATATATATATAGGAAATAGAGTGGTATCTTACGATCAAGTGCAAAACACCTAACATGCGCCCAAACCGAAATGAGTTTGGGTTGGGTATTGCTATGCTTGATCGGACATCGCAGTCTGGTCACTCGATCAGAGCACTTATAGATGAATAAAGGCTAGCACTTCATGTGACTAGCTAGAATTATAATAATATGGCGGGACCACTTTTGAAAATAATAATGTATGACATGGATCATGATATAAATTGATATGAATAAGCATCGTAACGTGCTTGAATGATAAAAGTTGGACAATTTACGTACCTTGAATCGGTGCGAAGTTAGGCGGTGCGTCTCGGCCTCGGGATGGCTTGGGTGACTTGGAAACTAAGATAAGAGAAGTAGAAAATGGAAAACCGAAAGAGGTTCTTAAAGAGTTCCAAATGCTAAGTAAAATAGGAAACTAAGAATGAAATAGATTATAAAGAAAATTTCAGGTTTTCAAGAAATAAAGTTTTTAGCATAACTCGGGCTAGAAAACTCGTAATTAAACAAACGAGTACTTCTCAAAATAGGGAAAATCATGATCTGCAACTTTATCAACATGACCGAGGTCTAAAAATGAAGGGAAGGGCCTGAAAAATGGTCCGGATAGAAGCTGAGTGAAATGGTATTTAAGGCATTCGGGTTTACCCTTTGACGTGGAAATGGTGCAAAACCTTGGAAATAGACCATGGAAAGCTTATCATGTGTAGAATAACTTAGATAATGAGATTGGTGAAGTAAGAAAGCCGAGAAATGGAAGGCTAAGATGAGAATTAAAATGTTCTTTGAACTTAAACGGAATGTCATCCAAGTGATGAGGAAGAGATTCTTAAAGATAGAATGATGGATTCCGGAAACGTTTGGACAAGGAATTGAAGTTAAGGACTTAGAAGAGTGTTAACTCTTAGGATAAATAGAGAGTAAGGGAGTCTTAAGCTTGACCAAAATCCCAAGTTTCAATCCAAACCTTCTTGGTATCCAAGAACTAAAGTTCTCACTTACTCTATATTTATCCTAAGAGTTAACACTCTTCTAAGTCCTTAACTTCAATGCCTTGTCCAAACGTTTTCGGAATCCATCATTCTATCTTTAAGAATCTCTTCCTCGTCACTTGGATGACATTCCGTTTAAGTTCAAAGAACATTTTAATTCTCATCTTAGCCTTCCATTTCTCGGCTTTCTTACTTCACCAATCTCATTATCTAAGTTATTCTACACATGATAAGCTTTCCATGGTCTATTTCCAAGGTTTTGCACCATTTCCACGTCAAAGGCTCAACCCGAATGCCTTAAATACCATTTCATTCAGCTTCTATCCGGGCCATTTTTCAGGCCCTTCCCTTCATTTTTAGACCTCGGTCATGTTGATAAAGTTGCAGATCATGATTTTCCCTATTTCGAGAAGTACTCGTTTGTTTAATTCTGAGTTTTCTAGCCCGAGTTATGCTAAAAACTTTATTTCTTGAAAACCTGAAATTTTCTTTATAATCTATTTCATTCTTAGTTTCCTATTTTACTTAGCATTTGGAACTCTTTAAGAACCTCTTTCGGTTTTCCATTTTCTACTTCTCTTATCTTAGTTTCCAAGTCACCCAAGCCATCCCGAGGCCGAGACGCACCGCCTAACTTCGCACCGATTCAAGGTACGCAAATTGTCCAACTTTTATCATTCAAGCACGTTACGATGCTTATTCATATCAATTTATATCATGATCCATGTCATACATTATTATTTTCAAAAGTGGTCCCGCCATATTATTATAATTCTAGCTAGTCACGTGAAGTGCTAGCCTTTATTCATCTATAGGGTGCTCCTAATAAGAGTGACCAGACCTGGCCAGTGTCCGACTGCATAGCAGTCACCCAACCCAAACTCCAGATCGGTTTGGGGCGTGTGCGTGTTAGGTGCTTTGCACCAGATCGTAAGGGATACCACTCTATTTCCTATATATATATATATCATGTCTACTTTTATATGTTTATATCTATGCCAAATCCATTTAATACATGTTCAGCCCCGTCCCCGTTTTCAAAATGAATTTAAATGCCAGTACCAAAAACCGTTTTTGAACGGTTTGACGTGTTGGAGGTTTGTGTACTGAGTGTTTCCCCACTCACTTTTGCGACTGTTTTGAATGTTTTGTTTTAGGAGGTTCGAGCTCCCAAGACAAGGGTAAATCCGGTCAGAAGTGATCTTATCCAAGCAAGGTAGACTCTAAGGGTTATCGCGAGTTGGCAGGGGCGTTCAGGAGTTGAAGAAGTTGTTGAACCTTCCTATTAATATGTTTATGTACCTATTTTAAGTGTTGTATAAGTTGTATTTTAGGTTGGCATTTGTTGGAGTTAAGCTTAATTTTTCCTTGTGGTTTTGAAAATTTGGTGGTTGTGGTTCTTTGTCCCGAGTGGGGACGGCGGTAATACTTCAACCTAAGTGTTCCACTGCGCTAATCACAGGTTTGGGATCATAATTAGTGATTTAATCTTGTGGTTAAAAGTTGGGGTGTTACACCAACTCCTAAAAGGTTTTAGGCCTGACCATCTTGAGGACATAGAGTAAGTCCCAGTGCATACCTTGAGCGCACATGTCGACAGCTGAAGCTTCGGTGAGGCGATCCTTGCATTCAAGACTAAGAGCCCTCCAATGATTGATGTAGTCAAGGACTGGCTCGCCCTCCCACTGTTTTGTGTTTGTCAGTTCTGTCATACTAACAACCCGTTGAGCGCAATAGAACTTGTTGAGAAACTCTTGTTCCATTTCCTCCCAGTTGTTGATAGATTCAGGCTCTAAGTCCGTATACCAGTCGAATGCGATCCCTTTCAAAGACCGGACGAATTGTTTCACTAGCCGATCTTCTTCCGTGCCGGCATTGCTACAAGTTTCGATGAAGTGAGCGATGCGCTACTTAGGATTACCCTTCCCATCAAATTGATTGAACTTTAGGGGTTGATATCCTTGCGGCATTTGAAGGGCGTTGATCCTCTTCGTGTACGGCTTCGTGTACAAGTGAGTCCTGTTTGATCTCTCTCCGAGTTGAGCCCGTACTGCATTTGCCACCAAGTTTTGAATCTGTGCTACAGTCAGTGATTCTGAAACTGAGTTACTCTTCTTGTCTTCCCCATCGCCATCACCCTTCGAAGACTCTTTGTCAGATTCTTCTTTGTCTGAATCTTCGTCAGAGTCTTGATACAGGCACTTCTCTATCTTCTTCATCAGTTTTGCGATCTGCTCACTTTGTTCGCTGATCTTCTTGTCTTTCTCTTCACTTTCCCTCGCGAGCCTGTTTAACATAGCCTCAAGTTCAGCTATCTTTCCTTCCATGTTGACGGCCTTCACGTCGCTTGAATTGAAGTTCGAATTTGACTTCTTGGAGAAAGAGATGAGAGGCAGAGATGTCCCACCGAGCGTGCCAAATTTGTAAACACAAATTTCGAGCGTGAAAAAAATAAAGACAAGAAATATGAGAAACGAATTAATTTCTATTAATATTTGAATGTAAGCGGGTACAATCTCTGTATTAAATACAATAAAGTAGTCCTCTGATTCGATCTCCTGAAATTTGGGTGAGCCGAGGGCGTGGACGCTTGATCTCGATCTCAAATGCAGGTCTAGCTGAAGAACTCTTGTAGTAGTTCTTGAGCTGAGGGTCTTGAACGTTGATCCTTGCTTGATAGCTGAAGGTCTTGAACAGTAGTTCTTCAGGTTCTTAGATGCGAGGGCTTGAGTGCTTGATCTCGATCGATGAACCAAACGAAGACGACGACTGTAGTCTTTGATGTGAAGAACAGAAGCTGTCGAACTAGCAGATGTTGGTCCTTAGCGCTTGGTAGCTGGAGGTCGCTTGTAGTTCGATCTTCTGTAGGCATTGCAGATCTTGGTGAAGAACTCTGAAGCAGTTCTTGATCTTGATGTGGTAGAGGCTTGAAGATTCGATCTTGAATTTTTGCAGACTTTGATCCTTGGCGCTTGGTAGCTGGAGACTGCTGGCAGTTTGATCTTCTGAAGCCTCTGGAGTGCAGAATGTCGAATGTCATCGGGGTAGACTCCAGTGTCTATTGAAATGAGGGAGAAGACCCCTATTTATAGGCTCTGGAGGCCTAGGGTTGCCTAGGGTTTGAGTCGGCTTTGGGCTTGGACCCAAATTAATTAATTATCTCTTTATTTAAAATAAAAAAATAATTATGATTTTCTGCATATAATTGACACGTGTCGCGACGCTATTGGCCATAATATATTTCCATTTAAAATTTAATTAAATGGACCTCCGTAATTAATTTAACACGTGGCAGCTAAATAAATTTAAATTATTTTCCACGTGTCATTTTCTGATTTACCGACAAATTTTTGCCTCCTACAGAAATAAAAATAAAAATAAAGGAATAATGAGGTTATAATTGTATTAATAGGAGAAATAAAAAATGGAATAATACAAATAACCTTTCCAACAAGTTAAAAGTTACATAGTATTATTTCCAACCGTTCAAGATAGTTTAGTGATAAAATGGACAAAAAAAAAAGAAAAAAAAATCTACGGTGCTATTTTTGATTTTTAACTTTAACGAAGTCGGTTGAGGCGAGACATACTTCACAAGATAATTAAGTGGTAAAAATAGTATTGAGAATGGTAATTGTATTGGAAATGGTAAAAATAAGAGCTGAATTCCTATTTTAGTTATATAATTGTATTGAGAATTATAAAATTAAGAGGTAAAAAATTGTTATTAGTGTTGCTTTGAAATGATAAAACGAAAAATATTGTAGAAAATAAAAAATTGATCAAAGTGATAGATATCAAGGAATGGAGGGGTACTAATTTACTCCAGCCAGTTTTTTTATCTCTTATTTACGTTTTTTAAAGTCAATGTTTAATCAATCATTTTTCATATAAGATTTTTATAAAAGAAATATAATATTATACTTTTTAAATAATATATTTTTTTTATTACGAATCTAACGACGTCAATTCTATACGATGAAACATTATATAAACAAGTTTTGATTTGCACGCATTATGTGCATCGATTTTTAAATTTATTTATTTTTTGCGTGTATATACACACACACACAAAATAAATATAACAATCGATACACGCAATGCGTGTGAATCAAAGCTTATTTTGCTTTAAAAAAAAAACTTATTTTGCTTAAAAATAAAAATCCTAATAATAATTCGACTTTGGCTCATGATGGATGTTGGCGAGTCAGTGTAGTTAAAATTTTGATATACACGCTAAGCGTGTATGTGTTTCAAAAACAACATCTTTAATATTAGTCCAACTCCGGGTAAAGAATGAATATTGGTAGTTCTTGCGATTAACATTATCTTTCTTGCAATTTTTTTTCCAAACATAAAAAAAATATGAGGCAATCTTATGAATGAGGGGAAGATTGCATGACTACATCTGGATCCCCTCAAACCTTGCATCAGCGGGACTATATTGAGGACAGTTGTTGTTGTTGTCATTGTTGTACATAAATTAAAAAAAAAGACAAATATGAAACCTTTGTTGAAAATGGAATGTTTATGTAAAAAAAAAAGGGATACTATTGATTTTGCTTAAAAATAAAAAGGGAAATTAGATTTAATTAATCTGAATTTTGACATGTGATAGACTAAATAATCTGAAATTTAAAAATATCACTGAATAATCTGAACTTTGACTATATTGGATTACAATAGTATGTCAACCTTAATTACTTACCAAATCCTCTTTTGTAAAAGAATATGAACTTTAACTATATTGAAATTGAAATAAATAAGGGGAATAATAAAAAATAAAGAGAATATTTTTAAATAAAATAAGGATTAGGTAAATAATTAATGCTGACATGATACTATAATCAAATATGGACAAAGTTCAAATTATTTAATAATATTTTTAAAGTTCAGATTATTCGGTCTATCATGATCAAAACTCAGATTATTTAAATCCAATTTCGACTTTGGCTCATGGTGGATGTTGGTGAGTCAGTGTAGTTAAAATTATTTGCTTTTCACTTGTTTCTCTAAATAAGTTAAATAAGTTCAAAATAAATTTGCAAAAGAACTCTTTCAAATAAATTCAAATAAGATCTAACAGCTAAGTTCAAGTTAGTTCAGAATAATAAGTTCAAAATAAGTTTAGATTAGTTCAACTTGTAATAAACTCGGTAATTAAAGAAAGATAAAGAGGCAAATAAGAAATTATACAACAATTAAGTGTGTTGACTTATGACATAAAAATATAATAAGTTATGGAATTAAATGGAAAAGTAGGTACATGTCGATACTCTAGGTATAATGTAATAATTGTTTTTTAATGAAATTGAATCTTTCTTAAAGAAATAGAGATGATTAAAGTTAATATTATACTTTGCACAAAATATCAAAAAATAAAATAATTTAAATAACAACAATGAACCTAAACGGCTAAAAGGAATTAAAAAAAATATGTAATAATATAATGTAAATTAGGGAAAATAGAAACCCAAAAAAATAAAATAAAGTAAATGATAGTTCTAATGTGAAAGAGGGAATAGAGAATATATAAAAAAATAAAATATTAACTAAACATATGGTGGTCTAGTGATATATAAATTGGAGAATTTTCGTTTTGCATTAAAGATTCCAATATTAGTGGGAGTAATAAACTCCCAGAGGGTATGTTTGCAACTTTTCAAAGCAAAAAAGGAAAGAAAAAAAACGAGAAGGGTCCAACATGTGTTGTTGTGTCAGGTAGAGCTGGCAAAATTTTGTCCGACTCGTATTACTCGAATTATCCAATTAACCGAATATTTATATTCGAATTTTTATATTGATCGAATTAACCGAATATTCGGACATAAAAGTTTTCTTCTTTCTATTGTCCGAACCCGATTTTAGTTTCATCCGAATTGTCCGACCCGGTTTGACCCGAAATAAAACCGGGTCCGGACTAGAACTTTTCGTACGAATTTTGACATTGTCCGAATTTGTCCGACCCGGATTTACCCGGACCCGGATTTTTGCAGGCGCTAGTGTTAGGTTGACGGGAGAGCGAAAGAAAGAAGAAGCCAATGGAGACAAAAAATTACTCGGAGGTACCCAATATTTGGATAAACTATTTTTCGGTTAGTAATTATTTGGTGCTTTTTCGGCCATTAATTTTATTAAGTGACCGAAATACCTTCATTCTTCTTCTTCAAGGGTATTTCTTCAAAAGGGAAGAACAAGGGCATTTTGGTCACTTAATAAAATTAATGACCAGAAAAACACCAAATAATTACTAACCCAAAAAGTAAGGGTACCTCAAAATTAGTTTTGAAAAGTTTGGGTAACAGAAAAACATTTCACAAAAAATTAGGGTATGACATGCTAATTTTTTGCAATGGAGAGCACATCTATGGCTGCAACTTTTGGCTTTCTGTGTCACCTTCTCTAAATTCTCCAACCATGGCTATGGCTGTTCAGTACTGAGTACAGAGTTTGAGAGAGATGGGATTTTGACTAGAGCAGCGCCAGCATTCCAATGGGCACAAAGCGCTGCGTCAAGAACCACGACAAACATGCTTCAGAGGGGAATCCGGAACCACTACTCGATTTTCAACCGAATTTCAATCCTAGGTTTCGCCGATTTGATTCAGTTGAATGTGAGTAATATCAAGTTCCCCAAATTCTTATTATCATATTATTTCCATGTTTTAATCTCAGTTTTTGAGTTAGGTTAGGTTAATTATGCATGTGATCAAGACTGAAAGGGGTATGAATTGGACGATTGATGAAGAAGTTTGGGTAATCTTAAATCCCGATTAGGGTTACAGTGCACTTTTGGCTTAAGGAGATCCATGGCTAAAGTTATGGGTCTTAACACTTATACTTACCCAATCATGGAGACTGCTGCTTCATATCAGGATGCTTCTGCTTCAACATGGTTCTCATTGCTAAAATTATGTTTATTTAGGTATCAAATTACCTTTTAAAGGAGCAATGGGTTGATTCCCTTTGTTTGTTCTGATTTTCGCTAGTTTCATTGTAGAGTTCAGAAGATGTCTCTAAAACTTGTTAGCAACTTTCATTTTGGAGTTGTTTGTCTTTGACCCTACCATCTTCTTTACATTGATAACTCTTTCCAATCCAATCCAAACCTTACACAATTCCAAAAAAACATCATCTCTAAAAACACAATTCCTCAAAAAACATCATAACTTATCCAATCCAATCAAATCCATCCAAACCTCATCTTATCCAATCCAAAGAACAGCTCACACTCAATTTCAGCGGATTACATGGGATTAACTTTGGTCAAGCTATGTACGATCCATATGAAAAACTTTCAAATTTGGATTTTAATTAAATCTGCTGGAATTTTCGTCCATTTTGTTTCTCAAAATCAGTTGGGATCTTCCTCAAACAAAATTCAAAACCTGAAAAAACAAAAATCAGAATCTGATAGTATTTTCATTATTTTGTTTGAATCTGCTAGGTTCCCCCCCCCCAAACAGAATTTTTTTTTTTGTTTTTACCAAAATGAATGCCCCTAAAAATTTTACTTTTCAAAATCTGCTGGGATTCTCCCGCAAAACCCCTCCCAAAGAAAATTATTTTTAAAATCTGCAGGGAATTTCCCTGAAAAAGGACAAAAAGTTAAGATAAGAAAATGGGCAGATGTTAAATTTGATTCTAAAAATTGACCAAATCCAAAATCCATGCTGATTTCTTCTTCATCTTCAATCTGAAAATCCTGGAGGATCTTCCCATGATGCAACCTAACAAGAAAGTGATTAAGATCCTAAACCAAACCCAATAAGACAACAATGGCATCTTAAGAGTACAAATACATTGTGACAAAATTGGATTATTGATGAAGTCAACTGATTATTCATGCCAACAACTCAACTTTTGCTAAAACGACCTAGAAAATCCTCTTCCACTTGCAGGTTTTTTTCCTTCCCCCTGTATTCTTTTTGTCATGCTAAAGTCTTGTCTTCTTCCCCGAAATCGATAGGGTTAAAATCCAATGATGTTCAATAGATTCTGCCTGGAGTTGCCAAGCTTAGCTCATTATGCCCACACTGCACATGAATTGCCAATTATTACCACATCCCACATGACTTGTCAATTGAATGATGTGCACGACTATGGATGCCTTATCACCACACTGCACTTGATATTGCCAATTAAGATCTGGTACAGTTCATAAAAGAGGCCGAAAGGTGTTTTATGAATTCATTTATGTATTCTGTGAGGTCACTAATTCATACTTTCTTGTTTATTTCCTCCTTTTCATTACTTTTCTCTTTTCTGTATATAAACATATCAGTGGATAAAAAGATTGTAGTAATGCTTATCTGTATTCAGAATTCATTATCTGGTTTTGATTCCTTATTTTATTGTTTTAGCAACCCAGTCATACATGTGCTAGATACATTTTATTCATAAATCAGATATAAAATTGGTAAAAGAATAAGTCAATCTTCCTACTGATCTATTCCTGATGTAAATTCCAGAAATCAAAGGCAGCTAAAGTTGGTGCAGCATTCAATTTGTCCTCCCAGATTCATGTATATATACACAATTGTCTTGCTACGTGAAAACAACTCCTGTGCCGTGGTCCAATTCTTACAGCAAGAAAATGGTATTGGTGAGTGCTGGCCTTTTGACTGGGCGTGGTATCTACCATCTTGTTCAGAGGGGAATCCTAAAGAAAGGAGACAAAGGGATTGCAAAGTTGGGGGAGTCACAAAAAGGTGATGATGATGGGAGCGTGTCATGTCCTCCTCTGGAAGCACACATCCTCCATAAACAGCACCCGCTCAGCTTCGAGGATGGGGGTGAGTTTCTCTGCAATGCCTGCCAAAAGCGCGGCACTCCTGGTAGTCGTTACTGCTGCAGGGACTGTGATTTCAACCTTCACTTGGCTTGTGCCACCTCAGAGGAAATGTGGGATTTGTCCGCACATCTTGACACCGATCTGAGTACGCCTGCTCACAAACATCCGATGAAACTGGAGATACCAATGGTGTCTTCTGATGAAAAATTCAGCAAATTCACCTGCTCCCACTGTCACAACAAGGGATACTCGTTGCTTAAGTGCAACTGTGTTGGAGAAGAAGGATGTGATACCCAGATGCACGTTGTCTGCACGGTTAGCCCCACCATGCTATTGTCCTTCTTACATCCCGAACATGTACTGGACCTCAAAACACGACACCATTTCAAAGATTGTGCAGTGTGCCACCACGGCGGCAAGTTGAACGCCAGAGTTTATATCTGTGAGGAGTGTGATTTCTTTGTCCATCCTGAGTGTGCTCAGAGGCGCCAGTACTTTCAGTTTCCTCAGCACCAGGAGGGACACACATTGGTGTACAGGGAGCTCGCTGATCGTCCGAACCAGGAAACGAAAGCCATATGTAAGGCATGTGATAAGGAGTGTAAAAGCCGGAGCTATACTTGTTATGTCTGCCCAGATGTTCATTTCCATAGGGAATGTATCGTCAATTATTATTATCCTCGTTTTCCTTGCAAAGTAGAAAACTATGGTCTCAAATCAGCTGGCAAAGAGGGACTTGTACATGTTGGCGTGGAAGCAACTGTTATGCTGGGGAAAATGGTCATTGCTACTGCTGCTACCGGTGCTCCTTTTATTTAAGATAGCACCATATATACGAGGCCACCTGCCATACATCCTGGTATTGTATGTTTCAGGTTTTTATGCATGCAAAGATCATGTTGTATAATGTTTTTGGCTTGGACCGTTTATGACATGATTTGAGTGCGCGTGTTCTGATGTTTGTATCAGTCTCCGAAGCTGATTGATTAATACTGTAAAATTGATGTCAAAAATAAATATGCTCATGAGAAATGATATAATTCCAATGAAATTTGGGGTGACAAATTCCAGTTCATCATATTCATATATTGTCAATTTTTGGAAGTCCATGATAAGGTAAACAGATAAGCTGGAGGGGTGACAATAGCAATGTGTTGAAATTGCCATACTTTCTTTTAGAAGTTTGAAAGGAAAGGGAAAAGGACCCAGTTGCCTACTTATAAATTCCAGCTCGAATGCTTTTAAGATTAGTCATCCCTGGCTCTTCCTTGCAATTTAAAGTGCTTCATAAATTTTCAACTGACTGGTTCAGAACAGTATAGCCTTTTTTCATTGATAGTGTTAGACCTAATTCTTCTTTAAAAGAGAAAACTTGTTCATGGGACTAGCCTTGTATGTTTTCTATCCAATACTCAGAGCTATCAGCATCTGTTATATGCATATTGGATTTAAGGCCGTAACCAATGCTAGCTAGCTTGAGTAAACTTTTCTCAGTGGATAACACACCAGCTGGTTTTTAGACCCTCATTATACCGTGCGAAATAAGGCAGTGTACATGTAACTATTCAATCCCTGCTAAGCCTAGGACTTGTCATTACCTAGTTACCCTGAGATTTTCTCCTGTCAATGACATTAATATTGTTGAATTGAAATCCTTGAGAAGTTGCACAACATTAGTGCAAGATCATTTTGAAAGAAATCAATGGGCGTTTTTTTGTTCTTTTTTTCTTTTTCAATTGGATGAAATTAGATGATTTTGAGATTTGAGCTAGGTCAAATTTCTTAAAGATCGACAATTCAGGGACATTAGATTTGTGCTGCTTGCCCTCCTCGCCAAGTCAAAATTTATTGACATATGCAACATTAGATTAATATCAATTAGGGTCAGATAGAAGTTTAAATTATTGTAGTTCAGCTTTTCTTATTATTAGAACCTTAGTTATAAAACCCGAATCTTATAACAGCCATTCAGGAAAAAAAAAAAAAAAATTGAACAATTTAGGTACACTTTCTTTTGAACAAGTATGCTCAACATGGTCAAGCGGAGCTCGTTGTCTTCAATTCATCTAAATCCTCTGAAAGACTTCATCAGCAATGTTATCCAAATGACAAGATCAACTTAAAAAAGAAACGTATGCCATCAGCATACTGGTTCCATTCATTAATCAAGTGCCATACATGAAACATTCATCTGGCACATATTCTTCTACTAGTTGTTGATTGTGACAGTAATTCTAAAGTAGACCTACAAAAACTAGTCTATTATAATTTTTACTTCAGATTTTACCTGTCAAAGAAAAATATTCTTTTATTCTAATAATATTCATATATATATATATATATGCCTTGTTTACAGCAAAAAACTTTAAAGGCTACAGAGTTTCTTTCCTTCTCAAGAGGGGCAATTGATTCTGACGAATGCCTGAATCTCAGAATCCATTCTCTTAAACCAGATATAAATGGCTGCTACTAGCATGGTGGTCATTGGTGGTGCCCTTGTAGCAGGGAACTATATAGTTGAGAGGCTCGCTCTTAAAAAGAATGACAAAGACCTAGCGCGAGAGAGAGCTCACGCGTTGCAAACTGTAGGTGCGTCATTGCCAGGAGAAATAACACACTTGCTGCACCCCCAACACAGGATTACTCTTGAAAGTACCGGTGTCGTTTCTCAGTACGTATGTGCAGCTTGTCAAAAGCCTTGTTCTGTTAGCACGCTGGTGTATCGCTGCAGTGTGTGTGAGTTTGTTCTGCACCCAGTCTGTGCACTGTCCACTGAGATGGCTGATTCATGGAAATCCCAGATCAGCTTCAAAACATTAGCTCACAAGCACCCGGTGAAGCTGGTGATGGGCACCACTGAGTTCACCTGTTCTCATTGCAAACACAAGGGACACTCTTTCCCGAGGTACCAGTGTGCACAAAAGTGCCATAAACAGATGCACTTAATCTGTGCAACAAATCCCGCCATGATTGTGTCTTTCTTGCACCCGAACCACGTGCTTGAACTCAAGACTCGACACCATTTTAAAAAGTGTGAGGTTTGCCATCATGGTGGGGAGTCGAATGCCAGAGTGTATACTTGCGAGACATGTGACTTCTGTGTCCACCCAGACTGTGCCCATTGCTATCAGTACTGTGTATACCACCCCTTGCACCCTCACACGTTGGTGTACCGGGAGCTTCCTAAGGGGCAACAAGCTAAATGTCATGTATGTCACAACAAATGCAAGAGTTGGACCTATACATGTTATTTTTGCAAAGGGGTTGAGTTCCACAGGGAATGCCTTCAGGACTATTTCTTCACTCGTGAAAAGCAAGGATTTAGGGAGGGGTTCAAGGATGGTGTCATAGAAGGCGCCAAGGGTGCCTTGGTCAAAGGATTGATAGCTGCAGTTACTGGTGGTGCCATGTCTTAGTCATTGTGTACAATATCATGTTTCTTTTGTGTGTGCAGCTGTGTATTCATACAGAAACTGTCTGTGTTCTACCCTCCTTATACCTCCAGTGTGCCATTCTTACTACATTAATGTCAGAAAGAAACAAAATTATCCTCTGAATCTTTTTATTCCCACCATCACATACTTTGTTGGTGAAGTTTGAGCTAGCTGCATCGTAAAGATTGCTGAAATTGTTTATTTGTGCATTGATCATAATATGGGAACTGACACCATGATCTCTGTCATCATTGCTCAGTGGATCATTGATAATTGACGTATAAATTGCAAGATTTCCAGCAGTCAGAGAGTTGTACTCCCTGGCTGTTTTGAGTAGAGTAACTCAGAACAATCCCTTCTCTTTTTGATTATGGTGGACTTGATAAAAACAATCTAATGTCTGCAGTTCCCAAAATTTTAAAAAAAGGTGATCAAGAGGTTGGAAATTGCAGCTACTAAGCTGGAAATCCTGTGATGATCTTTTCAGAAGTTGCTAATACGGGTATGAATCACATATTCTCTGGTTGTTATTTGCAAAACGGAGGTTTCTATCTGTTCCACTTTTCTGTCACTTACTGCACAGAACTACTATCAACAGACAACTTCTTTGTTAAAGCCAGGCTTCAAAGAGCGGCAGAGTGCTTTTGGTTAATGTAAAAGCTTGATTTTGCAGTTGCTTGAATTACAAAAGCAATGTTGAGGTATCTGCAACACTTTTCACCCATTTCTGCTTTATAAGGGGGCGATCATGTGTTGAAGGAATCGAATAGAATGGTGAGTAAACTAGACATACCTGATTACACTAAGCACTTTGTGTTGGGAATTCGTGAGCCAGAGAGTGGGGCACTTGCATACATTCTCTGTGTTCACGGTTTCTCTGAGAGATCAGCCAGGGATGTCGAGCATTTAATAAGGGCGGTCCGAACAGATGTAGTCCTTGCTGATGGTGATTGGAACTGGTACGTTGAGTATTGGGAGTATGATCATAGAGACAGTCCAGATGAGCCTATTCCAACCTCAACATTTAGGGCGTTTAGAGACTGTCTCAAGGATCAATTAGCTGTATATCGATATCTAAAGGTTGCAAGGAACCTTGTCTTGCAAGAGATCTTTGGGGTTGGTTACTACGAAAACTATATCGCGGCTAAGAAAACAGCTGAAGAGGTTGGATGCCTTTTTCTCATGTTTCCACCTAATAAGTATCCTTATAGGGATCCGATAACAAAACCAAATATTTATAGGGAGCCACCTAAGCTAGCAAGTAGCATCTATTCATTATCTGATACTGAAAGCTATAAGCCTCCCCACTATTCATTATCACTGTACCGAGTACTTGATAGCCTAAGTAACGATTTTTCAATGGATACGACTCTAGCTTGTGCGCGCAAGATGCTTGATGATGTTGGTAATGGTGCCAATGTTGATCCTCAAGACTTGTTTCAATGTTGTAACTTTCGGGTTGCTGTTGAGGCAAACAGATTCAGTTTACACAGAGATGGCATTAACCCGTATGCAATTGGCACCGAGAAGGTGATTAAGTATTCAGAACTCTCGGCTTATGAGATGTTCAATTGCATTCTTGCACAAGGCATAAAAGATCAAGCAAAGAAGTCCAACAAAATAGTAGCCATAGTCGATAGTACTAGTTTTAGTCATCTCAGGAGATTTTGGAACACTTCTGTTCCTGAGAATGAGAGTGTTGTTGGAGGATTCTTTGTGGGGTATGAAGACAGCGGTGTGAGTGTCCCGTTAGTGAAGAAACAGAAAAAAATACCAACAGCTCCAGCTTTAGCTGGAGTAACTGCATTATTAGCAGGATTGCTCCTGTTTAAGGAGGAATTGATCACCCCAGTGTGCCGGTTTATGAAGAGAAAGCGGCGGGTTTTTATGCCCTTGTATATTTGCGCTGCTTGTACTGGATTGCTTCTTTATGCACAAGGGATTCAGGATTCATCAAGTGTTGTTCGTCTGGGCCGTGGAATCCAGAGCATTCAGCAAGCATCACAGGAAATCAGGCAGTACTCAAGACCCTATGTTGACCAAGTTAAGGAAGATTTAATTGTCTGAATTATGTTCTGTATGACCGGTTTTTCGCTGCACAAAAGGAACAGAGATTAAATAACGGAAAATGGATTGTCAGAATTTGTGTGTTTTTCTGACGAGTCAATTGTACTGAGGGTCTGTATTCATCTGAGAAATTATGTAAATCTTGTGTTTTTATGTACATAATTTCTATACATTTGTGGTTTCATATGTTCAAATTAAGGAGTAAAAGAAATGTATTGTTTCCTTTGATTTGCCTCCTATATATGGCTCCTCTTATCATTTTTTGTTCTTATCAATTTAAGATGTCGAACTACTAAAATAATGCATAATTATGTTTAGCAGGTGATATCAGAAGCGTCATTTGCCAAGTTCCATCTGACATAGCACAAGGAACTTTCCAACAATCCTGAAAATATGAGACTTAATCCATTATAAAAAAAAATAAAAAAAATATGAAGACTAAAGGGAGAAGAGTCCATGCTACTATGCAAAAATCGCATTCCTGGTTTACAGGAGGAAACTACATGGAATTTGAAATTATCCTCGAAGTATGAAGATTTAAAAGTTAAAAGTCAATACTGTTGAACACTTCAACATGTGTAGAAGAACAAAGCAAACAAATATAAATATCTCTCCAGTTGACATGTCTGAAAAATACCTAAGCATCCCACCCAATGCTCAACTTTTTACGCGCATCTATCGATATAGGTAGATCAAATTAATGACAAGTCTTAAATCTTAATCATTCAAAACCAGAGAAACACCATCTCCATATACTTTAAGAAGGCTGAGCACATAGAGCCCTTCAATCTAAGCCGAAGACTGGTTTCGCTGGTGCTGCACAAGGTATTAATCAGTTTTAATTGGTTTTGTTGGTTTTGTCGAACGCGAACTTGATGAACACTTCTGCTGGACAGTGACCTTAGCTAGTAGTATGATGAAAAATGAAATGGCCCATAAATTCTAGCACAACCTTGACCAATTTACCTTCTAAACATTCCAACATGATGCTTTCAATGTACACTAGTTTTCCTCAGCTGTTACTTGCCGCTTCAAAGCACTCGCTTAGCTGTTTTCAAGAGACTAATTCAGAGCAATCCCTTTCTTTTTGGTTATGGTGGAGTTGATAGAAACAATCTATATGTCTGTGGTAATGGGCATGTGTAGTTTTCCAAAAAGAAAAAACGACAAATGATCAAGAGGTTCGAAATCGCATCTACACACCACATATTCTCAGGTTGTCATTTGCCTAACTAGAAGTATTCTAGCTGTTCTACTTACTGCACAGAACTATCAACAACACATTTCCTTCTCAAAGCTAGGCTACAAAAATTATTCGATCTTTGCAGATTGGCAGAGTCATATTGGTTATATACCAGCTTGATTTTGCAATTGCTTGAATTACAAAAGCAATGTTACAGTATCTGCAACAGTATTGGCCCATTTCTGCTTTATTAGGGGGCGATCATGTGTTGAAGGAATCGTATAGAATGGTGAGTAAACTAGACATACCTGACTACACCAAGCACTTTGTGTTGGGAATTCGTGAGCCAGAGAGTGGTGCACTCATATACATTCTCTGTGTTCACGGTCTCTCTGAGAGATCAGCCAGAGATATCCAGCATTTAATCAGGGCGGTCCGTCCAGATGTAGTCCTTGCTGACAGTGACTGGAACTGGTACGTGCAGTATTGCGAGGATGATTATGGAGACAGTCCAGATGAGCCTATTCCAACCTCAACATTTAGGGTGCTCAGAGAGTGTCTCAAGGATCGATTAAGTATACAAAAATATCGAGATGTTGCAAGGAACCTTGTCTTGCAAGAGATCTTTTGGGTTGGTTACGGCGAAGACATTATCGTGGCTAAGAAAACAGCTGAAGAGGTTGGATGCCCCTTTCTCATGGTGCCATCTAAGTATTTTTATAAGGACCCACTTAAGCTTCCACAGAGGGTTAATTCATCATTGGATACAGAAAGCTATCGGCCTCCTCCATATGCATCATGGCTATACCCAGTACTTGTTAAACTAACTAACTTCTTTTCAATGGATAGGACTCTAGTTTGTGCGCGCAAGATGCTTGATGATGTGGGTACGGCTGCCAATGTCGACCCTGAAGACCTGTTTCAAAGTTACAACTTTCAGATTGGTATTGAGAGATGCAGACTATGGTTACACCGTGATGGGATTAAACCGTATGGTACTGGCACTGAGAAGGTGGTTAAGTATTCAGAGCTTTCGGATACTGAAGTGTTCAATTGTCTTGTTGCACAAGGCATAAAAGAGCAAGCAAAGAAGTACAACAAAATAGTAGCCATAGTCCATGGTCATAATTTCAGTAACCTCAGGAGATTCTGGAACACTCCTACTCTTCCTGAAAATGAGAGTGCTGTTGAAGGGTTTTTTGTGCGGTATGAAGACAGTGGTTTAAGAGCCCCAACAGCGAAGAAACAGAAAAAGACACCAACTGGTCCTGCTGTGGCCGGAGTAACTGCAGTATTAACAGGATCAGTCCTGTTTAAAGACGAATTGACAACTCCAGTGTACCGGTTTATGAAGAGAGAGTGGCGGCCTGGCGGGGGCTTACACCCTGGTATATTTATGTTGCTTGTACTGGATGGCTTCTTTATGGCAATGTCATTCTGTATTCAGCAAGTACTGCTTCTCTGGGCCGTGGTATTCAAAGCATGCAGCAGGCTTCGCAGCAAATCAGAGACTACTCAACAGCCTATGCTGATCAAATCAAAGATGCTTTAATTGTCTGATTTATGTTCTATATAGGACTGGTTTTATAATGCACAAAGTGAAAACACCGGAAAAAATCAAAAGGAAAATCAATTTGCAGTATTTGTGTATTTGTCTGACTAGTCAGTTTACTGGCCTGTATTCATCTGAGTGATTATGTATGCATTTGAGGTTTCCTCCTCTGTTCAAAAGAGAGAAAGAAAATATATTTGTTTCCTTCTATTTGACTTCTATATATGGCTCCTCCTATCATCTGTTGTTCTTATCAAAATAAAGTGTTAAAACAATGCATATGATCGTTAATACTGTGATACAAGAATTCCCATTTACCAAGTTCGATCTTCTAGCTTCTGTCTAAATAAATAAATAAAAATGTCATAGACGGTGATGTGGTGTCTAACAGAAAGAGGAATGGTTCCTGAAACCTTTTCTCTAATTTAGTGTGCTCCAAGTAATCCAGAAACTTCTCACATACTCCATCAATCCAATGCTGTGTATATGGAAATTTCCTACAATCCTGAAAATGTGAGACTAAATCCATTAATAACAATAGATAAAGATTAAAGGAAGAAGAGTCTATGTTACTAGCATACAAAATCGCCTTCCCCGGACTACTGGAGGAACTACATGGGAATTTTGAATATATCCTCGAAAGATGAAGATTTATCAGGTAAAAGTCAATACTGTTCAACATGCATGGAAGAACAAAGCAAACAAATATACATATATCTCCAGCTGACAAGGCTGAAAGCTTAATAGCTAAGCATCCCACCCAATGCTCAACTTTCTTCGTGCATCTATACATATAGATTTGATCGAATAAAGGACAGGTCTTAATCATTTTAAACCTCACAAAAACCATTGCCATATAATCTAAGAAGGCAATGCACATATAACCCTTCAATCTAAGCCAAAGACTGGTCGAGCTGCTCAAGCACAAGGTATTCAACAGTTTCGGTTGATCTTATTATTTTTGTTATATTTTCTTTCTGTGGCTTCCTTTCTTGCATATGAAGCTGATGTAATTAAATTATTTACGACTGAAGAGGCAGATTTGTTGGAGTGGGCTGACTTCTGCTCTGTCAATGGAGTTGACATCGTTGAAATCACTGCTGATGCCCAAAAGAAATCAAGACTTGAATGCATCGGACATATTGGTGGGTAAACTACATATACCAGACTACACCAAGCACTTTGTGCTGGGAATTCATGAGCCAGAAACTGGGGCAACGATATATATTCTCTGTGTCAGTAGTTTCTCTGAAAGATCAGCTAGGGATATCGAGTGTCTAATAAGGGCGGTCCACCCAGATGCAGTCCTTGCTGATGGAGATTGGAGATGGTCTCAGAATATGGAGCCTGACATGGGTGACAGCACAGATGAGCCTATTCCAACTTCGACATTTAGAGCACTGAAGCATTTCCTTGTGTACAATACAGATAAACAAAGATAACTGTTGCAAAAAACTGGATCTCGAAGGAAATTTTGGGGGCTTGTAAATACGAGAACTATCTTGTGGCAAAGAGTACAGCAGAAGAGGTTGGATCCGCGTTCCTCATGATTTCCTCAGATTATTATCGCCACCTTGTGGATCGTCCACTTCAAAATCCCTCCTGGATTCATTCATCATCAACTGATCCTCCGCTGTTTGCAACGCCTTGGTATGCATTCTCGCAAGAAGTAAGCTGGGATTATGGCATGAGTAGGCATCTAGCTCGGGCGCAGAACATGCTTACTGAGATACATTCTGGGGGCAAAGTTGAAGCAAAAGACGTGTGCTTGGCTCGCGGTTTCCAGATTTCTAACGAGTGTCAGAGGCTTATCCATAACCGCGATGGAAGAAGACACCCTGGCAATGCGCAAGTGTTCACACTTTCACAGCTTTCCTATGATGAAACACTCCAATACATTGTGGCACAAGGAATAAATGAACAAACAAAGGAGTTGAGTACAATTGTAGCAGTAGTAGATGGCACTTGCTTCAGGGGTTCCCACGATTCTGGAACAGTCATAGCACTTCTCCTCCTGGCCTTGAAATGAGAAACATTCTTGGACACATTTTTGTAAGGAATGTTAATCATGACAGTATCGTAAAACTTTACTCACCAAACGAAAACCGGGCAACTGTATCCAATGGCCCGGCTTTGGCAGGAAGCACTGCAGCATTGGCAGCATCTGCCATTTTGATGAAGAAGCAGAGGAGGGTTATTATGCCCTGGGTAACTGCTGCTACTTGCACTGGGGTACTGCTGTATGGTGATGCCATTGTGAACGCACCAAGTGTCGCTCGTTTGGGCTGTGGAATCCGGAGTTTGAGGGAGGCTTCTCGAGTTGTGAATCATTCATGTACAACCAAGCTTGATGAGTGTCTGGAAGCTTTAGTTAAGAGCTGGAAGAATTAGTAAATATCTAGTGTTGCTGTGTTGTAAATATGCCAAGTGCATATATATACCGCTCCACATTTATGATACATGACTCTAGTATTGTATGCTCTCTGCAAATGTAAATGAAATAACAATTTGTATATATAAGTATATAACAGCTAGTGTATATACATTTCTCATGTGGCTGTACGCTCTTTCATTTATTTTTGTTTGTTCTAGGCTTTGACAACTGTAGCCATTATAATTTGAACTCTTTGATCAAATCATATATGATAAGGTTATGCTCTTTTGTCAAATTGGTTCTAACTCTTCTAGCTTATCTAACTTATCCCAACCTAATGTTGGGTATGGAGACCAAAATGGAAGAAGGAATAACCAAGAGGATTGAAAGGAGGAAAAAAGAAAGCTAGCAACAAAACGCTGCCAGCATTTTCTCGCCCCTCACCAGCGTTTTTTCGCCCCCTACCAGCGTCCCGCAGAGCAGCTGCTAGGAGCATCCAATGAGCCCCCCCCCCCCCCAGCGTTATGTCCAGAAACTCAAAGATCATGCACGCTGTCAGCGTGCTTTTCCTCTTGCCAGCGCCTCTTGACGATGCGATGAAGTTTTGGAAATATTCAGAGAATATTTTTGAGATCTTTTCTGTTTCCTTTCTACAGTTGTTTCCTAAGTTGCGGTTGTTTCCTTTTTTGCTGGAGACTTCTATATTGTTTAGGTTACTGCCATATTGTAACCTAGGTTTTCCCTTGTATACCTAGTATATATAGGGGTTCAGGTTCTCCCTATTATGTATCCCTGAGTATCACAGAATATCCAGTGGTAAGACAGAGAGAAACACAACCATTGTATTAATTGTAATCCTCATATTATTAGTGCATCGATTATGTGGTTTTTTTTCCTGCTTTGGATTTTTTCTACGTTAAACCTCCAGTGTCAAATTTCTTATTTCTCTTCCGCTATTATTTCCTATTGTTTGTGGTTGCTTGAGTGCTCTTCGATTCTAGCACCTTACACAATTCCCAAAAAAACATCCACTCTCAAAACACAATTCCAAAAAAAAAACATCATAAATTATTATAACTTATTCCAACTTATCAAACCTAACTATTCTAATTTGAAATTAACTCATCCAAATAATAGGGCCTAAGGTAGAAGCTTTTGAACAGTAAAACTATCTCACATAAAAGACGATATTGATAAGGCAGCCTTTTTTGAAGATAGTGAAATGCAGGAAATATGACTTGGAGCTACCTATCTTTTTATGAAAATGATTTCTAGGACCCCATATTTTGAAAACTAATTTTGAAGTCTCTTTCTTTATGTGATAATAATTATTAGGACTCACTATTTTAATAGAAACCTATTAAAAGGAGTAATAACTTTTTATATTCATAGAAAATATTTTAAAACAAGGACCTTTCATGTAAAGATAGAATTTTTTGAAATTTTTATTAAAACGGATTAAAATAAACAATCTGTAACTCCTTATGATAACTTTAATGGTATTAGTTATCACAATCTACTACTTAGTACTTATACCTCAAAAATTATACTTGCTTATGATAACTTTAATAACTCCACGGTCCAACACAAGCATGGGCGGACCTAGGGCATCGGTGATGGTGGCCATGGCCACCGTTAACCCGAAAAAAATATATAATTTAGTATAATTTGGAATGAAAAATATGGATCTTATGTTTATTATATAAAATAACATTGTATTGGCCACCCCTAATCAGAAGGTCAAGATCCGTCACTGAACACAAGTACACTAAGATATCAGTCAAAATTCTCTAGTTAAGTTTAATGTTTTTTGCCAAGCATGGTGAGCCTATAACCACAGAAAATACAATTTTTTGAGGTATAAGTAGTATATTGTGATAAATAATACCATTAAAGTTCTCATAAAGAGTTAAAAGCGTTTATTTTAACATGTTTAAATAAAAATCTCAGAAAATCCTATTTTTGCATGAAAGGTCCTTGTTTTAAACATTTTTCTCTAAATATAAAAAGTTACTACCCCTTTTAATAGGTTTCTATTATAATAGTGGGTCCTTATAATTATTGCCATATAAGAAAAGGGACTTGAGGATTAGTTTTCAAAATATGAAGTTCTAGAAATTATTTTCACAAAAATATAGGTACCTCCAAATTATTTTTTGGTGAAATGCATCACATAAGACAGACGGATGCATGAGAATTAGTAATTTTAGCTAGTTAAAATTTATATTTTGCGTATATACGCTATCAACCAAGTGGTAATAAACCAATTCAATAGAGGACTAGGACTTCCCCAATTTGTTGAATTTTCATAGGAGTTTCGCCGGTCAGGAATTATTCAACCAAAATTCCTTCTCCTCAAGATGTTGCAGAAAAGTTTACTATATTTAACACTTCCTCCATCCCATATTAATTGACACTTTGACTAAATTTTGACCGTTAATTATTTATAGATTACAATGAGTTATAATATGAAATTATCGTCATTTAAAAGATACTATACTAAAAATTACAATGAATTCATATTATAACTTATTGTAATCTATAAATAATTAACGATTAAAATTTAGTTAAAGTGTCAATTAATTTGGGACGGAGAGAGTAATATATTTCCATCTCCCATGCAATGTCTAATCGTGTAGAACTATTTGATCCATCCACCACTTCCTTTGATCAGAAAAAAATAGTAATTCTTTGAAATTCAATGATAGCGCCCAATTGGGATTGTAATATCTATTTCTTTTTAATTTCTTAACGCACATCAAGTCAAGTTTAGAATATGACCAACTCATAAACGGTAACCGTAGTTGATTCAATGCTATGGCCCTGTTCGGCAACAACATTTTCAGTAGCTTATAACATTTTGACTTATCAAAACGCTATTTTATCAAATTTTAAGTGTTCGGTACGGAAGCGTATAAAATTAGCGTATAGCGTTTAGACTAGCGGAAAAAGTGAATTTGGTTGACGTTACCAATTGTAACGTCAAGACTTGAAGGGAGCGTTTAATAGTAATAATAATGGGGATTTGTATGTCTCAATGGAGATTTTTTTAGTTTGAACCAATGCAAACTTGACAAGTGTTACCCACTATAATAATAATAATAATAACTATAATAATAATAATAATAATAATAATAATAATAATAATAATAATAATAATTGTTCTGTTCAAAAAAATTGTCTCAATTTATTTTGACAGTCTTCAATATAACATTTTGGCCATTAACTTTTTAGGTTTTATCTTAGCAAGATTTGTAAAATATATTGAAATAAAAATCTTTTGCGTTACAAATTTAATAATGGTAGTTCTATATATAATTTGATAAAGTAATTGTCAAAATTTAAAATTTTCAACTTTATTAGTCAAATATGGACAAATTTTTTGGGATGGATGGAGTAATAATAATAATAATAATAATAATAATAATAATAATAACAACAACAACGTACATGTCCTTTTTGGTCATTTCACACTGATAAGCTACTTCAACCTTTGATTTTACCGAACACATTTTTTACAAACAACTACTTTAACAGCTATCAGCTATTCGCTAAAGTACATCCGTTATCCGCTACCGAAAACGCTATCCGCTACATAAATAGCTATCAGCTACTCAATCCGCTATTTTTGCCGAACAGAGCCTATATTTCAATACCAAACACACTCTAAAATTCAATGCTCTATTTATTTTATTTTAGGATTGAATAACTAATAAAAGGTCCATGCATATCGATCCAACCGTTAATAATAAGTCATTTATTTGAAAGTTTCCTTTCCAAGTTAACTAAAAGTTCTCTATATATGCCATATTTGTCATAGTATTTTCACAACAGCTCAACCTATAATTTTTGTTTTGAAGGCAAAAAACTGCTTGTAGATTGTAATAAGTAAGAATTTGATTTCCAAAGCCTATCATCACCCGAAATTCGGTTTGTTACATTTTTTCCCTGTGAGCTACCAATCTCAAACTCAAAATGGACCCTACTGTTCTAAGAGGTTTTCTGGTGATCACTCTGATGAAAATCCTTCGCTTCATGAGGATGAGGAAGAGGAGAAGCTAAATGCTTCCATATAACGCAAATATCGATCATATTCTACAACAACAATATTCAGTCTGAAAAGTTGGGAGAAGCAAATGTAGGCATTCTTTGATCAATAAATATTATGTATATATGTATGATAATTCTCAATGTATCTATTGATTGTACAATTTATGTTGTATCATATAAGATAATGTAATAGAACATGTTTCATTCAAGGTTTAGCATGTATATAGTCCATACATCCGTTTTAAATTATTTGGTGCTCTGAATTATGTATAGTTCATTTCTGAAAATGTTTCAATGTCAGATTTATTGTATGAAACTATATTATTATTATTATTATTATTATTATTATTATTATTATTATTATCATTATTATAGTAGAAAATATCTCAATTAAAGTAAAATTTTATAATAGCAATTGTTAAAATTTTAAAATGTTTCAAATGTTTCAATGCCGTCTTCTGAGTCTTGTATAGGAACTTTGGTAAGTAGCAATTGTTTTAGTTCCAACTCTTCCAAAAGTACAAACTTATCCAATTCTTTTTTCCTGCCAGAATCCATCTCCAGGAGCCCCCTTCATACCACCCCATCTCTCATATCATGGCTTTTGTTGAGATGAGATGTTAAAGTCTGGGAAATTGTTCTATAAGGATCCGCTTGGGAAGGGATCAAGTTAGAAAGGAGGTCAGGAGTTCATAAGGGTAAAGGAGGGTGAAGGTGTGTGAGTGTTTGTAAGGATAAACTATATATTTACCTTTGCTTGGGAACTCAATTAGGAGGGTTCATAAGAGTAAGTATTTAATTGACATATTTATCATTTAATATTATATACAATGACAATGTATTACACTTATACATTAGCTCTAGACCCATTCTCTCTACCCCATCCCCCCTCTCTCTTTCTCTCTCTCTCTCTCTCTCTCTCTCTCTCTACTCTCTGAACAACACTTATCTCTCTCTATTAGACCTGTCAATTCGGTCGGGCGAGCGGGTTTAGGGTCAGCCTTATATCGGGTTCGAGTAAGTATGGGTCGGGAGTATTTCGGGTTCGAGTAAATACGTGCGGTGTATTTTGGTTTCGTGTCAACCGAACGGGTTATGATTGCGACTTTTTTTCATTTTTATTTTTAAAAAATGGTCTCTAAATACTACTTTTTGTACAATATACATATATAAGAAATTAGGGTTTTTGGATTATAATATACTGAACTTTTGGAGTATTGGACAATAATGCACTGAACTTTGATATTGGACAATAATGCACTGAACTTTGAGGGGTGTTAGATAATATGCAATCGAAACGATTTTGATGATGGCTGACTTGGTGGTGATCTCACGGGGCAGGTCGAGAAGATAAATTGGCTAAATAATATCTAAATTTATGACATGTCAGCTAATCTACACAAGCAAATGTGATTTTATATAATTACAACAACAATCTCTCAGCGAAAACACATTTAAGCAAATGTGATTTTATGTTTTTTTTTATTCTTTTCAAAGTTGATTCCCTTTGCAAAGTGTAGATTAGCTGACATATTATAAATTTAAATATTTTAGGCCAATTCATCTCCTCCATGGGTTAAATAGGATTGTCGCTGAGTCAGCCACTGCCAGAATCGTTCTAGGTGCATTATTGTTCAGCACCCCCAAAGTATATATAGTGTATTACTTTGCAAGGTTAAAGTTCAATGTATTATTGGCCAACACTCCAAAAGTTCAGTATATTAGCATCCAAAAACCCAATAAAATGTGATTATCTTCTAGTAACGATAGATTATTATAACTATTTTAACTTAAATTAGAGAAATAACAAATAAATAAGTTGTGTTTATAGCTTAATAGTTAAATATTCAAATAAAAAGTCATAAATTTTAATAAAGTTGAACTTAAAAAGTTAATTTTTGGGGTGAAACGGGCGGGTCAGGTTTGACCCGCTACTTTTCGGGTTTAGTTGAAAAAATCGTGCTCACAACCCAAAAAATTCATCTGAGTTCGAGTCGGGTCAATTGTCAGGTCTACTCTCTATACTCTTTCTACCCTCTTTCTCTCTCTTCACCTTCTCTGTACACTTTCTCTCTCTATCCCCCTCTCTCTCTCTACCTTTATCTCATTAGAGAGAAAAAATAGATGGAGAGAGAGAGAGAGAGAGATGTGTCTGTGTGTGTGTGTGAGAGAGAGAGAGAGATAGAGAGAGAGAGAGAGAGAGAGAGAGAGAGAGAGAGAGAGGCGGAGAAAGATGAGAGAGAGAGGGGGGGGAAGGAGATGTGAGAGCGAGAGCGAGAGCGAGAGAGACGAGAAGGAGAGAGCGATGTGTGCGTGTGTAAGAGAGAGAGTGGCGGAGAGAGACGAGAGAGAGAGAGGGGAGGGAGATGTGAGAGTGAGAGAGATGAGAAGGAGAAAGTGATGTGTGTGTAAGAGAGAGAGAGAGAGAGAGAGAGAGAGAGAGAGAGAGAGATAGATGTGTGTGTGTGTGTGTGTGTGTGTGAGAGAGAGAGAGTTGGATGTGTGTGTTATGATTAATTAGGGTCAAAGATAATATGGTCATTTCCTATTTTATGTATGTTATGATTTAAGTAAACTATTTCTTACACTCCAAATTGGGGTATAAGAAAAACAAGAGTTATAAGGGATAAGGAGGAGTAAGCACCCTCCTCAGCCCCCCCCCCCCCCCCAACCGTCCCTTACAGTCTATTTGGTTATTATATGGGGAGGGGGAGGGGAGGGTATTAAAGGTGAGGGGAAGGGAGGGAAGGAGAGGGTATCCGTTTTTATCTTGTTTGGATTATAGGTGAAAGGAAAATGAGGGGTAAGAAGGGTTAATTGTTGTGTTTGAATTAGAAAAGGAGGGCGAAGGGAGGGAAATAAAGTAGTTATTATACTAATAAAGTTATTATTTTCTTTTATGCATAATGAGTTCCCCTCCCCTCCATTAACCTTCATATTAGGGGTTAATGAAAAGGGGGTTAATTGGGGGTGGGGGGGGGGGGAACGGAGGTAAACGCTTACCCTCCCCTCCTATTTATTTTTCCAAACAGGGGTAAAGGAGGTTATTTAATATTCTTCCCCTCCTTTCCCCTTCCTTCCCCTCCTATTAGGGGTGGCAATAATACTCGTACCCGCGAGTACCCGACCCTGGAAAAATGGGTATAGGTACTATTTTTAAAAAAATGCGGGTACGGGTCGGGTACGAGTATGGGTCGGGAACAGGTACGGGTACAGAGGAGGACCCGGTGGATACCCGATCCTTACTTTAAAAACCCACACAATGCTCCCATGCGCAGTCTGTTTTATGCTTTCAACCCATACTTTTGAAAAAAAAAACCATGAAAAGTAATATTAATATTATTGCACTACATCTAAATTTGAAAGTCGGTACACTTCCTTCTTCTTTTTTCTATTTCTGCTGTTATCAAGTAGTTTAGGTTCTTTCAAATTCCTCCACTTGCACTTAAATAGACCCTAAAATTGCAGTTGAATTACCCGAATACAATCCGTAAATTTGTGCATATGGGTAAAAAATGGGTGGTATAATTAAATATTTATTTATACCCGAATATTACCCATTATACCCGCATACCCGGTGGGTACGGGTAAGGATACTAATTTTTAGTACCCACTAAATATGGGTAAGGGTAAGGGTATTGATTTTTAAAACAGGTACGGGTTATGGGTATGGCTCTACCCGCCCCGAACCCGACCCATCGTCATCTCTACTCCTATAACCCCAATCCAAACACAGTGTTACTCCCCTCCCAAGCAGAGCATTCCATACCCCACTTGGGTGAGAATTCGGACTACTAGTTTTGATTTTGGTTTTGGTTTGGTTTGATTTGTAATGGTTAAATAGCAACCAGTAATATGGAATGGATGGAGTATATATGATTCTTTCACTCATTTGGAGAGTTTAAATCATGATGCTAACATAAATTATAAATATATTTAGGAGGATACAACAAAAAAAACAACTTTTAGGCTCTGTTCGACATGATTAGTACGTGGTTTAGATAGCAACAGGTTATGTAACATAACGGATAATGGTTTAGACAGAGAACGACGGTTTAGGTACTGGGCAATGGATAATTTCTCAAATAGAAATAGGGATGACAGTGGGGCGGGGAATCTCCGTACCCGCCAAGGCCCCGCCCCGCTCTGGTGAAAAATCTCCGCTTCTGATGGGGACGAGGATGGGGATGGGGCGAAGAATTAAATCCCCACATGGGGACAGGGCGGGGATGAGGACAAAAATTTTCCTCATCCCCCTCCCCCGTTTCCCCGCTCAAGAAAATTATCCACCACATATTTCCCATTTCTGCATTAAATTTATATATATATTTTCGGGCAATTTGTAATTTTAATTAATCAAATACTCTAAGCGTATATAAATAACTTATTCTCTTACCTTAATTCCTCATTCTCTCTCTATAATTGTCTTAGTTTTGGAGTAAATTACATTTACCCTACCTGACATTTGTGGTAATAATTTTTACACACCTGACATTTGGGAAATAATTTTTACCTTACCTGACATTAAATGTTCATATATGTAAACCTCCTAAGATATTCTATAATTGATTTTTGTTGGATTTTTCGACGAACATTAAAAAAATAAATATGAATTGACTTTTCTACCCTTGATATTAATTCATATAACTTTCAATTAAATATGAATTGATGTTATTACCTTTAATATTAACGGTTTTGCTAATCGTCGCCCTGGGGCGATGGTTAAGGGAGAATCTTATGCATTTTTTTTTATTTTGTAAATCTTACCTAAAATAATAAAAGATTACTTTTTCAATAGAAAAATATTATATTATCTAATCAAATCTACAAAAATTTTGTTAATTAACATTTTCAAATTATCTTATTAAATATAAACTTTTTGGAAGTATTATACTCATGATATTTTTGAATATGTATTATATTCAATTACTAATGCGCAATCAGTTTAATTGCATTTTTGAACACGTATTTCTCGATGATCATATATGACTTAGGTTTTGATATCAGTATAATGCGCTTTCTCCATGATCATATGATTTACGTTTTCATCAATAATAAAAGATAGTTTCAGATATAACTAGAGCTGGTTAATAGGTCAGGTCGAGTCGAGTTCGTGTTCGTGTCAAACTTAAACGGGTTTAAAATCATCTGACCTAAACCTAATCCATTTATTAAACGAGTTGGAAATTGATACCGTTTACCGTTTAAATTTTAAATGGGTTGAGCTTATTTTGACTTGTTTACCCGTTTAAGTAAACGTGTTAAAATAAATTTACCAATTTACCCGTTTGACCATTAACTCATTTGTACAAAAAACCTCATTGTGAGATCGAAATAATGACATATCATACTCAACAATTTGCGTGGTAATATAATTCGAGTTCTATATAAAGAGATGTCTTTTAATTCACAGTCAAATATGAATATAAGTTAAAATTACAAGTCTTACGTAGGTTTCAAAGAGTATAACTGTAACTTTCACCTAAGTTTATTGATAAACGGTATAATTGGGTAACAATTATCGAGCAAACGACTTGACCCTTTTAACATGCCTAATTAAACGGGTTAAGTAGGTGTTTTTTCGTGTCGAAAATCCTGACATGAACCTAACCCATTTAATTAAACGGGTTTACCGTGTCAACCCATTTAATTAAACGGGTTAAAAATTTCTACCTAAACCCATTTAATATCGTGTTGGGTTCAGGTCGGTAATCGTGTCGTGTCAGCTTTTCCCAGCTCTAGATATAACATTAAATATAAACTATCTTATTATATTCAATAATGATGTTCTAGATGAGGCTTCAAAGTCAGTCGCATCACCTCATGAAGCGGTGATTAACCTTTCGCAATTAATTTTGTTTAATTTTCTGAATTAAATCATCAATGTACTGATGAATGAAAATTGAGGATTATCGGTCAATGAATTTGTATTCAAAAATAGCATGAGTATACTTTCAAAAAGTTTATATTTAATAGGATAATTTGAAAATGTTAATTAGGTAATGATAAGATTTTTGTAGATTTTATTAGATAATATAATATTTTCCCAATTGAAAAGGTAATCTTTTATTATTTTATATAAGATTTACAAAATAAAAAAATGGATAAGATTCTCCCTTAATCATCGCCCCCAGGGCGACGATTAGCAAAACCGTATTTATTCATATGGCATTTAAACTCCAACCTTTTCTCTACTTTATTTCTTCGAAAACTCAATTCCTCCCTATTCTGAAAATGAAAAGGTCATTTAAGTCATTTATTTCTCAATGTTAGGGGTAACATGGTACATTCATATAGTTATATAGGGACAGTTTGGTATTATTCACATTTCCGATAAGAAGTAACCGGATTCAACCTCTAAAAATTATTTTCACTAAATGTCAGGTAAAGTAAAAATTATTTCACAAATGTCGGGTATGTAAAAATTATTACCACAAATGTCAGGTAGGGTAAATGAAATTTACTCCTTAGTTTTTGTTATAATTTCATCCCCGCTGGGGCCCCGTTGGGTTTGGGTACCCACTGGGGATGGGGATGGGGGAAGATTTTCCCCCCGCAATGGGTAACGGGGCGGGGATGGGGACGGGGAATATACCCCCGCACCCGCCCTACCCCGCCCCGTTGCCATCCCTAAATAGAAATCGTGTTCGGAAAATTCAACGGTTGAATTAGGTTATTAGTGTGTATTATATTATAGATAAAATGCAAAAGTAAAAAGTTTAAAAAAATATTTTTGACCAAAAAATACAAAACACTACTCAAACACTAAGTGTTAAGTTTATTAACGTTTCAGAAAACGTACGTTAACGCTAAATGCTATTTAAAACACTAGCTTACCATCATATATCATATATATATATATATATATATATATATATATATATATTTCTGGGTACAAAGGGTGAGGTTCGTAATATATGAGTTTTGATGAGGGTATTTTGGGAAGACTATAATTAGTTATTTTACTTTTTTTAAAAAAAAAATCTTCATATTAAATGATAGGATGAGTTACTAATAGCATAGGATCATAATACGTCAATTTCGATGAAGGCATTTTTGGAAAGCTATAATTAGTTATTTTACTTCTTTAAAAAAAATTTCTTATGTATTAAATAGTAGGATAAGTTACTAATAATACTATTAAAAAGAAGTGCTAATTATTATATAAATATAAAAATATAAATATAAATGAACTAAAAATTTATATTTCATATATAAAATCATTTATTAATATGAGAAAAATTAGTAATATGATAAATCTTTAGTAATTTGACCTTTGTTTCACGTAAAAAGAAAAATTACATGTACACACCTAAATTTAAAAACACTTTTTTCTTTCTAATGAAACATTTGAAGTACTCTTTCCATTTTTTTAGTTGTTTTCTTAGGCCCATTTTTTTTAGTTGTTGTCCATGCTTTTTGAGGTCACTTTTAATAATTTGTCACAAACTTTTATTAAAATATAAATATTATACTTTCTAAATAGTAATTTTTATTATAAATCTAAGGACATCAATTTTGTACGATGAATTATTCCAAAAATTAAAATATTAATGGTCTAAATATTTATACGGAACTATAGATGGCTGATATAAAAAATAGAGGAATTAGCTAATAAATTAATAAATATATTTTTAAAATTCTAAATAATAAATTATTATCTTTTCTTTTTCCCCCTTTCCCCTCTGTGTTTCTTTTCTTTCCAAATAATTGTGATTTTTTTCATTAAAATTAAAAAAGGGATATTAGAGGTAGTTGATGAGCTCCAATTTGTCATTAAATTGCACCTTAATGTACGGTTATAACCTTATGTGCAATTGTAAATGCTTAATTATTCATGTTTAATGACAATAATACCAATTGATAGTTTATTGCTTTGTAACTTATACATCTCCCTTCAATAACCTTTGCTTTATTATTATAATATATATTGTCTTCTATTAGGTCAATATTTATATATCCTTCCATTCAATAATAATTTTTCTTATTCATTATCTAACATAAGCTCAGTATGCATTTTCACCTTCAACTTCAAAATAGTTATAAAGATGTATTATTCTTATGAAAAAATCAAGGCATATAGTCTTGCAATTTTTCATACACTATTTCTTGAGAATTGGGTTTCCATTGATTCATAGTTTGCACACACATCTTCAAAAGAGTACAAATGGATTGTTAAACCTTACCGTAAAGGTATATCAAAAGAGTCTTGCTAAAGCAAAGCAAGATAGATTTATATTTCAATGGAAGATTATATATTTCAGGTATGTACGTATGATATTTTTAAAGTATTCCTCTTTTTATATATAATTATCTCTAAGTTGTTTTTATATTGAGTTGCTAATTAACATTTTGTGTAAAATAAAATAAAAGGTTGATATAGTTTATATATATCGATCATACATAATAACCTTAGTAAAGAAGAAGTGATTTAGATCAGCATCAGACAAATAAAGAAAGATGTTGGGCAAAACTTTCCGAGGTAAAGGACACGATAGTAATGCATTTGCTATGCTTAAAGTATTTTCAAATATTTATCAATATCTCTTTTATATATAGATGAACTATGAATATATAAGTAGAAAATATTGTTGCAGTATTTAGTTTACTTATATACTTCAGACTTCAGAGCATAAATAGTGAAAGAATTATTTTATGAGTTTTTGATAAGAAAAGATTCAAATGATTCATTCCTTATATATATACTTTGTATGTGAATTTTTGAAAATAAATGGCCAAAACAAATAAACAATACATTATTTCAAGAAAAATATTCTGAATGGATTTATCTAACATTATCCATATATTTTACAACTATGAAATTACATTTATAATAAAATTTTAGAATGTCAATATAATATTAATCGTGAGTGTATGTTGTTGTTGTTGTTCTATATCTGGTTATATTTCAGAGACTATTTTTTATTTTCTTTTTCTTCTTTGTTACTATATTGTTTTTAGTATGTAGGACGTGGATATGAATTATGAATCTGTTTTTTTTCTATATATAGTGTTCTTTTATTTTATTTCATCATGTATGTTTGTTGTTTTGTTGTTAAGTATATAGTTTGTTAATTGTAAATATTGATTTGATTTAAAACCTAAATTAACATACAATAATATTAAATTTAAAAATTAAATATAAATTACAGTGCCTATGATAAAAGCTATAAAATCTTATGGATATTTGGATTATAAATTAACAAACAAATTAAATGCATCATTTTTAGGAAAAAGAAATTGTAAAATACATATTTGAGAAAATTGAGATTGATTCAAATATAAATAAACAAAAATTATTTATTTTATTAATTTCAAATTTTCTTTTCTGTGTTGGAATTTAAAATTGTAGTGTTGATGTTTATATTCATGAAGACAAACATGGCTGCCATGCTATTGAATATAATGTATTTCTATAGAGTTATTGTTTTCAATTTTATATATAATTTTTTATAAAGGAAATAGATATATATGTATATATATATATATATATATATATATACACAACACACATTATAATGTACAAATTATGGATTTATATACTATTTTGGAAAAAAAATCACAATAATTTAAATTATTAATTATGTTTATGAGATCACTGTGCCATTTTAGAGTGACTACGTTTTATTCACATCAATAGGAATCCAAAATGTAATTGGTAATTAAATATTAACGTATAAAACACATTAAACGATTTGTTTATACATATCTTAGGAATCCATTTAATTTGCACATGTTTTGGTATCTCAAGTTTTCTAAATGCATATATATATATATATATATATATATATATATATATATATATATATATATATATATATATATATATATAATTTTAAAAATATTTTTTAAGTTAATAATATTTACAAGTTATTAATATATATTGTTTTATCATATTTGAATTGTAATTGCATTAGATTGATTGATTTACAATATTTAATTGGAAGATTTTAGTAGTAGAAAAAAGTATAACGAGTATATTTACATATTATAAACTCAACATTTAAATATATTTTGGTGAAAAATTAGAAAATTATACATGCATTCATTTTATTATATGATACAATGAAGGTTTTTAACTATATGTGTTGTCTTACTTTGTCTCAACAATAAGTGCTTTTTGATTTTGTCCCGTGCAACGCACGGATTTGAAGACTAGTACACTAATATTTGTCTAGTTAGAGTTTGTCATTGGTCAAAGTGCTAGGCGTTATACTATTATCCCAAACATTACTATCAAACACAAGCTTAATAGTATTTTTGTATTTTACCAGATTTGGAGAGGTCTAATGATACACAGCTCTTTCCCTGCTAAGTAAATCATTTATAAAGACGTTGATTTTATGTGAAGAAACACAAGTTTAAATAACTTTATCTCTACAGATTTCTGAAAATCAATTGCGGATACACAAACTTGAATAACATTTTGCCTACAAACATATCAACGTTTTATATTCAGTTGGACGAAAAAAAGTAAAATTAACATTAAACCTAAAAGTAAAATTAACAAACATATCAACGTTATATATTCAGTTTAAATAACGTTATATATTCTTATATGTTTAATATTTAACAATCATTTTGTATCAAGAATATGTTATGAAATAAGTGTTTTTCCCTATACTTTTGCTTGTAAATTAACACTATGATAAAACTAATAGTAAAATTAACATTAAACCTAAAAGTAAAATCTATAATCTATAATAATATAAAAGTAATATATTAGAAATTTGAAATATTCAATCCAAAGTGATTGTAGGGGTTATCGGCCAATCAGATTAAAGAAAAAAAAAATCGATCCAAAAATACAATAAAAAATTCTTGCCCATGAAATAATAATAAAAAAATTGATTTTAAAAAAATAATAAACAAGAAGTCTAATCAAATTAAGAGTCTATCTTATCTAATTAGAACTTAGAAGTCTACTTCCCACCCCAATTAGGACTCTAACTTCCACCCAAATCTATTTAGGACTCTAACTCTAACCCAATTTTAATTAGGACTCTACCTCCCGACCTAATATATAAACATCGAAACATCTTTCATTCTCTTCCAATCTTAACATTTGAAACAACCATTGAATTCTCGGCAAACCTACAAATACAAACATGTTAGTTTTCGAAAAGTACTATTTCCTCGGTAACTCCACTGCTTCTTAGTGTATCTCTATCTCTTTCTTCTCTCTCTCCCTGAACTCTACCCTAATTTCGTTCTTGTTTCCCTTTCTCTATCTCTATCTTTCTCTCTCTTAAAACAAGAGCAGTATGCATATCAATTTCTCTTTGATTTTGGCAAATTACTACTCAAGATTTGGCACTTTCAGGATTTTCTGAATGTCGGCGCTTCCGAAATCTATTCACAAACCAAGAGCAGTATGCATATATATAGAACTTTATATATAACATTGCAACCAAATTTCTGCATACAGGAGAGATATTGCTTGCTTTTGTTTTCATTTTCTTGCTGGATGAATTTTTACGTCAGGCCTGGAGAATATACATTAGATATTGATGCTACCTAATATTTGTTGCTCTCTGTTTCACCAGATTGAACAATTGTGTAGTCGTCAAATATTTGTTTGTTGTGATTATTCTTTGGACTGTTTAAAATATACTTACAGCAAGACTATGCATATCTATTATCTCTCAAATTAAATTTCATTTAGTCTTTAGAGTTGGGTTGACTGATTAATATTTTTCCAATAATTTGTGGGGTTTTATGTGATGTATTGTTATATAAGGTATTGGTCAGCTATACAGCCATACAAAGGTATGCCAGTGTAAGAGTGAAATGTCGTTTTGCCATCATATCTAAATCTTAATTCTTTTGTCTTAGTTTATAATTGGACAAGTTGTAAATAATTTACCTTCTATTAATGATATGTTAACGTGAATCCGAACAGGTTCTTCTGGTGTACAAGTGGTACTAAAGATGAAACATCAAGGCTACATTGCTGGAATTTAGGAAGCTCGCAATAGAAGAAAATTTGATGGACGTCAGTTGTGTATAATGGAGATCGTTCATAGAATTAAGAGGAATATTTTTTTACTAACACACTACATGTATTAAGGAATTCATTCAAGCATCATATGTGGATAGATAATATTTTGCATGGATCATATGTGGTTATGTAGGAGATTTGATATTGGCGTATAGGGTTCAGTGAATTTTGCTCTTTCATTTACGATCATGGTAATAAAGGTCGTTGCCCTTTCATTTTCGACTTATACAATATTGTTTATGAATAAAGTAATGTCACATGTTTCTTTCCAATGAAATAATAGGCAACCAACGATTTCTAAATTATGGGTAATTAATTGGAATTTGTCTCTCTAAATTGCAAGATGTAGGGTAAGATTGCTACATTCGACCACTCCATTTCCCGCTCGGGCAAAATTTCAGAGTATTGGTTTTTATCATTCCAAGTCACTTCTTTTTTTTTAACTTGGATTGAGAATGTTTGGTAATATATTTATTTTTTTAAAACAAAAATAACATACTTATTTTATTTATTTTATACTATTTAAAATTTCAAATATCTTGTGCTTCGCAAGGGTTAAGGACTAGTTTAAACTAACATCAAAAGAAAAATTTAAATTTAAAGTAAAAGTAAAATAGGGGACAATTGACGGGAAATATTGGAAAGAAATTCACTAAATACATATTTGACGTTGCTGAAGTATGTCATATTATCCAAAAGTAAAATATTAAATACAATGCATATTATGATACTTCCATGTTATACATCCGTATTTTAATCTTTCCTTTGTCATATATATAACCTTTGATTTTATCAAATATGACAGGATTTATTATTTAATTTAATCGTCTTTTTGTCAACTTACAATCTACTACCTCCGTCCCAAATTATTTGTCTTTTTATCTAATTTTTTTGTCTCAAAATATTTGTCCTATTTACAATCTTAACAGCCGTAATTCTTTTTTACCCCTAATTAATAGATTAATTTTTCACCTTTTTAGAATTCCAACAACTATTATCTTCAATTAAAGTAGGGATAGTTTGAGTAAATTACAAACTTTTTATCTCAATTTCCAATATGCATTGGTCTTTTTAAGTTAGGTAAATTGATAAATATAATGGGACGGAGGTAGTACATTGTATTATAAATGAGGACATGTTAATTATATTTATATTTATTTAGCAAACTTTTATCAAATATTGATTGTTCTAAATAAATTTTAATCACTATATTCTACTACTTCCTCCCTAAATAATTGTCCATTTGACTAAACTTTGACCATTGATTACTCACAAATTATAATGAGTTATAATATGAAATTATCACCGTTAGAAAGATATAGTACTAAAAATTACAATAATATTGATTTTATATTGTAAACCATTGTAATTTGTGAGTAATCAACGGTTAAAATTTAGTCAAATGGACAATTATTTAGGGACGGAGGTAGTAAATATTATCAAAATTGATAAGATTATTGTTTTACTTTTTTTATTATGTAACAGTTAATTTTGTGCGTTGTGGAATCTCAGATGTTGTATGCGCTTCTACTTTAATGTCCATAAAATGAAGAGTAGTATCTTCAGCAGCAGCATTACAGGAATTCAGCTTAGACAAGCAAAACAGGCAAACAACAATGCACAAGGTAAAGCAAGCAAAGCTAATCCTTGATGATAATTCAAAAATTATTGGCATATATAGTAATCTCAAATGCTACAAAGTTGAATGCATCTAAGCAACAAGTACACCACCAAAACTGTCACTGTGGTCTGTGTTTGGATGACCTGGTGGGTAATCATAGTTTGAGGAAAACAAACTCTTCAATGGCAGGAATTTCTCCAATCCTCTTCAAAACCTGAGGGCTAGGCTGGTCATCAACCCCAATTGTCATAAGAGCATGTGTTCTTGGGGCTAGCCTCCCCACACTCATGAAGCTCACATTCACATTCTCCTCTCCCAAAACGCTCCCAACCTTTCCGATCATTCCGGGTTGGTCCACCTGCCGGCATAAGATGATGCTTCCTTCTAAGCTCACGTCCACCTCAAAAGACCCCACCTTTGTTAAATGCGGGACTCCGTCCTTCACCTTTCCCTCGAGCCTAATCTCCCCAGAATCTGAAATGGCACTCGCAAACTTGGACTCTACATTTGCAAGCTGGATCCCGATAGACTCAAGCGGGCTTTCTGGGGAACCATCCAGAAGAATGCGCTCTTCAGTGATGCGAAGCCCTCTCTGCTTGGCTGTGAAGTCGGCATTGACCAGGTTCACAAAGGTGCTGGAAATGGGCTCGATCAAACCCTTGGTTATCATGGCTCTCAGAACCCTTGTGTCAAGGTCATCTGGGTCTCGTGCCGTGGCGTAACCCACCTTCACAGACTTGACACCGCTTCCTCCAGCCACTAACTGAATGGCCAGTCTGCCGAGTTTCTCAGCAAGATCAACGTACGGTTTCAGCTCCACAAGGACCTAAGGTAAGGGATGAAGATACCGTTAGAAAAATGCATCAAGAGAGTGCTGTAGGGCGGAATAACTGCCTATTAAATGAGTAAATAAAGCATTGTAAGCAACCAAAAACGAATCAATATGCCATTATCAGTATGGGACTTGGCTTTTCTCCACAACAGGAAAAAATAGCTAAGGTTTGTTCATCAAAAGAGATGACCATAGGCGCCCATAGATTAGGTGATATCAATAGGAGTGAAGTTTGCCCCAAGACTCATCATTTTTCAAGGTATAACATAATGTGCGTACAGCTATCCCGATAAAACACACACAAGCTAGCAGCTAAACCAAATCACAAAGCAACAGCACTATCACGGAACAAAATGAAGAATTCCTGACTAAATTAACACAAGAATCAACTCTCGCAATCCTTATACACTATGTGACTATAACAATCACAAAATAATGGACCAAGATGGCGAACATACCTCAGCAGGAACCATGGGAGCATTAACTGCAGTTGCAGCAAGCTCCCCGTTCAATGCTCCAACAACTGCCTCAGCAATTTCAATGGCTACTCCTTCCTGCAAATTGAATCATTTATCAACATTACAAACAGAGTACAGATCAACAATTCAACAAAGCTCAGCGTGCATCATTGATATACCTGGGCTTCTGTTGTACTAGCACCAAGATGGGGAGTGGCAGTCACCCTCTCATGCATCACCAGCTTACTGTCCTTTGCTGGAGGCTCTTGTGTGAAGACATCAAGTGCAGCCTGCAAGCCAGGAAGTAAGTCATCTAATCTCACACCTAAAGTTATTATGTTCTCTCCACACGTTACCAAGAAAAATTGACATACAAATGATGCGAACCTGGGCAACTTTCCCTGAATCCAAAGCCCTAACCAGAGCATCCTCATCGATCACCCCACCACGAGCCACATTCACAATCCGAACTCCATCCTTCATCTTGCCAAAAGTTTCATCGTTGAGAATCTTTGATGTGGTAGGAGTAAGAGGCATGTGAAGGGAGATGAAATCTGCTGTGGATATAGCCTCTTCAAAGGAGACAAGTTCCACCCCAACAGCACGGGCACGGTCAGCTGGGGCATACGGGTCATGGGCAATGACATGCATTCCGAGCCCTTTGGCACGCCTTGCTACCTCGGATCCAACCTTCCCAAAGCCCATCACAGCTAGTGTCTTCCCCACCAGTGATACACCCACATACTTGTTCCTCTTCCATTCCCCTGAATTCAGATCAATAATATCAGTTTGAGCAAGTATGGCAAGTTAATGAAGCATTAGGTCTCTCAGAGTCTCACATAGCATCAAACAATGGGCTCAGTTTGCATTAACACAGGAAACTAAGGCTTAATAATATAAACAAATGAATGAAAAGAATTAATAAATAAATAAACAGCACAGTATACAGTACACCAGAATAATTAATTGTACAGCTACAATCAAGCGAAAAGAAAACCCTACATAAACCCCAAGATAAACCACGTTGTCTGACAGCCCACAATCTTCTTACCCCAAAACTGATACAACTTATCAATACAACAGTCAAAAGACTCAAATTTTACAAACTACAGGACGAGGTCTTTCATCTTCTCACTAGAACAGTCAACAACAAATGCTTCAACTCATGTATATATTCAAAAAAATATATAACGAAATCCAGAATTCCCAATTCATAAGAGATCCAAACAACCTAATTCAGCTATAGGTATATCTCAAAAAAAAAAAAAAAAAAAACTGCACAGAAACTGTTCGACGAAATGTCAAGCAGAAAAAGAAATGCAGTAGAAAACTGACCAGCCTTGACGGACGCATCGGCCTGGGCAATGTTCCGAGCCATAGCAGTCAACAACGCAATCCCATGCTCAGCCGCGGCGACGGTGTTAGCGGTGGGAGCATTAACAACCAAGCAGCCATGCTCAGTCGCGGCGGCCAGATCTACATTATCGATCCCAACCCCTGCCCTTCCAACCACCTTGAGCCTCCCACCAGACGACTCAAACACCTCCCTCGTCACCTTGGTCCCACTCCGCACAATCAGAGCATCGCAAAGTGAGATCTTGGTGCATAGTTCCTCCGGGCTAAGGTTGTACGAGCAATCAACATTTGCGAACTTTTTAAGGAGGTCAAGCCCTGCTTCGCCGAGCTTTTCAGCCACCAAAATTGTGGGTTTCGCGTCAAGGTTAGCAGAGACGGTGAATTGGTTCTGGGTTTGGGTTGCGGCGGTGAGGTGGGAAAGGGGTTGGTGGTGGTGGCGGGAAAGGAGAGAGAGCGAAGGGGAGAGAGAGAGCTTTGAGGATAATGAAAGGTGGGTGGTGTTGTTGGCGATTGTAGGATGAAGATTTCTGGGTTTGAAATTGAGAGATTGGTTAGAAACCAGAGATGTTGAAGCTGCTGAGGCCGCCATTGTAGGAAGATGAAGAGGATGAAACAAAACGAAATGAGAAATCAATTTGTTTTGTCTGCGATAGATATAGACCCTTTTACAGGGATCTTTTGGGGTGTTGGGATTTCTTTCAGTGTCGCAGATGAAATGCGGCGAGGAGAACTGAGAAGAGAGGTTTTACGCTGCGCAGATGCCGAGGGACTGAGTGAGGGTTTTAGAGAGCGCCGGAAATGAAGATAGTCGCGGGGGTAGAGGGGTGGACAGGTGGGATTACGGAGATTCTTTATGTTTTATATGTCGGTAAAGATTTGTGGGTCGGTGAATGGTTAGTTGGGTGATTGGGTGGGATCACTCAGTGATGCCTAAATAAACGGAAAAATGGTTGGTGAAAAAATAATTTTTCCCAATTTTTTTTCGAAATCTGATTTTTCCCACTTACCGTAAAAAAATAAAAATAAAATAACTAACATATGGCATTATTCTTTGGGATATCCCAGGCAGTCAGATTTATCTTTAAAAACTTGAAATCTTTTTTTTGGATGGGTTTAAAAACTTGAAATCAACAATGTCATTTGTTGTAACAAGTAATCTATAAAATTTTTAAAAAAATTAAATATTGTTAAGGAGATTTTGCTAAGATTTTATTTTTTTTGAAACTACTGCAATTAAAAAGTGTAAGTACCACATTAATTATACGTTAGAAGTTTAAAATCAAAATATACTAATTAAAATAATTTGTTGCAACAATTAATCGTATTTATTGAGATATAGATCTTTATAGCTGATAAAATTTTTTAGAAAAATATTATGAAATTTACCAACTACCATAGTTGAAAAATTAGTATTATAAAATTTACAACTACCATAGTTGAAAAAACAAACTCAACTATGATAGAATTTTCAAATCTTTCTTTTACTTTTCAATAGTACTCATCGATATATACTTATGCATTTTATATGAGTTTTTTGTGCTCTAATTATGTCAGTGCTTGTCAAGTATATATAGTTTATACACTAAACTACTCACTTGTTAGGGGTATAAAGTTAGCTATTTTTCTATTTCTCTTATTCTCTAGGTTACTCGACCAGTTTTCCAAATGATTATGAAATAGTTTTGTTTTTCGATTGGTTGTCAAAGTATTTTTTTTCTTTGCATTCACTACAAGATGGCTGATTAAATAAGACCGTTCGTAACGACCGTTCAATGAACGGTTGCATGAAAAAGGTGGGCGACCGTTCAAAAACGACCGTTCATGAACGGTCGTTATCTAGCGACCGTATAAATTAACGGTCGTAAACCAGAACGACCGTTCAATTGAACGGTCGCACCTTGGATTGAGCTAGTTAGGATGGCGTTAGGCAAGCTAGATAACGACCGTTGAAATTAACGGTCGCTTTTGAACGGTCGTTCCATTTTTAATAGCATCGGCCGAATTCAATTTCATTCAATTGCACCGTTAGCTTTTGTTTCAAAACCCCAATTTCTCTTCTCCCTCCTCCTGCTAGCCGGCGACTTGGACCGTAAACCGCCGCCCGCCGCCACATTCCGCCGGAGCCAACGACGGTAAGTCCTCCTCTTCTCCCTCCTTATCAATTCTTTTAAGTTTTGGGTGGTTAATAACAACACAAGCCCTTCCTCTTGCATGCAAATCGGACCGGGAACCGCAACTTTTTTGGTGCCGCCTTCGCCGTCCGCGCCGCCGTCGCCGCCGCCGCCGCCTGCCGTCGTCGTCTCCACTGCCGTCGTCGTTCTCCCCGGTAAATTATTTGAAATTTGTCAATTTTATTAATTATATATTTATTTGTATAAATTATGAGCATACATTACATTTATTAGGTTAGTATTTGTGTAAAAAGTTGTTTAATTAATTATGTTGTGAATAATTTGAGTGAATAATTAGTATTTATTCGGTTAATTTTTGTGTTAATTACTGTGTAAGTATTATATGTTAATTGTATGTTAGTTGTATTAGTTTAATGATATGTTGTGAAATGGTATGTTAATTAGGTTAGTTATATTACTGTTTAAGTATTGTATGTTAATTAGGTTAGGTATGTGGTGAAATTTGTCAATTAGTTTAATGATATGTTGGTTGTGTTAATTGTATGTTTATGTGTATGTTGTTGTGTTAATTGTGTTTTATTATTGAATTTTTGTATTAATTGTATGTTACTTGTATTAGTTATTAATGTTTTGTAATATTTATTGTTTTAGTTTTGAAAATTGTTAATTGTATGTTTATGTGTATAAATTATGAGCATGCGTAAATTAGTATGGATTAGGTTAATACATGTGTAAAGAATGTTTAGTTAGTTATGTTGTATATAATTGTTTTAACACGCTTAAAATACGTTTGAATCTACGACATGGAAATCTACCATTATTAGAAAAAAGTGTTGAGTTGGGATGATTTTGGTAGTTATTAGTAAATGAGTTAGTTATTATGTTTGATTAGGAATGAATTTACGCGACTAACAACTTTGTTGGATAACTTAATTAAAGGCAAGCCTCTAAATGTCAATTGACCCTTGTTGTGATGAACAATTTGTCGGAGTTATACATACGAGAAATCCATCGTTTGCGACAAAACAAATGTCGATCGTTGAGTCTTGTAGCATACCAATCACTAATAAAATGAACACCCAGGAACTCACTCTTGATTTCGTGGGTGTTCGTTTTAAAGGAGGTTGGGATGCTAAATGCACAACGATCGACATTTGATACGTCACAAGCGGTGGATTTCTCGTACATATAACTCAGACAACTTGTTCATCACAACAAGGGTGAATTGAAGTTTAGAGACATGCCTTTAATTAAGTTAATCTCTGAAGTTGTTAGCGTAAATTTGTTTCGTATCCAACCTAATTGCTATCTTAATTATTCATAACCCCAAATGAAGACATGAGTTATGAATAACTATGTCACATCCCTTTGCTAGCTTAAGTACTCAACAACCAGTTTAGTGTTAGTAAATAGGTTACTTGTCATGGTAGTTTAGAGTAGAAAGTAGGGTAATTTATAGTTCTAGGATCTTAGTTGTAGATGTCATAAAAAGAGGTCGAGTATGGGTTATGTTAGTGTCCATGAGAGTGTGTTTGTTCCTGATAATTTATGGCTGAAAAATACTTTCATGAGTCGTACCGAGTCTCCAATTTATTTGTCTGGTTCCCTTAAAGTAGCGCAATCTCGGCAGTGAAATTGCGCGAGGTCTATAGTGCTCTGGGAGTTAGAAGCGTCTCAGATTCGCATGCGTAAGTATTTCCATTGTGCGACTTGGTGGGCAACAGACAGCGGAATGAGAGAAGCTGATAGTAAAAGGTTTAATAGTAATTGTGGTGGACTTTCTTGCATGCATCAAAGCCCACCGCAATTTCTATTAGACATTGTACTATCAGCTTCTCTCTCATTCCCGCCTTGTCTTGTTGCCCACCAGGTTGCACAATGGAAACACTGCATTGTACCGAATCTGAGACGCTTCTAACTCCCAGAGCATTGTAGACCTCGCGCAATTTCACTGCTGAGATTGCGCTACTTTTTGGGAACCAGACAAATAAAAGGAGAGTCGGTACGACTCATGGAAGTTTTTTTTTCAGCCATAAATTATCAGGAACAAACACACTCTTATCGGGTAATAACATTATCCTCTTGACTGTTGACATATATAGCTTAGTTGTATATGTCATAGAAAAGTGTTGAGTTTGGATGCTTTTGGTAGTTATAAGTAAGTGAGTTCACCTTGCAAATTAGTGTGTTGACATGCACAAATTGACAACTTTGAAATCTAATTCGGTCAACTTTGCAGATTTGAACAAAATGGAAAATACTAGGAAATGGATGTACGAGAGAATCGATGAGGAGGGGTATCTTAGCAAAGAGTTTGTTAGAGGAGTGAAGAAGAATTTTTGCCAGTTGCTAAACAAGCCATTAGCTTCCAATCGGATAAAGTACTTAGGTGTCCATGTTCAAAGTGTAAAAACATGAAACACCAACATGAGGACAATGTTAAGGTGCACTTGTACAAAAATGGGTTCGTACCACGTCATTTTGTGTGGACGAGTCACGGTGAGGTGTACGTGGCTCACGTGGCCACGGTCCCCATCCAAACGTCGAACCAAATTGAGGGGTCGTCGAGGGCTGATGTGTTAGACCCAATGCAAGAAGTGCTAACGGATGCCATCGGAGATTTATCGTCCAACGTGTTTAATACAGTAGAGGATGAGTCGTCAGATGGAGGGCAAAAATTTCTTGAAATGTTAGAAGCATCCAAACGACCTTTGTATGAGGGTTGCGAACTGTCACAATTGTCAGTAGTGTCTCGGCTTGTTAACATAAAATGTGAGTATAATCTCCCTAACAAAGTCGTAGACAGTCTGCTAGCCCTCATTAAAGACATTTGTCCCCCTGTTAATGAAATGACAGACACGTACCACTCGTTGAAGAAGTTACTTAAAGCTTTAGAACTTCCGCATGAGAAGATCGACGCGTGTCCAAAGGGGTGTATGTTGTTTTGGAAGGAGAACTCCATGCTTGATAGTTGCAACTTTTGCGGTGCTGATCGATATGTACGGACAACGACTAAGGGTAAAATATCGCCCACAAGGAGCTCATATACTTTCCAATCGGTCCGCGGTTGCAAAGATTATACTTGACTAAGACATCAGCAGAGCAAATGAGGTGGCACTCAACAAATGTTCGAGGGGACGGTGACATGGTCCATCCGTGTGATGGTGAAGCTTGGAAAAATTTTGATGCCACTCACAAAGAGTTCGCATCGGAACCACGCAATGTGCGGTTGGGTATATGCACGGATGGTTTCGCCCCTTTCGGTAGTTTCGGGCAAACTTATTCTACATGGCCTGTTATAGCTACCCCCTACAATTTGCCTCCGTGGTTTTGCATGAAGAAGCCTTACATGTTCCTCACGCTCTTGATTCCTGGTCCAAAAAGTCCAAAGGGAAACTTGGACGTATACATGCAGCCGTTAATAGACGAGTTGAAACAGTTGTGGGTGGAGGGTGTAGACACGTATGATGTGTCTTTGAAGGAAACGTTCAGAATGAAAGCGTCCGTGTTGTGGACAATAAGCGATTTTCCAGCGTACGGTATGCTTTCTGGGTGGACCACTGCAGGTAAGCTAGCTTGTCCATATTGCATGGACAAAACAAAATCACGGTGGCTGAAACATGGGAGGAAACAGTTATGGTCTAATTGTCATCGACAGTTTCTCCCGATGGACCATCCTTATCGTACTAACAAGAGTGCGTTTTCAAAAAATCGAGAAGAACATTCACCTCTACCCCCTCGCCTTAATGGGAGCCAAGTTTGGGAACAAGTGTCAAGATTGCCAACATCTACTCTACAACAAGGCAATGTTGACGGCTATCTTCAATGTCACAATTGGCATAAAAAGAGCATCTTTTGGAAGCTATCGTATTGGAAAGACCTGCTAATTAGACACAACTTAGATGTCATGCATGTTGAGAAAAATGTGTTTGAGCAGGTGTTGAACACCATCATGGACATCAAAGGAAAGACAAAAAATGATGACAACTCTAAGAAGGACCTAGCCGCTCATTGTAAGCATCGCCGGGTTGATAAAGAAAGGACGGGTGGAGCTGCATATGTCATGGGTAAAGAGGAGTGTAAGGCATTATGTCAGTGGCTTAAAGACCTCAAACTTCCCGACGGATATGCAAGCAACCTAGTTAGATGTGTAGATGTTAACACATCAAGATTACATGGTATGAAGAGTCATGATTGTCATGTTTTCATGGAGAGGTTGTTACCAATTGCCGTTAGGGAGTTGCTTCCTCAGAATGTTTGGAAAGCCCTGACGGAATTAAGCCAATTTTTTAGAGACTTGTGTGCCTCTAAGGTTAGTGTTGATGATATGGTCCGGTTGGAGATGAACATACCGGAAATCATATGCAAACTGGAGATGATTTTCCCTTCCGCATTCTCCAATGTGATGGAGCATCTTTCAATACACCTTCCATATGAAGCAGCTAAAGGTGGACCGGTGTAGTATAGGTGGATGTACCCTTTCGAAAGGTAATGTAATATTTGTATTGCATTTAGGACCCGCCTTTTTCTTTGTAGTATATTTTTATTAAACATTTAGGACCCGCCTTTTTCTTTGTAACGCATTCCTCGACGCATGTTGGTTGTCAAATGTTGTAGATTTCTACATCATTTGAAGAAGAAGGTTGGCAACAAGGCATGCGTTGAAAGCTCCATATGTAATGCGTTCTTAACGGAGGAGATTTCCAACTTTTGTGCTGCATACTTTGCACCAGAAGTGCACACAAAATCAAGGGACCTTCCAAGGAACTCATGCCCCGAGTTGGGTGATGCATCCGACGGCAATGGAGCAATACCTGAGTTGTTTTCATCGAAAATTGGGTACTTTCCACCTGCAGGGAAGAAAAGATTCCTTGACCAACAAGAATATGAGGCTGCACATGAATATGTCCTTTCAAACTCCAATTTAATGACTGAATATGAAAGGTACATATACAACATAACTTAATTAGATCGGCATTTCAATTATCAATAACTTATTTATCCAGTAGAATATTCACCTATGTTGACTTATTTCAGTCAATTTGAGGAAGAGATGGCCTGTTTACATCCACGTACGTCGCATGGTGAATTGTGGAACAGACATCGCAAAGAATTCCCCCGTTGGTTGAGAAGAAAGGTTAACATTCAATTTGAGTTGTTTGGTTTTAAATTATTGGTTAACATAGGTTACATGAGATTAATTTCGCAATTATTAAACAACGTTGTAGGTTTTGTCATCCGATGAAGGAGACGAAGTTGTTACTGCTTTAGGGAATGGCCCTAGGAAAGATGTTTTATCTTGGGCTCATTTCTACATTAACAACTTCAATTTCCATGCTTACCGTGCCGATAATAAAACAACGAATGCAAATTATGGGGTGTGTGTCAAAGGGGTGAATGGAACTGACTTCTACGGGATTTTGAAAGAGGTTATTGAGTTAGTTTATACTGGGCGTAGTAGGGAATACAAAGTCCACTTGTTCAAGGTTGAATGGTTCGACCCGGGTCAAGGTGGCGCAGTCGTGCATGATCATTACAAGCTTGTTGATGTTAACCAAGCAAAGAGGTATAGGGTGTATGAGCCTTTTGTGTTGGCATCTCAGGCTACACAAGTGGTGTACATCCATTACCCAACAACCAAGAAGGATAGATCATCATGGACTGCTACACTGACAATTAAGGCAAGGCAAACAATAGATGGACTCGATGATCAAGATGGAGCATTTCAGGAAGACAACAATGTGGACCTCCCATCACTTGCTGAGTTCGACCTACTTGACGATCGAGATGGCTCGGGAGACGAACTATTTAGTGATGATGAAGAAGGAGAAGATCGGGTATACTAGAGGCTGTGGAGGACGATGATTTAGAAGGGAATGAAGCATTGGAAAACGCCGCATTTGTTGAGTTGCTTAGTGATGATGATGATGAGTAGGTCGCACGTGTAGTTTCTTTTGTTTGAACTGTCATTTGGTTTTATTACATTGTGCAATTAACAATTTAGAATTTTATTGCTTTATTTTGTTTGGTTATAATTGAATTTGTTTTCATGGTTGTTATTCGATTACTCACTGCATGCATCAAATGTAAATTAATTTTAAATTCATTATTTGTGCGGTCAATTATTGGTTATTATAGTGCAGCTTAAGAAAACGCCATGTCCCCACCATCCCCTCTATGGAAGATCCAGCCCGGTAATCCTATCGACCCATCCGACTCGAGGATCCCCCTCCCCCTCATTAGGGGGGAAGACTAGTATGTCAACTTTAATTTTAGTCAATACATAATAATTTAATAAATATTGCGACTCTCTCACTTGTTGCTCATTTCTTGTAGGATCTCAATGCCTGAGGTTACTAAGGTCGTGTCGGAGAGTCTAAAATCTCATTACCAAGGGGAGGCTCTTACCGCCGGTGATATGGAAGATCCTGACAAAATGGTTTATTGGTCGTATTTCTATGTAAGAATACAATCCTTCGGAACCTAATTATTTTATTTGGATTACGTTAGTATATATGGGACAGTAAATATGTGTTTAATTGTATTAATTGTTATTGTATAGCAACGTTTCGAATATGAAATGGACCTGGCTCAGGAAGTCTTCAACATGTGGCATAGCAAATTCAGCGACCTCCTTAAGGGCCTGGTCTACTGAGAGAAACATACCCCAAGGAACAAACCAATCCCCCATTTGTCAGATGAAATCCGGGCGAGGATGTGGGCTAAACGAGAGGAAGAGGCCTATAAGCGTCGGGTCGAGCATACACAGCGAATCGGAACAAAGCCCCGGACCAGAATAAGCACTACGGTGGGGCGATGTCCGCCGGTAAATACTTGCGAAAACTGGTAAGCCTCCCATCATCTTTTACTTTGACGTTTTCATCAATACAAATTATCAGGTAATATATGTAATGTTTCTAAATATATTCCTAGGCTATTGACGGGATCCATCCATCCCATGGACGTCATGAAACCTTTATCACATTGTAAACAAGACGCCCACGGCAACAAGCAATGGACTGAGCCGAAGGCGGCCAAAGTTTATGTAAGTCATTTTCTTCTAAAATTAGTTTAATAATTTATTTGTTGGAATTGTTGTTGGAAGTTGGAAGTTGGAATGTGCAACTTATGTTTAGAAACGAGCGTGTGGCTCGATAGGATTAATCGGCGTGTGGCCGTATATTGTTACTTGATTGTATGTGTTGGAATTGTTGTTGGAAGTTGGAATGTACAACTCATGTTTAGAAACGAGCGTGTGGCTCGATAGGATTAATCGGCGTGTGGCCGTATATTGTTACTTGATTGTATGTGTTAGAATTGTTGTTGGAAGTTGGAATGTGCAACTTATGTTTAGAAACGAGCGTGTGGCTTGATAGGATTAATCGGCGTGTGGCCGTATATTGTTACTTGATTGTATGTGTTGGAATTGTTGTTGGAAGTTGGAATATACAACTCATGTTTAGAAACGAGCGTGTGGCTCGATAGGATTAATCGGCGTGTGGTCGTATATTGTTACTTGATTGTATGTGTTGGAATTGTTGTTGGAAGTTGGAATGTGCAACTTATGTTTAGAAACGAGCGTGTGGCTCGATAGGATTAATCGGCGTGTGGCCGTATATTGTTACTTGATTGTATGTGTTGGAATTGTTGTTGGAAGTTGGAATGTACAACTTATGTTTAGAAACGAGCGTGTGGCTCGATAGGATTAAGCGGCGTGTGGTCGTATATTATTACTTGATTGTATGTGTAGGAATTGTTGTTGGAAGTTGGAATGTGCAACTTATGTTTAGAAACGAGCGTGTGGCTCGATAGGATTAATCGGCATGGGCCGTATATTGGAACTTGATTGTATGTGTTGGAATTGTTATTGGAAGTTGGAAATTATGGGGTGTGTGTAACTTAGGTTTAGAAACGAGCGTGTGGCTCGATAGGATTGTATATGTTGCAAATGTTCGTTGTGGTAAAGTGGGCATGTGACCCCTTATTCTACAAGTTGAGTTTATATTGTAATTTGCAGGTTAATGTTTTGTATTATGAATTTGGTATAGTCCATATTACAAAGGAAGCTCTGCCGAAATTTCTATGTAACTCTCCCTATATTACCATAGTTGTGGCATCTATTGATAATGTGTTTTGACAACAAACAACATGACCACTTCGCTTTACGTTTAGTTGTAGTTATTAATTATCATTAATGTTGATCATTTGCAGAATGAATATCTTGAGCAAGTATCTGCAGCGGGCTTGGAGCCCAATACTGTGGAAGCCAACGCGGTGTTCTACAATGGCGCTGGTGGGTTCTCGGTCAAGAATCAGTCTGTCTATGGCCTGGGATCCTCGAAGGGCATGTTCTACGAAAGGCTGACCCGCTACGCACGCCACAATGGTCATGAATCTTCTTCGTCATCCGCCGCCCCTACCCCATCTGCTTATGCTTCCATGTTGGCTGAAACACAGTCTTTGAGGAGTCAAGTCTCCCAATACCAGCAACTGTTGAGCCAACTTGAAGGAAAATTGTCCCAAGTAGAACAAAATCAACAGCAGCAGCAGGGGACGCCTTCCAGTTGTCAATTCTCTCCCTCTAACTTCATTAATGACCCCCCTTCTTCGTAGTGTTTGTGAGGAAAACTTTAAAAACTTGTCAGATATGTAATATATTTTGCGACCGTTGACTTGCAACCGTTGGCTATATATATATATATGCTACTGTTTGCGACCGTTCATTTTTATATATATATTATTATTTGCGACCGTTCATTTTGTGACCGTTAGGCACTTATACTTCAAATATATTTTGGAAAGATTATATTACCAGAAACCCTCAACAAAAAAAAAATTAAAAAATAAAATAAAATGGGCGATCGTTCAACTGAACGGTCGCTTAGTAACGACCGTTAATTAACGGTCACAACGGCTGATGACCGTTCATAAACGGTCACACGAGGCGGACATCGTTCAATGAACGGTCGTCCGCCTCGTGTGACCGTTTATGAACGGTCGTTAATTAGCGACCGTTCAAATGAACGGTCGCCCGCTTCCACAAATGACCATTGAGAGGCGACCGTCGCCAACGATCGCAAATGAACGGTTGCCCGCCCCCCAGAACGACCGTTCAAGCTGAATTGTGACCGTTCATAACGGTCTTATTTTTGTTACCATGTTGTAGTGATTCGACAAACACAACCTCTTTAAGCACTCTAGTACATAGCGGAACTACAATAAAGTGTTATCGTTGCTTCAATATGAATTGATATTCCACGTTGACCATGAAAAGGCACATCTATTCTATACCTATCGTTCTTTTTGGTTATTCAAAGCTTACTACATCAAGGTTGAACTCTATATTTCAAACGAAAAATAGCTCGGAAGACAACTCTCTTCAAACAAGCTACAAGAAAATGCACCTACAAAAGACCAAACAAGAACATGTATACATACAACACTTAAATAGAGACTAAGTAAAAGAGTCACAGATAGATCAACCAAGAAGATGAGCTTCAGATAAAATCTTATGCTCAAACTAAGCCCACCTGAACCAGTCTGACATTAGTTCCAGTCTTCCCAGCTTTCATCATATTTTTCTTAAACCGCTTCACAACTTGTTAGAATTATTTCAAGAGTATAAGAAGATTATATAGCATGAGGAATCATGTGCTACAAGTTTGAGGAATCATGTGCTACAAGTTTGAGGATCATATATAAGATAAATAATAAAAAATATGATCAACGCGGGTGTTCTTGAGACCAACACGGACCGTGTTGGTCTCTAGAAGGCATAAAAAACCAGTTTGGGCTCAACACGGGTCGTGTTGAGGTAACACGGACCGTGTTGCTTCAACACGGACCGTGGTATGGTCAACACGGACTGTGTTGAATGCCAGAATGTGTTTTTAATGCTAATGGTTATATAATCTCATGTATTAAGTTTATAATATCAATATTAAGTCCGATATTATAGGATTCCAACAGCTATATTCCTTGACTAAGTCAAGGTCATAATCCCTGATTAAGGAGGTCATAATTCCTAATTAAGGACCTTAATTATACCTTTGACTAAGTGGTGTGATTAGGGTTGGATTAGAGGTGGTGGAATTTTCCTATAAATAGGAGACATTCCCAAGCCATTTAAGAGTATCACAAGTATCTACTTTATTCTATAATCACATTCTCTCATTCTAGTATAGACTGCAGCTATACTAGAATGATTCAAGTGAGAAACTTTTATCTTGAGTGTGACATGAGCTAAAGTTTTATCCCTTTGAACATTTATAATATGCTAAATAGTTCTTAGGGAAAATGAGTACGAAACCATGATTCTTAACGATATCCAAACAAGATAACCGTATGGTTATTAAGTTCAATCTCCGTCTTGTCACATATACCGCAAGAAGATCAAGAAGTCAAGAGAAGATGATGAAGATTCATGTCGGTCAAATATCATTTTCCCAACACAATTATCTCCTGATCTTACAAGATCTTCATGCCAGTTGTGTTACTTATATCAATTAAATTATACTCTGCACTGGAAACTATTAGATGATCTCTCCCCAAATCTTTAGAAATCTCCTTGTCCCTAGCCTTTGAACTCTCCTTGTCCTCATCATTCCTACGCATGGTTTATGAAAGTTCATACACGTATGAAGACTTAGAGAAAATTTTCATGTTATTTCCTCTTATTTGGAACATTTCATGTTCCTAAATAGCACATCGATGTACATATCTAGCATCATCAATCGACTCCTTGGTTTTGGCCTTTTCCTTATTCTTCATATTATGCTTCATTCACGTTGGCTTTGACTTAGGAATAAATTCCTCGAAATCAAGACGAAACTCGAGACTTGAATTAATTGTGGAAGATCTAAATTAAGCTCGGGAAAATTAGTAGGCAAGGCATGCATAAGATGATACAGAAGGTTGTTGTCAACCCTATAGACAAGAATCATCCTTAGGATGATTATCCCTATTCTACAACCTCTCGTGACAATCCTCCCGAGCTTCCCCACTAAAGTCAAGAGCATCAAATTTTGACCACCAATAATACAAATTTTTGACGTATTTTCTATCACTAAATTTTTTTTAAAAATCTATTCCAGGCATCAAATTTTGGAATGTTGATTGTTGAAAATAGGTATAAAGTTTAGTGATAAAAAATAGATAAAAACATAGACCATTGATAGTCTAAAAATCAATTTAAATTATTTTCGGTGAATATGTACCCAAAAATAGGGATTATTTGAGGCTAAAACTCCTTTATTATTATATAATAATGAGAACAATAATATTGTCATTGTTGTTACTATTATTTAGATATTGAATATATTTAATCCATGAATTATCATATCAATATTTACATTCCCTTAAAATATTAATTTAATAATTTCTCATTTGTTTTTTTTTTAAATAGCTTATCTTTGAAAATTATATTACCGAAGAATCTCAGCTGTCTATGAGGACCTCAATACAACTGGCAGAAAGGACCTCAAGCATTAGCACGGTTATTTTGTTTGAAAGATTGCTCAAAATTAAATCAGGAAAGTATCTCCCAAATCTGAATCCTAATCCTTCATTCCGTTTATAAACTGATATAATAATAGTTCACAATTCGTTTTCAGATAACAAAGGAAAGGAAAGAAATCACTCAAGATGCATATCATTTGGAAGATTGAAGATCAAATCAAGAAAAGAAACAACACTCATTGAAAGGAAAGAAACCGTCGCTGACTTGAAGCTCTCCAATATATATATATACGGTCAACTTCCTCCATGAAAGCGTGGATTTCCAAGCAAGCAAATCTGAGTAGGAACTTTGACTGAGAAAGTTCTGAGTGTAGGAATATTGAGTGATAATATTCTGAGTTTGTAGCCACAATTGTGAGCGGTGAGTTTTGTAACCAGTGAGTGTACTGGTGAGGACCTCAAAGGTCGTGTGTAAAGTGAGAAAGGCTTCTCGCTTTAAGGTTGTTCCCCAAGTTGTAATTGCCTCTTCTGTGAGGCCTCGAGTGCAGAAAACTGGTGTGAAGTTCTCTACTCTAGTAGGCTTATTGAGGATCTCACAATCCTCAACTAAGTTGAGTTGTAACATCCTTCTAATTTTAAGTACTTTTCATTTGATCAATAAAGAAGAATTTTTCTGTTCTATAAAAGTGCTATTAACTAAGTTCTGTTGATTAAAGTGCAGATTTGATTTAAAACCATATTCACACCCTTCTAAGGTTATTTCAATTACCTTTGTGAAAGAATCTAAATAATCTTTTTCACAAATCATTCAAATTGTTAGTATAATGTAATATAAATTTTATGTGTAATTCAATAAAAGTACAACAGATGTCCCACACATCACACGTATGGAAAGAAATTAAAAAAAATTAATAATATTAGTTCTATGTTATGAAATAAATAAGCCTAGAGAGACTATTTAAGTTACCGCAGACAAAAATTTGGGTCTGGGTAAATTCGGGTCGAACAAATTCGGTCAACGTTGAAATTAAGACGAGAAATTCATGTCCGGACCCAGTTTTATTTCGGGTCGGACAATTCGGACGAAGCTAAAATTGGGTTCGGACAATAGAAAAAAGAGAAATTTTATGTCCGAATATTCGGTCAATTCTGTCAATATCAAAATTCAGACGAAAAATTTATGTCTAGACCCAGTTTTTTCCGGGTCGGACAATTTGGGTAATATGGGTTAGACAAAATTTTGTTAGCTCTAATTTAAGTTTGCATTTAGGAACATTAACACGGTAGTTATCTACTCCCTCCGTTTGTTTTTATCTTCGCCTAGTAAATTGTGTTAAAAACCTTGACCGTTAATATATTAATTTATATAATGTTTCATCATTCAAAATTGGTATCATTAGATTTGTAATAAAAAAATACTATACAAAAAGTATAATATTATTTTTTTTATAAAAATTTTATGTTAGAAATTTATATACTTATAATGACAATCTAAGTGGGGCCCAACAAATACTGCAACGAGAGCGTTTCAAGTAGTTTCAGCCAATCACAATTAAGAAAAATACAATTTTTAGAAAATTTTTAATAATTTCAGAAAATCATAATAATAATCGATGAAAATCAAAACTTAGGCTGCATTGGACTCTGACTTCATTTTCAATAATTTTTTATTTTATTTTGAACCGATTTTTATTTGAAACCTTGGCTACTTTGGACTCTGACCCCATTTACAGCTGTTACATAATTGTTTCGAATTTAATTTTATTTTAGAATGAAAAAAAAACTTTTACGAATCCCATATGGCTTTGGAGTTTGATCACGTTTACAACTGTTAAAATATCCAGCGCAACTGCAACTAGGTTACGTTCATTACTTTTTCCAAAACATATAAATACAATACTTTCACATACCAGCCAGAATCACAATTGATCTTCGCTGTATTCGTCTCAATTGATTATTGACATTCCCAATTCATACTCTCATTAAGGTAAGTTTCAAGTCATTATTATGGATATTCAATTCTATTGGGTTCTACATTGATTGCATTAATTGTAATTGATATATATATTGAAAAACTACTTTGAATTCTGCAGATTCAATTCACATCACAATTCTTGATATAATCTATATGTTATAATATAAATCATTATGGGTCCCACGAAATAGAACCACAGGAGTGACTGTAGGAGAATTGACCAATCACAACATAGAAAATTATATTTTTTTTAAATTTTCAATCCGGATTTTATTTTAAAATTAAAAAAACAAAAAGGATTACTATTCCTTCACTTCGTTGGACTCTGAATTAAATTATTTTGGTGCAAATAATATTAATTATTTTGGTGTTGCCAATAATAATAATAATAATAATAATAATAATCTATATATTATAATAGAAATCATTGTGGGTTCCACGAAATAGAGCTATGGGAGTGACGGTGGGGGAATTGGCCAATCATATCGTAGAAAATTATATACATTTTTTTTCTATTTTCATTTTTTTTAAATTTTCAATCCGGATTTTATTTTAAAATTAAAAAGACTAGAAAGTATCACTAATCCTTGACTCCTTTGGAATCTGAATTAACTTATTTTGGTGCAAATAACAGTAATTATTTTGGTGTTGCCTATAATAATAATAATAATAATAATAATAATAATAATAATATGTATCTATATAATATTAATAGTAAAGTTTGTGGATCCCGTTAAATGGAGAAAGGAGATTAATTGTAAGAATTTCGACCAATCAGAAGATAGATAAATACTTAATTAAATTATTTTAGTCCAAATATTAGCAATTATTTTGACAAAATAATAATAATAGTAATAATAGTAATAATAATAATAATAATAATAACAACAACAACAACAACAACAACAACAACAACAACAACAACAACAACAACAATAATAATAATAATAATAATTGTAATCATTGTGGGCCCCATGAAATAAAGCCACGAGAGCGATTCTCGGAGTCTTAATGTAAGTTGTATTTTATTTTCAATTTTTTTCTAGATTTTATTTACAATTAAAGAAATTAAAAAATATATTCTTAATCCGCGTCTGCTTGACAACAGCTACATTCAAACCGAGTCCTATTAAATCTCAAACAGTAGTGTTCAATTTTAATTTAATTTAAATTGTATTTTATTTTCTATTTCTTTGCAGATTTTATTTACAATTAAATAAATTAAAAAAATATATCGTTAATCCACATCTGCTTGACAGCAGTTACATTCAAAACAAGTCCTACTAAGTTTCAAACAGTAGTATTCAATTTTAATTTTAATTGTATTTTATTTTCTATTTCTATCCAGATTTTATTTACAATTTAAGAAATAAAAAAAATATATCCTTAAACGAGTCCAACGAAATCTTAAACAGTAGTATTCACTTTTAATTTAATTACACCACTAAAACAAAATTGTCCATAATTAATGACCTTAATATCCGAAACACTTCAAAACCATTATCAATTCGATTATTAATATGACCCTTGCGGTTAGGTCAATGAGATTCATGAGTTATTGTTGATATCTATATAAATATAACACATTTGTTAGAGGTTATATCTATTTCCCAGATATTAACCTATTACTATGCTGCTACGGACTTAATTGGCTTGAGCCTTAGTATGGAAACCTACTAAGTGAAAACTTTCAAATTCAGAGAAACCCTGGAATTAATAAAAATGGGCAATCCTGAGCCAACTCCTTTTTTTTTTTCAAAAAAAAAGTAAAAAATAAGAAAGCAAGAATAAAAAAAAAGGAAAGGTGCAGAGACTCAAAGGAAGCTGTTCTAACAAATGGGGTTGACTGTGCTGTGTTGTTATAAGAATTCTTCCATCCAAATTCCAATCAACAAACGGGTAAAGCATATACGTAGTGAACTATATCAAATGATTAATGACAACCCGAATCCGTAATCCGTATTTTTTTTATATATAAGCTGAATTCTATTTTATATAATATGAATATGAAATATATATTCTAAAATATATAATTCTATCTAAATAAAAATTTTAGAATATGAAATGAAAAAATTTATACGAAAAAATGGAAGAATTGAATTATTGGGTTATGAATTGATTCCAAGTTGAAAAAAGAATCAAATATTCATTTACTCCATAGTCTGATAGATCTTTTGAAGAACTGATTAATCGGACGAGAATGAAGATAGAGTCCCGTTCTACATGTCAATACTGACAACAATGAAATTTATAGTAAGAGGAAAATCCGTCGACTTTAAAAATCGTGAGGGTTCAATTCCCTCTATCCCCAAAAGTTTTTTTATTCCCTAACTAGTTATCCTTTTTTTTATTAACGGTCTCTACTTTTACAAACAACGTACCCCAACCGTTATCCGCTAATCTAACCGTTAATTTTACCGAACATATTTCATACAAATAACTACTTAAAAAGCTATTAGCTATACGCTAAACTGCAATCGCTATCCGCTACCCCAACCGCTATCTGCTACTAAATCCGCTATTTTTGCCGAACAGGGCCTAAATATCCCAAAATTAAATTTTTCTTCATTTACAGTCAGAAGCAAGCAAGATCAATCTTATCCCACTTCAGAATCATATAGACATAATACTTTACATTTCTCATCAATAAGTTTGACATTATAAACGTTTTCCTCAATATTCATCTGTAAGTTTCACATCCATGACTTTTATAAAATTTCAAAAGTAACTAATTGAGTTCACTCCGTGCATCGCATGGGTTGAAATCTAGTTATTGATTAAAAATTGACACTGAAAACCGTAAATGACAGACAAAAAAGGACGGGGGTAGTATTATCTATCCTTAATATACTCAAGGCTGCTTACATTCTGTGATGGTTCACCTAAACCATGTTCATTAAAGTATTAGACTGAACTTAGAAGCAAAATTTAGGGGGCTAACCGCAAAGTCCCTCTTTGAAAGCAATACATCCAAATGGAGCAAATTGTACCAAATGCTGACTTGTAGAATTAGAAATGATGGGCTGAGTTGGTGAGTCAAGGTTGAGATTGAGAGTATTCATATTGTCATTATGGAATGCTCCAAATTTCCAGGAATTCTTTTATTAGCACTTCCTGCCATCTCTGCACGCAATTTTCAGAAATTGCCTGGGCCATTTTCAGTAGCAAGTTGCAAAATTACTGATTCTCTGCTACTGCTGCCGTTGATACAGGCATGCTCCGCCCGTGAATAAATATATCGTTAGATCTCTTCTCCTTTTTTTGTTTTGGGCCCAACCCCGAAGACAACTGTCAGCATATTCTTTCCCATCAATGTCCAGGGCAGGCGTTGTGCTAAAGCTAAAATTTGTGGAGTGAAATTGGAGTTCATATTCGGCTATTCGCATTGATTTATTTTCCTTTTTTTTACCATTGAAACTCCAAAACATGATCATAAAATATGGCAATGGATGATGATAAGTGTCTTGGGTCAAGATACCGTTTAAATGTCTTCTCTTTTATAAAATCAATATTTATTGTCATTTTTAATTCCATTTTTTGACAGATACTATTAATTATCAATTATAAGAAGCTTGGAATGTGTTGGCTACGCCAACAATTAAAATTGACACACTAACGAATGAAATCCATCGGTTGGACATATTTTAGACTTTTTTGCAAATTTTAAAAAATATAGATAAATGTTTGATTTTATACAATTTATACATATTATTATAGTTATAGAAATCAATAATGTAATTTTTTTCTAATTTAATTTACAAATATATATGTTTTCTATAGTGACAAGACACATTCATAATATGTGTCTTGCACAAAATATTTATCATTTCTCTAATTTTGGCCAAAACACGAGCATAAAATATGGCAATATAGCCCAAATGATAAGTTTAATTTTGGCCAAGACTTCTATAATTTTGGTTTCATATTTTTTTCGATAATTAAAGATCAATAAAAGACCAAAGATCACAATAGCAGGGCAGCACATAACAACACAAAAAGGTAAACCAACTTTACAGCATATGCAACACAGCACAAGAAACACACGTAAACAAAGAAATGTCAATTAACAAGATTCTTCCTTTTTTATACTAAAGATCATTTTCATGACAAATATACATAAGAAAAAGATCAGTGTATTTTATGAGGAAATATGGTATACTTCTAGTATGTAGTGCCCACTTTTTCTGAAGGATGTGTTCGATTCTTCCCGAGAAAATGTCTCACATAAAACTTTTATTCATGAAAGCTTTTTCTAGAATAATTTTCCCCGAAAAAAAAATTTACAATGTTTAATTTGTATTTAAAAATATGGAAAAGTTTATTTAAAATACACTTATGTATAAAATTTATAAAGTATTTTTCATGGGCATTTTGCAAAAATATACCATAATAGTTTACTTTTCCTACACCTCCCCATGGAAAAATATTTTCCATCAACCATGGGAAAATATTGGGTCCCATATACAAACTTTCACATCCTTATTTTATAACCAAACATAGAAAAAAATTAAGGGAATTTTCAAATGGTAGGTATAAACTATTGGGTATTCCAAGTTGTCAACACAGTTTTTACATATTCCAAATGGTAGACTTAAAAACAAAAAAGTTTCATATTATAGGCTTCCTTTGAAACTTTCGTTAACTATCATTAAAAAAAACGTATGTAAAAAATAGAATTTCCCAAAACCCTTTACACTCAAAATAAAAAACAGGAAATGGAAGGGGAGTGAAGAACAAAGCTCAGGAACTGGAACTTCTAGTCGTCGCAAACTATTGTCGCTCGCCGTTGCTGGTCGCCTTCGTAGCTTGACTGGAGCTGGAATGATGCCCAGGAACTGGGACTGAAGAACGAAGGTCCAAAATAGAACTTTCGCTCGTAGCTGTTGTCGACCCCCGTAGTTGCTCGCCATCGTCGCTTACCGGCAGTCGCTCGTTGTTGTTACTTGCTCAGGCGTCGTTTCCAAATATGTTTTCTACATCCGATTTTTTTTTTAATGATAGTTAACAACAGTTTCAAAGGAAGCCTACAACATGAAAATTTTTTGTTTTTAAACCTACCATTTGAAATATGTAAAAACTGTGTTGACAACTTGGAATATCTAATAGTTGACGTATACCATTTGAAATTTCCCAAAAATTAATCAACTTGAGAAAGTTGATAAATTTTCCTAAGAAACTTCCCCATCCAAACACTCCCTAAGTGATAAACTTGGCTTCCCCTTGTTATACCCTGGTCAATGGTAAGAGAATAAGATACTATTATTTTGCAAGATAAGTTAAATTTTCTCTTACTTTACATTATTATCTAAAATAACAGGATTATATTATTAGGTAATTTATATTAATTTTTTTATTTAACTTATAAAATTTATTTAAAAAGAAAAAAGAAATAAAATGACATAGTATTTATCTACTCTCACTATTTTATTTTACTCACTTTACCTTACCTCAAGGTATCAAGTATTAAAACCTCTTCTATGAAAATATCTTTTTGAAAAAAGAACTCTATTGAAAAATACACAGATGTTGAGTTACTCCATTAGAAACAACATCTTGGTGAATAACTGAATATACAAATTTGCGTGGCTCCAAACAAGGCAACAGATGATGCCATTATATTATTTCCTATTTCGCAATAGATTAAAACCAGCAAATCCAGCCACCGAGCACATCACAAATCGCACTAGTTCACTTCAAATCAGTCGTGAAATTTGAGAGCGTTAGCCTGAGTTGTCATCAAGGCCTGCCACCAAACAAAAACAGCACAACTCATCTTCCACAATACAGAAGAAACTCAAGAAAGCATCCAAAGATGGCCAAAACAGGGGAAACCTCAAACCTCTGCTCTGACATTAGCCCTTCAAGTGGTGACAACTTATTAATAAAGAAAAAGAAATGAAAACAGAGCCGATGAAGGCCAAAAGAAAGCAAAAGACATAAAAGAGGAGAGCAAGGGTACGTGATGATTTGCCTTTTGAATCAGTACACAGTGAAGGCTTCTGGGGATAAGAGGGAGGAGGTTGAAAATGGGAGAGGTATGCATCAGCCAACATCAAGCCCAGTTGAACCTGGGACTCTGTACACAAGTGAAGATTGTCACTGTTAAGCTTCAACCCTTTTGCATCCACACAAACCACGTTTGGAACCTTCATCCCCAACTGTGCTGCTCGCACTGTTTCTATGTACTTTTGGTCCCCAGACGCAATTGCCACCTGATTCAACCACACCCCTTTACTATAATTGTCGTTCAAATTTCTGGTTCAACAGATTAAAATCACATAAATCCATGCTATGCTATGATACATTCTTCAAAAGATTATTAGGTTTCAGCGTATTATGAGCTAAAATCCATTTACAAGCTGAGAATATCACATTGGTTGAAGGCTAAAACATACAGTACATGCCCATATGGTCAATCACACTAATTTTATGGTTGATACCCCAGAAGGCAGAAGCAATTGCCTTGAAAATTCAATGAGCTTTTGAGAAATTCAAGCCTGGAAAAAACGACCCACATAAGAACAAAGGAAGTCTAATTTTTAGTTCATCAGTGTATTTGGCATGGTCAACACTAACAGTCAAAACCAGAAGAGAGTGAGAAAAGAACCTGGATAATTGGAAGCGAAGGCAACTGAAGATCCTCCCTAATATCAGAAATGAGCTTCTCCATCCTTCCCTGATACGCCGCCGCATCCTCCGCCGTAGAGGTGTCACTCTCACCTTGATACCACAACATCGCCTTGATCTCGCCACCACCGTCGGCCACCGCAGCCTTGGCCCTCTTGACCATATTCTCATACAAGTGCTCCCCACGCGCCCACTCTTTGATGGCAGTCCCACCGACAGCGCAAGGCACCAGTCCGATCGTCCCGCCCACGCGCTCCCTCACCGCGTTGGCGAAGGGCATGCCGGGCCCAACCCCGCAGGCCTTCTTAGAGTCGATGTCGGCGTGCAGAGGATCACGCGCCTCCTCCCAGCGGAGGTTGGCTGTCAGGCGGAGGATTGATGGGTGTGGCTGGCACTCCGGCGGAACGACGCCGTCCCAGTGCTTGTGATGATGATGGTGGTGGGTATCGGTGACGATGCCTCCTCTCCCCGCCATGTTGCTCTGCCCGGAAAGGATGAAGATTTGTTTGCAATTTTCCGACATTTTCGAGTGGGGTTCGATTCAATTGGCTGTTGAATTTAGGGATTTTGTTTGATTTTTGACTTATTGGTTTGGTTTGCGGTCGGTAGATGACGGATAGAATGCATTGTAAGCAAATTTATTGTAGTTTTTTTTATTTTTTTTAAACCAAGTTTTTATTGTTTTCATTGCCTACCCAGAAAAGGGAATAACGTGTGTTGTGAAAATTTTGTTTTGCAGGCTGCTTGTTTGATTGGTTGATTCTATGTTGGGCTTTGCTGATTTGGCCCATTTTAGTAATTTTAGATTGTGTGGACAAATGTTTCTAGAATGTGTGGGGTTTGACGAGGATTCTTGGTGCAACTTTGGTCTTGAAACTCCTATTCGTAAGATTGCTTTGGTGGCACGAATGCTAGCCTATTGGAGCAATAAAAAATTTGGAGACATGGTCTAGGAACTTGAGAGGTGTGAGTATGAGCCCAAAAAATTAAAAGACTTACGCATAAATAAGACAAATATACAACGTATGGTGGGGTTGGAGAATAAGTTGGAGAAAATGTACAAAAATGAGTCCTTTTGGTTCATCGGGGCGAGAACTATAGAAATTACGGAAGGGTATCGAAACACGATTTATTTCTACCATAAAACCAACTAGAGCAGAAGGAAAAATATGATTGTTGGCTTCTTGGATGATCAAGGATGCTTGGTGGAAGACGATGAGGAACCGAAGAAGGTTGTGGATTTCTACGGTAATCTTTTAAAAGTCGGTACTGCAGATAGCTTAGAATCACCCTTGGAAGAGATTACTCCTTTTGTTACCGATGACATGTATACTGCACTTACTAAGCCTTTCTCAAACAATCAAGGCAGCTCTAAACCAAATACAACTACATAAGGCTCCCGCGAGGATGGTATGTATGTTTTCTTTTGGTAAAAGATTTTGGTACATCTTGAGGCATGATATATGTGTTCTTGTTCACGATCTGCTTGATAAGAAAATGGATATAGCCTCTTTTAGTCACACCAGAATAACCCTAGTACCCAAAGTGGGAAGGCCTAAACACTTGAGAGATTTTCGACCTATTAGCCTATGTAAAGTTGTTTACAATATCATTTCTTAAACTTTGGCTAATAGATTGAAGACGTGTCTCGAAAAAATAATTAACACAAGAGTGCCTTCATATCAGACAGGTTCATCCTTAGAAAAGTGAATTTCTCTCAAACTTGGTTAAATTGGATGATGTTGTGCCTCACAAGTGTCACTTATGTGGCCATAGTTAATGGAATCCAACAGAGCAATTCAAACCTTCTACGGGTCTTTGACAAGGAGCCCTCTTTCACCTTACTTGTTTATACTGGTTGCAGAGGCTTTCTCAAGACTAATTACAAAAGCTACGGAGACAAAGGAGTTGCATAGGGTGAAGGCGAGCAAAAAAGGTGAAGAGTCCCGGGCACCATTCTCATACCTCGTCACATTTGCTAAGCGAGCCGCCTCTCCTACATCAAACCTTGAAGTTCAATTCATGGCGAAACCCAGAAATTCAAGGTTAGACTCTGCCATCCGACGGATGGGCTCTGAGGCCTTCTAAGGAGGCTCGCGCGAATCCACCAACGCCGGAGGCCTTGGAACCGGACCGGTCCGTCCCGAGAAGTTGAAATAGGTGGTAACAGGGTTCGGGTGTGGTCTCGGATAATAACATGCAAGGTGGAAAGAGTTGAGTGAAGAAAACATGCATAGCAGGAGGTCGTGCCCGCTACAACACTTGTAGCGCCCGCGACCATGGCAGCAAAACCCAGGGGAGAAGGAATTCTCAGACCGTCGCGCCCGTGACGCTCTTTGTAGCGCCTGTGACGCCATGAGGGCCGATACAGGGAAGTTGGACAGAACGCTATAACATCCGCGACGCCACGCGGTTGCGCCCGCTACGTCCGCGGTGTCGCGCCCGTGACATGAAGTGTAGCGTCCGCTACATTGCGCTGCTACCGAATCGCCCAGCCCATTTCAGCCCGTTGCGCCCGCGGCCACTTCTGTTGCGCCTGTGGCCGATCTGATTTACACGTGTTTAAAACGGCTTTGTTTAAGGCTTAATTTTCTCCCTTGTATAAATACTCTATTTTCACTGTTTTCAAGGTAGACTTGATTATTATGCTAATGAAATTGGGAATACCCCTAATTCCTCCTCAAATCTTGTTCACTTTATCCACTTGTTTATTGGTGGTGTTACAAGTGGTTCCTTTATTGATTAGTGGTGGATTACCTTTAGCTAATCATGGTGGGATGTTAGGCCATTAGTGGTGGATTCCATCCTTTACCCCAGGGTCATATGCAATCTTATGGTGCCAAGGCTATTGTTCTTGGTTGATTGGCGAATGATTACTCAAGCTTCTTCTTTCCCTCCACACATGTGCTCCAAAAGGTCACCTAATATCTCATCTATTTTTAACGATGATAGTGTTTTTTACCAAGGCCACTAGACAAAAATGCTTGAAAGTGTTGATATTCTCAACAAGTATACAAAAGCATCGGGTCAAATGGTAAACAGAAACAAGTCAGAAGTGTCTTTTAGCAAGATAGTCTTGACAGAAAGAAGGGAAGAATTGGCTCAATTCTCCAAATACAAGTTGTATATGCACTGCCAAATATTTAGGGGTTCCAACTATGGCGGGAAGGTCTAAAGAAACTGTAGTGGGGAACATTAGGAGATAACGGGGCATTCATTGGTTAGATTGAGATGCCAAGTGCCAACTCAAATGCTTAGGTGGACTAGGATTCCGATGGTTGAAGGTCTTCAACGACGCAATGCTAGAAAAGTTGGCTTGGACAATTTTCTCAAAATTGGAGCTACTTATGTACGTCCAAAGTATTACGAGGCAAGTACTTTCATAACACCTCCTTCCTTGACACATATCTCGTCACAACCCTAGCTTCATTTTGCAGGAATGTTTGAGGCGTAAGTCTGTCTAAAGGTTCTCATGATATAGAGGGTCGCATATGATAATCATATTCGGGTTCGACAAGGCAAGTAGGCGGTGGATGAGGACGTGATTGAACTGATGATAACGTGTGAATCATATCATCTTAAGGTATTGGAAGTCTGAGAAAATAATGCAAGGGCATTTTGGACTTTTCATAAAGGCAGGGGTCAGGTTCGTGAAGATACGGGAGAGGTTGGGGTTGAAGAGGGCCAAAAGGGAGCTAAGAAGACTTGGGATAAGACCCTGTCAAGATCCAACAAGGGTGTGTGCTCACAAAAATAAAGAAAAGAGCTACAATGGTGACATAGATCATGGCAAATCACTATGGACCGTGTCAAAATGTGGTCATGAACGTAACCTAATGCTATAGGCATTTTCCCCTTGCACAAGACACGGTCGCCACGACCTGTGGCGCCCGCCTAGAAGCAGGTCACAGGTATGACCTAGCTTGGTTTCACGGTTTCAATTGTGTCTCTCTCCTCCCTATTTATAGTTAGCTTCTCTCATTTTGTACAACCACGAGTTTTTGATTAGCGCCTCCGTAAGTTCCGTATGGCAGACCGTTGTTGTTGAGTTTAAATTTCAAGGAAGAAACTTCTTTTAAGGGGGAACCGAATCACCCGGTTTTTAAAAACCGGTGCACTGGCTTTAACGGTGTGGTTTCACCGGTGAACCGGAACCGCATAAATTTCTATCAAACATCAAAAAATCTCTATTTAATTAAAAAAAAATCTCTATTTAATCAAAAAAAAAATGTGAGAACCCTAAACCCTAAACTGGAAAATGAAAATTTGAAATACTAAAACCTAATTCCCCCCTCCCCTTACTCGACAGTCAGTGAGACTGTGAGGAGTGTGAGTCAGAGAGCCAAATTTACTAGCCCATAAGCCCAACCCAATAACACATTAACACCTAATTTTCTTTTTTTTTTAACTAGTTAATTTATATTATTTTTGTATTAATTTTTGGATAGAATTTTTTTTTAACCAAAATTTATATATATATGTATTTAATTATATTAACGGTGCGGTGCCGGTTCCCCGTCTGTGTGAATATCCCAAACCGGAACCACCCCGTTAGTATCCGGTTTTTCCGGTGCGGTGCACCGGATTTTTAAACCGGTTCGGTGTTGCCCGTTCCCCGTTTTTTTTATCCGGTTACCGGTTTGGTGAGCAGGTTCCGATTTTTCTTCCACCCTTAGTAATGATGTAAAACCCCTAAAAATTCAAAGGCATTGACCATGACGTCGTTAATAATTTAGGTTGACTCCGTTAATTTTTGAGAATTTATGGGCGATTAATTCTACTAACACTTGAGCTTGTAGGACCGCTGAGAGAGTAACAACGATATTTTAGTAATTTTATACGTGCATGGAAGTAAGGGCATATTGGCAATTTCATGTGTTATTGGATGTATTATATGATTATTATTATTAGTGTTTCATTCTTAGTACTCCCATTAATCCTTCGAGAACTGAATCTTCTCACCACTTCCCAATTTAATCTTGAAACAATTTCTGAAAGCCTTGTGAATCGCCGTCTCACCATAAATTAACCTCTTGATATCCTCTCATGGGCTTGAGATATTTGGTTTTTTCCTTGGTGGTATCAAGGCTTTACCTTCGTTATGGATTGAATGAATAACCCTCCATAGCGCCACCGCCACTTGAATAGTAAAGTTGTGTTCTTCGTCAATAAGTCTCCAACCCCCAAACCCTCTCTATCCTTTGGGCGCTGTATGATTTCCCATCGCACCACAGCATTAGGTTTTTTTTTTTTTTTTAAATCTTTGTTTTCACCCCAGAAAACCTTCTCTATATTCCGATGATCTCTTCAGTTACATTCTTGAGCATTTTGTAGATTGAGAGATAGTAGATCGACAAACTATTTAGAACAAACTTGATGAGAATTAATATGCCTGCTCTTGATAAGTAGCATGATGATTCCAACTTTTTAATCTTGATTGAATTCTATCAAAGACAAGAGGTCAAGCAGAATTGCTCTTCATCTTCTATCCAAGAGGTAAGCCTAAATATTTGATTGGCAATGATGATAACTAACATTCCAGCTTCAAAGCCATTTCTTTACTCTATCCATTTTCCCTGCCAATCACAATCAGTTAGTCTTGGCATAATTCACTAAGGTTCCGTTTGGTCTTTGGAAAATGAAATGGAGAGAATTTTTATCACTTCACACTAATCTAGTATAAGATACTCCATGTTATAAACCAATTTATCCTTTGATTTTCTCGCTCCCCAATCCTACCATCTCATTTAGCCTATCAAATTTCCATCTTACTTTCCTCCCAACTTTGGAAGGAAAATTTTGATGGCAAAATCAATGTAACTTTTTTATTATGTTTTCCATATAACTCTTCTTCCTCCAGATTGTCAAAGCCAAGTTAAGGAAAATAGATGATGTTTTAAAAATGTTTCTTTCCATCTTATATTTCAAGGACCAAATGGAGTCTAAAAGACTAGTGAAGGCCTGGAATTTCAAAAGCATAGCCTTCATTGTATATAATCCGTCCTACTCTGCTTGTGCAAAAATGAGTGTCATCTACAAATTGTAAATGTGTTAGGTTGGTCTTCCTTGCGCCAATATTAAAGTATTTTGTCAAGTATTTAAAACTTCAAGAGTATTTACATTTTGTAAAGTACGTAAAACCTTTACTTATTGAGATATAAATATAAAATTTCCAAAGTTTAATATCTGTGAAAGCAATTAATTTTTAAAGTGAATGTGGGTGAGTGCAACGCAAGTAGGTAAGTATAGGTTAGTACAATTGTTGGTTTTTATATATACCGTTTATGTTCTTTTCTGTGACAAGGTTAAGTTTATCGGTAATGTCCACATTTTATCAACTTTATCACATCATTTGTTGTCATCTTATCCAGCTTGCATATAATATATATTTAAAAATTTATATATGCAATAAATAATGTAATCGTTGTGACTTGTCTTACTCACTATACCTTATTAAAAATTATAAATAGTTTTCAACCTTTATCCACCTATCCAGATTTTATCAAATTTATCCATATTTCATCAACAATATCAACCTTCTACAATTTTTTCCACACACAGGGCGAGGCCTTTATATCTAGCTTGGGAGAGGAAGAGCGAGTAGCAGGTGCAAACCCCAAAGTATTGGTGCAGTCCAGAGAGAGAGGGTGGTTGAAGGTCAACATTAACCATTTCAGCTCAAGGAGATGAAGGTTGGGGAATTGTGATCCAAGACCATGAAGGCAGGGTGTGAGCAGCTGGATCCACATATAGAGAGACAAGGTGGAACACAGAGCCTATGAAAGCAGGAGTGGTTCCAAGTGGTCTCCAACTAAACTAGCAGCTGGGCCTGGGGAAAATTCTTGTGCAATCCTGCTACCTAAACCTGGTAAATGGGCTGAGTAGCAAGAAAAAGCAAGCACCTACGACAAAGTTAGTTATTAGATATTGTCTTAGTCTTAGCTGAAGTTTCGAGTCTGTTATTTTTCTTTTAGTAGGAGAGAAGGAACCTAGGTGGTTCATGTCCTCGCCAACTTTGATGTTTCTTTGAATTCTTCCTAGGTTTGGACTCATGGGGTCTCGTCATAGGTGGCTATACTGCTGGCTTCTGATGCGGATTCCCAAGTTTTGGTGATTGTTAAATAGCGGCCTGTGGGCCTTGTGTTTTCTTGACAAAAGAATATAACTCGTGTATGACATTCTCTAAACATTTACTGCCATTTTTTTCCAAAATGATACGAGTCCTGGGGGAAGACACTTCTTTCTAAGTGTCTTACCCTATTATAAAAATCATATTATTATATATTAAATTGACATAAAATGATAAATTGAATTATATGGTTATAATATCACATATAACTATTACGTAAAATTAAACTTTTGTCCATTATTTGAAAAAAAAAAACGCGAAAGTTATGTGATTATGTCTGACAGACATGTTGATTCGATTAGGGTGTCATTTGTGCTCGTTGGCATATCCAAAACTTCTTATAATTGATAATTAATACTTGCTATTAAAAAATAAAGTAAAAAAATCATAATAAATACAAATGTAATAAATGATAAGACACTTAAAAAACATCTTGGGCAAAACTCTTATCATTGCCCTTTTTTTTAACCTTCCTTAAGCATTTACCACCAAGTCTTTTCTTTACAACCCCCTGTAGTTTATTTTTTCATGTACAATGATACATGTATTGACTTAAGATGGTTAATAATGATTTTGAATTGTTCATATTTTCATATTTTTGTAACTTTTAATAATATTTTCTCTAATAATTATATATATTTATCAACTATAAAAGTATAACACTTATTAACTAGGTTAAAAATCTATCTATATAATTATAATAGTAATCTTAGTGGGTCCCATGGAATATTAAATGGAGAGTAATTGTAGGTAGTTGAACCAATAGAAATTCAAATAATTAATAGATTATTTTTTCCATCTTTTCTATTTTTTAAATTAATATATATTTTCAATCCATGTTCTCCAACTTTTCTCTCTCCTAGCGTTGATATTTTCGATATACTATATGAGCTTTGGGGTTGGATTTTGTTCTTTCTAATTGCTAGGTAAGTTTATGGTTTAATTTTTCAATTTTAAAATTACAATACACAATTCCATAAGTGGTGCATTGCATGAGTTATATGCGGATGAGAATTAACGAAGTATAAAATATATATCCAATAAATTTCAAGCTCTTATGGTGCCAATGGAATTATTTTCGTCTATTGGATAATTATTCGTTAGCTCAAATAAATTTAGTCCATGTTCCTTTCCATGATACCATATCGCACTTATCGCAATTTACCACATCATCCACAAACTATAGCATCCTATTACCATAACATAGCACGCTTGATCACAACAATTATATATAGATTTCCCCAAAAAATTGCTAGGAGGTGCCACACATTATTAATAACTGACTAGTTGGGGACCACATTTTTTTAATACACTCAAAGGGGACGAAGTTGTTAAACAAATGGCTAGTGAGGGACTTTCCGGCCACTTTTTGCCGGAAAACGGTGACAATTAACAATAGTTAATAAATTTTTGAATTTTTTGTGTTAAATGCCAAGAATACCCTTAGTTTTTTTTTTTTTTTTTTTTTTTTTGTAATCAAAGGTATCAATCAATAAAAAACCAGAACCTTACAAAGTAGGATAAAAGCAGTGTTTAAGTTGTAAAGTGAGGAGCGTCCCAGTAGTGGGTTTCTTCTGTATTCAACATCAGACACTTTTTGGCTAAATTGTGTGTTTCTTCATTCCTACCTCTTCTTGTCTAACGAATTTCTATTTCTGGGTTTCTCCGCTTTTACGTCGCTTAAGATGTGCAGTTCTCCTTGGCTTCGCACTTCTTCACCCAGGGTCAAGGCCATTTCAATCCCCTTCAGTTTTGCCTTTTCCGAGTCCCAACTAGCTTTCACAGCTCGTCCCGATGCTCGGATGAAGGTTCCGTCCCCTCTACGTGCTATGCACCCCATTGCCACCCTTCCTTGTGTGGCGTCGATGGCCGCATCATTGTGAACTAGCCCTTATGACTGCCATCTTCCTCCTCAATTTACCAACCCTAGAATCAGAATTACTGAAATTCTTCTCCTCCTCAACAACCCAATTGGGTACTCTTGTGTTTGAATCTGAATCATTCCCAACAACATTTATATTCTCAATCTACCTCTCCAATTTATCAACCCTAGAATTCTTCATTTTGGGATTTTCTTAGTAAGTTGAAGCATCCCCAGATCAAAATTGACCAATACCCATTCTGAGAGAGATTTCGTTTTATCAAGAATATTCCTGCTTCAATGATTTCAAAACGAGTCGATCAAGATTTCGTTTCATCTAGAACATTCCTGTTTCTGTATGGGTAATTTAGTAGGGGAGAATCTGATTGTTGCTAGGAACGCCACGGTTAAACGATCAGTGTGAGAAACGGATGAAATTTTAGGGTTTAGGGTTTAGATTAGAAGAGGTGCAGAGGAAGAGGATGCATTTCGCAAATGGGTAAATCTCATTTGAAGCAAAAGAACTAATATTTACATCAAAACATAATAATAAAGAGAAGGGAAAAAAAAAAGAAAAATACCTTGAAGAATTGCTCCACATCCTCCACATTGATATATGGAGTAATCTGGTTGCTCTTGAAGCAGATTGAGGAAAGAACAAATTTTAGAGACTGACTAGGAACAAGAAATTGATAGAGAAAAACATATGGGCTGCTTCGTCTTTTTACATACAATCTCAAGGGATTTTAAGTCTTTTTATGTTTTCCGGCAAAAGTGGCCGGAATGTCACTTGCTAGCCATTTGTTTAACAACTTCGTCCCCTTTGAGTGTATTAAAAAAATGTGGTCCCCAATTGGTCAGTTGTTAGTAATATGTGACACCTCCCAGCAATTTTTTGTAGTTTTCTCTCTCCTCACTTTTCTCTCTATTTTTCTCTTTCTCTCTCCTCACCTAGCACACTAATCATTCTTACCACAATTTCTCCTCACCTAGCACACTAATCATTCTTACCACAATTTTTACTACAACCTACCACACTGTACCTCAACATACCACACCGTACCTCAACATACCACACCGTACCACAGCATGCTACACTTTACACAATTTGCCATACCATTTCCACACTTTACTCACAGAAAAGAACGGTGCCTTACTATGATTGGGTCAGGCGGGCAATACTTTTCTCACTTGACTGGTTGATTTTCATATGTTACCTAATTTTACGCATTTAATGCAAATAACTTATTACCATATCTTTTATTTAATAATATCTTTACGCATCATGCGAGCTTCTAGGTTTATTGTAAAATACATAATATACAATTTTTTTTAGAGACTGAAAGAACCCTAGAGGGGGGTGAATAGGGTTATGAAAATTTTCTGCACAAATGATCACCTATAAAGGACGTTAGGTTCTTAATCTAACTAGATTAAGATTCAATATAATGCAAGAATAAGATAAAGGACAATAAGCGTATATTGAACAACTTCCTTTATTATATTGAAACAGAATGAAGTAATAAAACCTGAGATAAATGTCCTTAGGTTGTACACAGAACTGAGTGCCTTACAGAGGACGCTTCTTATTTTATGAATAATAACACCCACCAAAATCACCCTTTGGTGTTTAAACTCAATCGATCCTAAGTCCATTTAGGAATCGATTTTACAAGTATCAATCAACCCTAAATCCGTTAAGGATTGATTACACTCGACTTCTCACAAACACAACAACTCGCAAGAACACAAAATAGAAAACGCTATTTCTATTTCCAACACCCGATTTCTTCCGTGGAATCGTTAACTTTTTCAATCTTCAATTCATCTATTTATAAGTGTACTGATATCAACAGAATATAGGCGTTGGGATTGATTCTTCCTTTATCTTTTCCTTCTTTGTGTTTGCCTTTCCTTCCAATCTTGCTCCGATCTTCTTTCCTTCTTATGAGATTTCCTGAAATTGTAATCTTATCTTCCTTCCAATTTCTTGATTGATTATTTCCTACAAATCAAAGTAGATGCAATCAATTAGTCTGATTAGAAATATGGATAGAAAGATTGGATATTAATTTTCCAGAAAACTTCCCTATTTCGACTGCGCTTTTCAAAACTCCTCGCATAGGGTGAACATCCTTATGCTGCCTTGGGTGAACGTCCTTATGATGCCTTGGGTGAATGTCCTTCTACCTTCTTGAGATTTCTTTCCGTGCGCATTATATCTTTTCTGGATATTCAAATTTTGACTTTCATTCAAAACTGATCCAGTCGCCAAGGTCCTTGAGCCTGAGACTATCAATGTCCTTGAGGGGTTCTAACAATCTCCCCCTTTTTGATGAAAGGAAAAATTCATTTGTAGCACTTCTCCCCCTTTTTGGCTTTTATCAAAAAGTCTATAGAGAGCTCCCCCTTAATATTGTAACCATTTCCAATAACCTGCAAGACTCAATAAACTTGTTAGTCCTAATAGAAGGTGCTCCCCCTTAATATGTGCCATAAAAATAACACTGCTATTTGAGTAGATCCATTTGTCAAGGTCCTTGATCATAGGTCTGATAAGGTCCTTGAGGAGTTCTTATTGTTGATGTAAGTAATGTCCTTGAGTGCTCCAAGCTCCCTTAAGCATTCACTCTCCTGGATGCTGAATATACCTGCAAAAATTTCTGACACCCTTCCTCAAGCCATAATTGACATTAAATTTAGGTTCTTGACTACTATTAACAACCATGTTAGGAGGTCTTGTTCCTTTTGGAACCCAAACTTGTACGATTTTAGAACGATAATGGTTGAAGTAGTGAGATTTACCATATTTGCTTTTGGGAAGAGATGAATGACCCTGATATCTTGTCCCAAGATAGTTGTGTCGTTCTTGGTGCCACGCATGAAATCTGTGGCCTTGGTACTGCTCATTAAGGTCCTTGTGTCGTCCTTGGTGCCTGGTTCTGATGGCTGGTCCTTGCGAGACAGAATGTCCTTGACGACGGTTTCGCTCCTCAACAAGGGATGAACTTTTATGCCACTTTCCAAGGTTTTCTTGTTGCTTGGTTGCCTTAGCCAGAGACTTGTGACAATCATCAAGGTTGGCCTTGAGTTCTAGTATTTCAGCTTTGAGAATGTCGACCCTGGAGGTAAGCCCTTCACATAATTTCTCCAATTTGTCATTGGACTCTTTCATGCCTTTGTTGGTTTCTTTTAGTGACCTAATCTCATTTAAATGCTTGGTCTCCCGTCCTGCAAACTTTAAAAGGCATTTTCCCAAGTACTTTTTAGGATAAGTGAGGAGATCATCAAATGTTACCTCCCTTGATTCATCCTTGTCACTGTCCGGATAGTCATCATGGGCTGCACCAACTTCCTCTGTGTCGTTGGTGTTTTTTCTCATGATGCAATGGCTAGTAGTTTCCTCATCATCACTCCAAGTGGCCATCAAGGCCATATGATTTCTCTTTTCTTTGTTCTTTCTGTGGAAGGGACAATCCTTGATCAAGTGATCTGGGTCACCACAAAAAAACAAGAGAGTGAGTTAGTTCTATTATTTGATGAGTCATTACCTCTTTGGTTGATACTTGATACGTTTGGATGAAGGTCCTCTGGAGGTATGACTTTTCTTGCACGGTTTCTTGAATTCGTTGGCCATCAAGGCCAAGATCTGGTCCTTATCACTGTCGTTAGGATCATAGATGTCCTTACGGGCTACTTCTTCTTTTTCATTTTGGTCTTCCTGGAGATGTAATTCGTGAGCAAGAAGTTTTCCAATGGGGTCATCTAATTGGAGAGTTTCCATATCGTGAACTTCCTCTATTACAGTGACCTTTGATTCCCATTTCTTTCTTGGAAGACATCTGAGGACCTTGTGAACTTTTTCTTCATTGGGGTAGGTTTTCCCCAAGGACTTGAGATTATTGACTATGACAGTGAATCATTTGTACACGTCCTATACGGATTCTCCATTCTTCATTTTGAAGGATTCATAGTGCTTGGCATAATTGTCACGCCTTATTCTTTGAACTTGGCTCGCTCCTTCATATGTGGTCACTAAGGTATCCCACACCTGTTTAGTTGTATCACAACCAGAGATAAATTCAAACTCATTAGAATCAAGTCCACAGTAAAGGATATGTAATGCTTTAACATTTTTATCCGCCTTTTCTGCTTCTTTGGCAGAATACTTGGATCTATCTTTGGGTTTCGTTATTTCTCTAAAAGTGATCATGGGGACAAAGTCTCAATTCTCAATTCTGTCCCAAAGGTCATAGTCTTGATCCATGATGAATGTCCTCATACGCTTCTTCCAGTGTGCAAAGTTTGATCATCTGAATAAAGGGGGGACTGTTTAAGCAACGTCCTTGCCCTATATCACCATCATCGATTCCAGCCATGATCTTTACCACAGAGCGGTTAGTCTCTGAATCTTCAGTGACCAAGCTCTGATACCAATTGAAAGAACCCTAGAGGGGGGTGAATAGGTTCTTAATCTAACTAGATTAAGATTCAATATAATGCAGGAATAAGATAAAGGACAATAAGCGTATATTGAACAACTTCCTTTATTATATTGAAACAGAATGAAGTAATACAACCTGAGATGAATGTCCTTAGGTTGTACACAGAACTCAGCGCCTTGTAGAGGACGCTTCTTATTTTATGAATAACAACACCCACCAAAATCACCCTTTGGTGTTTTTAAACTCAATCGATCCTAAGTCAGTCTAGGAATCGATTTTACAAGTATCAATTGTTTAGTCCCATTTTAGGGGCTAAATACCACTCGTTTACGCCCAAGTCTATTGCCGTTCCCTAATAAAATGGTTATTTATTACGTGTTTTGTGATTTTTAGGTATTAAGTTCGGTGAATAATAAAAGGGGGGCGAAGTTGCGAAAAAGGGCGATAACTCGGTCATCCCGAGACCTTTGGAGCTGATTTGATGCAGTGGTGAAGACCCGGGAAGCATGGGAGACCAATCGTGCCTAAAAGAGAGGGAGTTCGGGCCAAAAGGCTAAGTATGGGGGCATCCATGTTTGTAGCGTTTGCTACAACGACTGCAGCGACCGCTACGCCCCTTTACTTGGCTGGAAGATCAATTGAAGACCGTAGCGTTCCTTACGCCGGTCGTAGCGAACGCTACGAGCCCAGGAAGAAGGTTCTGCCCAAGACCGTAGCGGTCGCTACGAAGGGTGTAGCGAACGTTACGATAAAGCCCAGATTTCCCAATTTTCCAGCTGACGGTCATAGCGTTCGCTACGCCCTTCGTAGCGTTCGCTACGGATCATTGACTGGGTCGCGACGCTGAGCATAGCGGACGCCTTGGAGCTGCCGAGAGTTAGAGTTTTCGCCTGTCTTGGGTCGTAGCAAACGCTACGATGCCCGTAGCGGTCGCGACGACCCTTTTTCCAGCATAATTTTAGGCCAAAACGATTGTGTTTTGGCTCTTCTTCCCCTTTTGTTTAAATAGCCCGTCTTGGGGCATGAATGGAGGATCCATATTATCTAATCTAGGGAGATATCTAGGAGTAGCTAGGGCATCTAGGTTTAGACTTAGATTTTATTTTCAGTTTGTAATTAGTAGATTTTAGAGGGAGATTAGTGAGAGATTAATCTAGGGTTTTGGAGATTTGAGTTTATTATTGAAGATTTGGGGATTCAATCAATTGAGAGATTGTTGGGTCATCTTTTTATTGCTTTCCATTGTTCATCTACAACATTTTGATAAGTATTCTCTTCCCTTAACTCTTTATTTAATTACTTTGCTAATTACTTTGCTTGTTCTTAATTTCCTTACTTGCTATTTCATTGTTCTTGTTTGTCTATGGTTGTTGATTTCTCCATCATGTCTAGAGGCTAATCTTTCTTGAGGTGAGGGGGTGATTAAGGCTTTAATGGATTTTGGCTAAGGTGTTTATTGATTAAAGTGTGTTTTAGTTGGAGGAGTCTATTTCCACCTAGTGTCTTCTCATTGGGGGTGGCGGTTCAAGGTCCGAGAGCTCTTTGAATCGTTATACACTCAATGGGAAGTCTAGAGTGGGAGAGTTAAGCTCACACTTACGAGGGTAAGTGTAGGCTTAACTAGGAATTAACGCGATTTTCAACCCCGATGGTCCATGGTGGACATAGGGTAGTTAATTTGAATCTTCCTCGAGGGAGGGGATTCATCGTGGCCTTTTTCCCGCGTTGTTCCATAGATGAATCTAACTTTATGCATTTTAATCATGAAAACTTCTTGATGAAAAGTTCCGTTAAGTGTCTAAAACCCTCGAACCTTTTCCATTCCTTGACCGACCTTAGTTTTATTTCTTGCTTGGTGATCTTTCAGACCAATATCCTTACCTTAGCAATCTCAACCCGACCATTGACCTAGTTCCTTTGACCAAGGCCGCTAGCTCCCTGAGAGAGAACGACAAAACCGAGGTCTTACAAGCCGCAGGTACATCAATTAACCCTAAATCCGTTAAGGATTGATTACACTCAACTTCTCACAAACACAACAACTCGCAAGAACACAAAATAGAAAACGCTATTTCTATTTCGAATACCCGATTTCTTCCGTGGAATCGTTAACTTCTTCAATCTTCAATTCCTCTATTTATAAGTGTATTGATATCAGCAGAATATAGACGTTGGGATTGGTTCTTCCTTGATCTTTTCCTACTTTGTGTTTGCCTTTCCTTCCAATCTTGCTCCGATCTTCTTTCCTTCTTATGAGATTTCCGGACATTGTAATCTTATCTTCCTTCCAATTTCTTGATTGATTATTTCCTACAAATCAAAGTAGATGCAATCAATTAGTTTGATTAGAAATATAGATAGAAAGATTGGATATTAATTTTCCAGAAAACTTCCCTATTTCGACTGCGCTTTTTCAAAACTCCTCGCATAGGGTGAACGTCCTTATGCTGCCTTCGGTGAATGTCCTTATGATGCCTTGGGTAAATGTCCTTCTGCCTTCTTGAGATTTCTTTCCTTACGCATTATATCTTTTCTGGATATTCGAATTTTGACTTTCATTCAAAACTGATCCAGTCGCCAAGGTCCTTGAGCCTGAGTCTATCAATGTCCTTGAGGGGTTCTAACAGAGACTATACTATACAAGGTTATTTAAGCGTTTATTAGAGATGGGTAATAGGTTATGTCGTATTGGTTTCGTATTCATGTCGGAGTTAGACGGGTTGGAAAACCCTCACATATTATTTAACAATCATTTATTGAATAAGCGAGTTGATCTGTACATATCCCATTTAACTTAATAGGTTAAACGAATCAAGTTTAAGCAACCCATTTATCTTTCAACACATATTATTTAACAATCATGCACTTGAAAAGAAAAAATGCTTGAGTTTCTACCATTTATTAATAGGGAAATTGGATTCTAATAATCCCTACTTTTGCAAATTGGATGGTAATAATTTCTACTTTCAATTTGTATTCTGGTGGTCCAAAAAAAAAATTGTATTGTAGTGGGACAAAATCGAGAGTATACCTTAAATATCATAGATTTTGTGTTGCATTTGATTCAAAACTTTCTATAACACTTTACCACGATTTTTAATGAATTTACAGTATTTCTCCCAATTGTTTTTCAATTTTTTATGATTTTTTCAATTTTATTCCTTTTAAAAAATCATATTAATTGCTCGGAACCTCAAAAAAATAATTTAAAAAATGTTTTAGCAACTACACTTCATTAACTATCTGGGGGTAAGAACGAAAAAAACAAAAACAATATGGGGTAGGCATGAAAAAAATGAAAAGAATGTGGTGATGGATTTGGTACCACTACAATACAATTTTTTTTTTTGGACCCCTAGAATACAAATTGAAAGTAGGGATTTTTGCCATCCAATTTGCAAAAGTACGGATATTAGAATCCAATTTCCCTTATTAATATCTACTAACTCATTTCTTTTAACACATATATTATCTACCTACCCGTTTGATTTCTTTTTTTGAAGAATATAATTGAAGGATGAATTAATTGAGATGGATTCAAAACCTTGAGCATTATCATTGATAGTTGCTGTTTATATACACCAATACAACCCTAATCATATGCTACAATTAAGGGATTGACAATATACAAGTTAACAAATATAAAAGATATAAAAGATATGATAAGGATAATTGCCTATCATTGCGTATATTCTGTCACACCCCCGCAGTTGAAACGGGAGGTCGTCGGACGTTGAGACTGTCACGAAAATCTTCAAAAAGGACTAAGGGAAGACCTTTTGTAAATATATCAGCAATTTGATGGCGTGATGGAACATGATGCACACGGACTTGGCCACGAGAAACCTTCTCACGGACGAAATGAATATCCATTTCAATATGTTTAGTGCGTTGGTGTTGGACAGGATTCCCAGAGAGATATATGGCACTAATATTGTCACAATACACCAAGGTTGCTGTTGATATGGGACAATGAAGTTCCAGAAGAAGGTTTCATAGCCAACATGACTCAGAGACCACGTTAGCAACGCCCCTGTAATCTGCTTCTGCACTAGACCAAGAGAGAGTAGGTTGCCGCTTGGAGGACCAAGATATCAAATTGTCACCTAGAAACACACAATAACCGGATGTCGATCGTCGAATGTCGGGACAACCACCCCAATCGGCATCAGTGTAGGATGTGAGTGTGGTTGTCTTAGAGGGAGATAAGTGCAAGCCATGGTCGAGAGTGCCTTGAATATAGCGTATTAGCCGTTTGAGGGAATTCATATGTGGTTAGAGCGGGTTATGCATGAACAAACAGATTTGTTGCACGACCTAGGAAATGTCGGGACGGGTGAATGTGAGATATTGGAGTGCTCCGGCAAGGCTGCGATACAACGATGGATTGTCATACGGGGTGCCAACAGTAGCACTGAGTTTTGATTTAGTGTCGACCGGAGTAGGACTTGGCTTGCAATTTGTCATACTGGCCCGTTCTATGATTTCCTCCGCATACTTCCGTTGAGATAAGAACATGCCACCTGGATGATGAGTGACCGCAACCCCCAAGAAATAACTCAGGGGGCCTTAATCCTTCATAGCAAACTCAACACTAAGGAGTTACATAATGGACTGATGAAGGGGATCAGATGAGGTAATTAAGATAATGTCATCCACATATAGGAGAATGTAGGCCATATCAGTACCTCGGCGATATATGAACAATGAGTGGTCTGCTTTGCTGTGAGTAAACCCAATGCGGGAGACAAAGTCAGCGAATCGTTGGTACCAAGACCGAGGTGCTTGTTTGAGCCCATATAGCGACTTCTTGAGCAGACAAACATGGTTAGGATGGGATGGATCACGAAAACCCAAGGGTTGATGCATGTAGACGGTTTCCTTAAGGTCACCGTGCAAGAAAGCGTTTTTCACGTCGAGCTGGTGAATCACCCATGACTTTGAGAGGGCTAAGCTCAAAACGGTGCGAATAGTAGCTGGTTTGACAACCGGACTGAAAGTGTCGCCACAGTCAATTCCAATCTGTTGAGTTTTACCATCGCAAACAAGACGAGCTTTGTGCCGCTCAAATGAACCGTCAGATTTTTCTTTATGTCTAAAAATCCACATAGATCGAATCACATTAACATCAGGAGGACGTGGCACAAGAACCCAAGTCTTATTTTTAATAAGAGTAGTGTATTCATCGTCCATGGCCTGTTTCCAATTCGGGTCATTAAGGGCCGACACGGGGTTACGAGGGAGAGGTGATTTGGCATTGTGAGTAAGAAGGCCGTATTTGGGGTTTGGCTTTCTGATCCCATGTTGACTCCGTGTGACGGGTCGGTGGATGTACAGCGGTTTGCAGGCCGGTGTAAATTGTCGAACTCAGGGAGCCTGTGGCCTAAATTCTCGTATTTTGTTTCGGTTTTAGCCTTGAATCAAGAAATAAATCACGGAGCAAAGAACACTTTGATTATAACAAAATTAAAACTAGAAAGACGATTAACTAGGTGATAATTAGACAAAGAGAGGTTCGGGGGTTTTAGACACTTAACGGAATCTTTGACCAAGGAGTTTTCATGACTAAAGCGCGTGAAGTTGGATTTATCTATGGAACAATGCGGGAAAAAGGCCACGATGAATCCCCTCCCTCGAGGGAGATTCAAATTAACTTCCCTATGTCCACCATGGACCGTCGGGGTTGAGAATCGCGTTAATTCCTAGTTAAGCCTACACTTACCCTCGTAAGTGTGGGTTTAACCATCCCACTCTAGACTTCCCATTGAGCGTATAACGATTCAAAGAGCTCTCGGACCTTGAACCGCCACCCCCAATGAGAAGACACTAGGTGGAAATAAACTCCTCCAACTAAAACACACTTTAATCAATAAACACCTTAGCCAAAACCCATTAAGGCCTTAATCACCCCCTCACCTCAAGGAAGATTAGCCTCTAGACATGGTGGAGAAATTAGCAACACACAACCAATAAAACCCTAGCATGATTCTACTCAAAGGATGAATATTAAAACTAACCACTATGATTAACAACATAAAACTATACTAAACACAAGCAACAAAGCATTTGGAAACATTAGAATGAGGAGAAAAGAGATTTTACCTAAAATTGATGAGCAATAAATTGGCAATAAATGAAGAGCAATAATACCCAAATGATGAAGAACAACTTGCCTTGATTGAAGAAAGTAATTACTCAACAAAAGTAGAAGTTAATTGTCACAAAGCTAATCCTAAAACTCTTGAAAGGTAGAAGATGTAAAAAGAAAGAACCTTAATCCCCAGCTAAAAGCTACCTCAAAAATGACAAGTCGAGCTAATTAAACAAAGGGGTAAGAAGGGCCAAAACACAGTCGTTTTGGCCGAAAAATAAGCAGGAAATAAGGTCGTCGCGAACGCTACGGACATCGTCGCGTTCGCTACGACCCAGAGCAGGCGAATCGTTTCAGCTCCAAGGCGTCCGCTACGCCCAGTGTCGCGACCCAGTCACTCATCCGTAGCGAACGTTACGACCGTTAGCAGGAAAACTTGGAAAATCAGGGCTTCATCGTAGCGGGCGCTATGAAAGGGGTAGCGACCGCTACGACCTTGGGCAGAACCTTCTGCCTGGGCTCGTAACGATCGCTACGACAGGCGTAGCGACCGCTACGCTCTTCAGGTGATCTCCATCTTAGTATGGGGACGTAGCGATCGCATACCGCCAGAGCTAACGCCACGAGCCCGATGCCCCATACTTAGCCTTTTGGCCCGAAATCTCTCTCCTTTACGCACGGCTGGTCTGCCTTACTTCCCGGGTCTTCACCACGGCATCAAATCAGCTCCAAAGGTCTCGGGATGACCGAGTTATCGCCTTTTTCCGCATCTTCGCCCCCTTTTATTATTCTCCGAACTTAAAGCCTAAAAGTCGCAAAACACGTAATAAATAACCATTTTATTAGGGAACGACAATAGACTTGGGCGTGAACGAGTGGTATTTAGCCCCTAAAATGGGACTAAACACCCCCCACACTTAGACTTTTGCTCGTCCCGAGCAAAATTAACCGAAAGAAACCTAAGAAACTAGAAAACATAAACATCTAACTCACTTTCGCAGGAATCGCGGATGCATTTAGCATATGCATCAAGCCCTTTAAACCCCCGGTAGCCCGGGTGGACGAGGTGGATTCGTGAGGGTTTGTAGCGGCTGTGCCCACAAAAGCCAAAGAAAAAGGAAAAAGGGGAAAGAAAGAGAAGTGAAAACCGAAAAAACAAAGCCAAACAAAAACAAAGAAAATACTCCCGTCCCCAATCATGCACCTAGTTCCCCAACCCGCCTCAACAATCAATTGGAAGAAACAAGAACAAACAAATTAAGACACGAAGGTTGGAAATCCAATCTTTGAGATTTTGAACCAAAACACTTCCTTGAGCAAGACACCTCGTGAATATGTGCAAGTGGGCTCTAGTCGGTCTTTCCTATCCTAAACTGCATAAATGAGTTGTTCTCATGCTCAAGCTCTAATTATCTATCCTACTTCACTCTTGGTTTTTCTTTCAACCCTTTTTTTCTTTCTTTTCTTACACCACTCTTTTCTTTCTCTTTTTCTTTTCTTTCTCGCTTTTCCTTGCTCTTTCTTATGATTCTTTGCTCAACTTTTTTCTTCTTTTCTTGCTTCGCTCTTTTCTTTCATTGCAAAAATTACACTCTTTTCTTTCCACTCAATCCGCTTTGTGTCTTTTAGAGTGTTTGCATCGGGTTTTGCGGGATTTAGGTACCAGCCTTCGCAAAGGGCTACCCTCCCTGCTGGGTTTCTCCATACGTGAGTCATTGCACTTAAGGGGCATAGGGTGCCGATCCACCCAAACCAACCCATGACGGTAGGCCCGACAGTTATTTGATTAATGTATTAATTAAGAGCTTAAGCAATTGAACAACTAAACCGTCTAACTTAGGTAAGAAGACACAGTCAAAGCGTGTAAGATTTGAGGATTACGCTTTTCCCATTCCATGTAGAGGTCTAAAAGAGATAAGTCATGGCAAAAATCCTTCCTAAGGTCTCTATTTATTCATACCGGCCGCTTCCAACTAACTGAATCGGTGGATTAGACAACTATCTACAAAACTGTGAATGGAAGTATCTTCAAAAAGAAAAAGAAACTTTTGGGGTTTTCACAACATTTCTCCCCTTTTTACTCTTTCACACAAAAACTTTTCGATTTTTTTTTACATTTCATCTTTTAGCACTTTTGCATCATTTTTTTTCGGATTTTTCTAAGAAAGAAAAAGACTAGGTGTTCTACGCAAAACATAATGATCTCCCCCCCCCCCCCACACTTAAAATCCACAATGTCCTCATTGAGGGAAGGATGTCTCTTGAAGGGTAGAAAAACTAGGAAAAACAAACATATGTACAAACATCTAACACATAAAAAGGGGTGGCACCCCGAGCCCACACAGCCCCAACAACAAGAAAAACCCAACACAGAGCATACTAGGGGTGCGCCACCAAAAAGAAAAACAAGCATGCAAAAAAAAAACAAACTATACAAACAAAAACATAGAAATATGTACAAAAATAGAAAAGGGTGGAACGAACGTACCTGGTATGTTTCCAATGTGTAACCAAAGTTCGGACCACGATCACAAAAGAAAGGCTAAGACTAATAAGGTTAGAAGAAAAATGCAACGTATCGAAATGCAATCGAATCTACATGCAAAAGAAATATACAAAAATGTCCAAATGGACAAAGGAAAAATGCAAGAAACAAATCTATATGCAAGAACAAAGCTATATACATTGCCTGTGAAACCTCAACCTCGTTCTCAATCAATAAGGCGGCTTGTTGAGGGTGAAACATCACTTGGCACTTGATGGAGCTAAGTGCTAGTGATTAACCAAAACCAATCTAAACATGATGGAAGATGGATGAAGGTAGAGATGGACAGTGATCACAGATAAGACAACAGGATCTTTGATAAAACCTACAAGGGACGGGAACACAAGAACGCCCCACCCACCCACTAGATGCACACCTCCCCACAAACAATCAAATGATAAATCGAATAAAGAGAAAGAGTGGGGAGGGGATAAAGCTTACAATCATGATGGTGGATCTCCTTCAGGAGGAGGAGGTGGTGGGTAGTACGGGTTGACCCATCCCGGATCACGCGGCGGATGGCCCATGACAACGTAGTGGTAGTAGGCCCAGTCATCCGCGATGTTCTCCAAGCGACCCACCCGATTGTTCAATTGCGTCAATGAGTCATAAGTTCGCGTTTGGGCAATCATCATTTGATTCATGGAACCAGCAAGGTCCCTCACGCCGCTTCGACCCATCAAAATCCTCTTGACGCAAAACCCAACCTCCTTGTCCTCCCAACCCTTGTCCTTGCTCCCCAACATTCTCTTCTTGGGCCGCCCTCTCTGCACCTCGCCTCGGTGCCCCGCGTTGATTTTCAGCCGCCTCCTGCAGCTCCTCCAACTCCCTCTCAAAAGGAGGCATCATGAACCCCCTATCCCTACCAACAAGCCTAGGAGTTTGCTCTTGCCCGCAAGACCAATTGTTTTGATCCTGCACATCGATTAAACGAGGGGCTTGTTGGTTCCGGAGAGTAGTCACAACTTTGGGGACGGACCCATGGTGGTAGAGGAGTGCTGGAGGCGATGGATTCACGGAGAAAAAACGGAAGTGGCGGAGGCGGTCGCTGTCCATAGGTTCTGGAATGTGGTGCGTATCGCAACGACCAAGGTATGGGGTTATCAGGCCCCCATACTGGTGTAGGAAGTGGGTAATAATGTGACCCAACGCTATACAAGTCCCGGCACCATCGGTAGACATTTGCTTAAGTTGGTGCAGAATACACGATCCCGTGTTGACTCGGCGACCATGTAAAGCATGGTGCAAAATAGCTAGGTCATCTTTCCGCACCTTCTCCCTACCATCATCCCGTGCGAAAACCGAATTTGTAACTAACCTATGGAAGACCCTAACGGCGGGATTACAAAAATCTCGGGATTTGGAACCCCGAACATCATAATACAATACATCCCCATTTGGTGCCCTAATTAAAGTTCTCCGCCAATATGTTATTTCCCGCATAGCCTCCCCCTCATTGAAGAACGAGGCTTGGCCATAGGTTAGGCCTCCGTTCGGCAAACCCAACAAATTATTGAACTTCACAAGATCACACTCAATGGGCTTGTTGCCTACCCACGCAGTAAAACAAGCATCAGCTGTCCCATCATTCAACAACTCAAAAGACGAAAGGAACTCATAAATTGCTTGATCCCTCTGGGGTGCACGAATTTGAACAAATTGCTCCTACCCCATTACCCCAATTAAATGTTCCATGCTAGGCCCCAAGTGGTGTTCATTGCACGTTTCAACATCATAAACATAAGGAAAACATATAGTTTTGAACCGTGCTAACCGTCGAGCATGTCTATCATTTTGAACGGTAACTCTATGCCTAGCATGCGAACTTTAGCGTAAAGGCTCAGCTTTTTGGGTAGGAAAATCAGGGAAGTCATTACCTTCATCTTCTTGGTCAATAATGGGTGATGCCCTTGAGGATGAAGCTCCATCCCGCACCCTCTTGCTAGGTCGTGGAGGCATATTTTTCACTTGTTCCTCTTTTGAAGAATGAATGCGTGAGAGTAAACTTGGAAGATTCAAGCTTTGCTTCCTCTAAAACCAAACTCAATGAAGAGTTCAAATGCTAGAGGAAGAAAGTGAAAATGGGTATGTGGGGTTGCAAAAGGTGAGAAGAGAAGGGTGGAAATGGAGTTTATGGGGGAAGAGTGATGGTCTTTTTGGTGGAGAATGAGTAGAGAAGGATGAAGATGGTGATTTTTGAGGGTTAGGGTTTAGGAAGGTTGGGGAGGAAAGAGGAAGGTGAGTCGAATTTGGAGTGAAAAGTGAAGTGAAATGAAGGGGGGCCGAAATTCCCCTTTTACAGTCTGCGTAAAAATTGGGCGTCGCGTTAAGCTCTTTTGGCGTCGCGTTCGCTACGCCTAGTGCCGAGAAACTGGGAATTGATCCGTAGCGAGCGCTACGGTCTGCGTAGCGAACGCGATGCCCGAGACAGTTGCCAGGCAGAAAGTCAGGAATCGATCTGTAGCGAACGCTACGCACCTCGTAGCGAACGCTACGCTCCAAACATTGGCCAAACAGAAGACAGAGTGCTCAGCGAGCGCCACGCAGGTGTAGCTAACGCTACGCCTAAACAAATGGCCAAACAGAAGTCAAGGAGTGCTCGTAGCGGCGTTACGCAGGTGTAGCAACGCCACGCCCTGCACTTAAAAAAATTTCAATTGTTCCTCATCTCTCTTCTCCTTAGCTTCTCCTTCAACTTATCTCCTCTAAAACCAATATGCTTCAAATCTTACACACAACTCCCAAACCTCCCTCGTTTTTTTTTCTTCTCCCACTCATGATTCCCCCTTTTTTTTCTCTTCTTTTTTTTTTCATCTCTCTTTTTTTTTCTCTTGTTTTTTTTTCTTTTTTTTTCCTAGAACTAATTCCTCATTACAAGCATGGGTTGCCTCCCATGAAGTGCTTGCTTAAGGTCCTTAGCTTGACCATTGACCGGATCTTGACATTAGGTATCGGAGAGGAAAGTTACCATAGTCCCCGCATACTCTTCGCTCATGATATATGGTTTGACCTTGGAAGAGTTCACTTTAAAAGTTTCCCCCTTCTTGTTCTCCAACTCCACAACTCCACCCGGGTGGAGCTTGACAATGACAAAGGGTCCCGACCATTTGGTCTTTAACTTGCCCGGGAAGAGTTGGAGGCGAGAATTGTACAACAATACTTGATCACCCACCTTGAAGTTCCGGTAATTGAGGTACTTGTCACGCCAAGCCTTTGTCCTCTCCTTGTAGATTCGATTATTCTCATAAGCTTGCTGGCGGATCTCCTCCAATTCTTCCAATTGGAACAACCGTTTCTCCCCGCGGCCTTTGCATCAAAATTCACTTTCCTTACCGCCCAAAATGTTTTGTATTCGAGCTCCACCGGGAAGTGGCATGCCTTACCATAGACCAATCGGTAAGGGGTGGTGCCTATGGGAGTCTTGAATGCCGTCCTATACGCCCATAGAGCATCATCAAGTTTGTCCGCCCAATCTTTTCTTGAGGACGCAACGGTCTTTTGAAGGATTTACTTAATAGCCCGGTTTGTGATCTCCACTTGCCCTTGAGTTTGGGGGTGGTAGGGCAAACCTCTCTTGTGATTCACCCCATACTTCTTGAGCAATGCCTCGAATTTCTTCTCAATAAAGTGAGGCCCATTATCACTAATGACTACTCTTGGGATGCCGAACCTAGGGAAGATTACCCTCTTGAAGAACTTGGAGACCGCATTGGCATCACATCTTTGGCTTGCAATAGCCTCTGCCCATTTGGAAACGTAATATACCGCCACCAAAATGTATTCATTCCCCCTTGATGAAGGAAATGGGCCCATGAAGTCAATACCCCACACATCAAAAATCTCACATTCAAGTATATAGGTCAAGGGTGCTTCATTTCTCTTAGAAAGACTCCCAACTCTTTGGCATTCATCGCAAACTTTGACATGAACTTCTACATCTTTGAAAAGCGTCGGCCACCAATATCCGCATTGAAGAACCTTGGCTGCGGTTTTATCCTTTCCCCCATGTCCTCCACATGGCTTGTTGTGGCAATGATTTAAGATCTCCGGAACCTCGCTTTGAGCTATGCATCTTCTATATAGGCCATCGTTGCATATGCGGAACAAGTAAGGCTCGTGCCAAATATAGTGCTTGACGTCACAAAAGAATTTCTTCCTTTGGTTTGAATGGAGCTCGGGCGGGACCACATCCGAAGCAAGGTAGTTCACAATATCGGCGAACCACGGGGTCTCCTCTTGGATAGCAAGCAACTTCTCATCCGGAAAAGAATCATTGATAGGCCGGGACTCCAATTCGACAAGGATCCGTGAAAGGTGGTCGGCCACCACGTTTTTGGAACCGGCTTTGTCCTGGATGGTGATGTTGAATTCTTGCATTAGTAGCAACCAACGAATGAGCCTCGGCTTGGCCTCCTTCTTGCCTAGTAGATACTTCAAAGCCGAGTGATCGGTGTACACCACTACTTTGGAAATCAAAAGGTATTGGCGAAACTTGTCCAATGCAAAAACAATAGCCAACAACTCCTTCTCCGTGGTGGTATAGTTGCGTTGGGCGGCGTCTAAGGCATGACTTGCATAATAGATGACCCTTGGTTGCTTATCCTTGGTTTGTGCTAGGCATGCCCCCACGGCATAGTCGCTAGCATCGCGCATAACATCGAACGGTAAGCTCCAGTCCGGTGGTTGAACTACCGGTGCGGTGGTCAAGGCCTCCTTCAATTTCTGAAACGCTTCAAGACACTCATTAGTAAAGAAACGCTTGCATAGAAGCTCGGTGAGAGGTCGAGCAATTTTCGAAAAGTTTTTGACAAATCGCCGGTAAAACCCGGCTTGTCCAAGAAAACTACGCACACCCTTGACAGTGGTGGGGGGTGGTAGGCGCTCAATGACCTCCACTTTAGCTCTATCCACCTCTATGCCCCGCTTTGAAATCACATGGCCAAGGACAACACCCTCCTCAACCATAAAATGGCATTTTTCCCAGTTAAGGACTAGATTGACATCTTGACAACGAATCAAAACTTTTTCCAAATTTGCAAGACAATCATCAAAGGTATACCCATACATACTGAAATCATCCATAAAAATTTCCATAAGACTCCCCACATAGTCCGAGAAAATAGCCGACATGCACCTTTGAAAGGTGTCGGGCGCGTTACATAACCCAAAGGGCATCCTACGGTATGCGAAGGTGCCAAAAGGGCAAGTAAACGTGGTCTTGTCTTGGTCGCTTGGGTGAATGGGTATTTGAAAGAATCCCGAATAGCCATCAAGAAAGCAAAAATGGGATTTACCGGCAAGTCTCTCTAGCATTTGATCAATAAATGGCAAAGGGTAATGGTCTTTGAGGGTCGCCTTGTTTAATTGTCTATAATCAATGCACATGCGGCACCCATTCACAACTCTAATGCTAATCAATTCTTGATGCTCATTTTCAATAACGGTCATGCCACCCTTCTTGGGCACACAATGCACGGGGCTCACCCATTCGCTATTAGCGATAGGGTAAATGATCCCGGCGGAAAGCAATTTAACGATCTCTTTTTTAACCACTTCTGCATTCGGGTTTAATCGACGTTGTGGTTGTCTACATGGTTTAGCATCTTGCATAAGATCGATAGCATGCATGCAAATAGAAGGGGATAGACCCTTGAGATCCTCAATAGCATAACCCAAGGCACTTCTATGTTTTCTAAGAACACAAAGAAGTTTTGAAGTTTGAGTGCCATCAAGGTTAGCATTAATGATCACAGGGAATGTCTCCTCCTCACCCAAAAACTCATACCTCAAAGTGGATGGCAAAGGCTTGAGCTCAACTTGAGGTAATTTCTTTGACTTGTTTGGTCTCTCGGTGACGACCTCTTCAATCTCCATGCATTGCACAAATGTTTCATCCGGAGAAAACTTCTCAACAATGGGAGTAGCATCCAAAAGGTCGGTGAAGAACTTCACATCGTCCCCCTCCGTTGTTGAAGAACAAGTGCCCATCAAGCTTGCTTCAAGTGGATCATCAGAAGCACCTTGGAGGAATAGAGACTCCCATAAAGAATCATCAACCGCATCCTCAACCACATCAATTGCATAGCATGAGTCATCAAATGTCGGGTGCTTCTTTCCCTCCTCGAGATTGAACACTACTTGCTCTCCTCCCACATTGAGAGATAGTCTCCCATTTTGCACATCAATCATAGCCCCGGCCGTGGCCAAGAATGGCCTCCCAAGAATAATAGGGGTATGTAGGTCCTCATCCATCTCCAATATCACAAAATCACAAGGGATGAGGAATTTACCAACTTGAACCAGAATGTCCTCCAAGATACCCATTGGCCTCCTAATCGACCGGTCCGCAAGTTGCAAATTAATGGTGGTTGGAGTGAGCTCATCGAGGCGGAGCTTTTCACATATTGACCATGGCATGACACTCACACTAGCTCCAAGGTCACAAAGGGCGTTGCCTATCTTCATCTCCCCAATTGAGCAAGGTATAGAAAAACTTCCGGGATCGGCCAACATGGTAGGAGTTTTGTTGGAGATGATGGCACTACAATCCGCTGTGAGAGAAATGGTGTTCTCATGCCGGATCTTCCTTTTGTTGGTCAAGAGATCCTTGAGGTACTTCTTGAAAACCGGGACCTTCGAAATCGCATATAGGAAAGGGATATTCACGTGAAGCTTTTTGAGCATATCAATGAATTTGGAGAACTTAGCTTCATCCCTTGTCTTGACAAGCCTCTCGGGGTATGGAACCGGTGGCTTATATGGTTTGAGTGGTTGGGTGATCGGCTCATGTTCAACCCCCTTCTCAACACTCTTCAGTTTAGGCTCCTTCCTCTCAATTTCGCTGGACTCAATGCCTTCACTTCCCTCTTTCCCATCAACAATGTTATCTTCACCTCCCTCCTCATGAGTGATGTCAACAACATCTCCACTCCTCTCTCCCAACGGTTCCTCCTCTACCATAGAAGGGCCCTCATAAGTAGTTCCACTCCTCAAGTGGATTGCGTTGACTTGCTTCTCCTGTCCTTTCCCATTGTTGGGGTTTGGCATGGTTTGGCTTGGTATAGGTTGGGGAGGTCGGACGGATTGTTGGGCCATTTGAGCCACATGAAGCTCAAGTTGGTTGATCCGGTTTTCTTGGTTGGTTAAAATCTGAGTAGCGGAGGATGGTTGTGGGGGGGGGGGGGCTGTGGTTATAGTAAGGTTGTTGTGGAGGAGGATTTTGAAAGTATTGGGGTTGGTGGTATGGAGGGTTTTGAAATGTGTTTTGGCCGTGAGGGCGAACAAGAGGTTGAGGTTGGTTAGAAAATCCGGGAGGCAAACTTCGGTGTCGAGCATTGTATGCCGGGTTTCCTTGTGGTCTAATAGGATGGTTATTGGAATAGGAGAGGTTGTTGTTGGGGTAGATGGCATTGGCTTGCTCCATGTCGTGGTACCCTAGGCATTGACCATTAGGGTGGTACCCATTGCAAACGTTGCATTCAACCATGTTGCTATCGGGCATGGATGAAGGGCCTTGCATCTCTTGAACGGCATTGACTTGCCTCGAGGTATCCATGAGGGCAAACTTTTGACTCAACTCCAAGATTTGATCGGCAAGGTGTTTCAACACGGCATCACTAGATGAAGATCCTTCCCCTCTTCGCGAACGGTCCGAACCCCAATTTGGAGAGTTTTGTGCTAGCTCATGAAGGAAAACATTCGCCTCCTCAGCGGTCTTGCCAAGAAAAGTTCTTCCCGAGGCATTATCAATCAACTCTCTCAAATGTCCATTGAGCCCTTGATAGAAGGTATTAAGGAGCAACCAATCATCCAAGTTGTGATGAGGAACTCTGTGTTGAAGATTCTTGCATCCCCAAGCATCAAAAAGTGACTCTCCTTGCTCTTGTTTAAAATTGAAGATATCTTGCCGTCGAAGATGGGTCTCATCGGTGGTGTAGAACCTCTTGAGGAAATCTCCGCTCAACTTCTCCCAAGTATCATAAGTTCCAGGAGGACAAGTATTGAGCCAAAGCTTGGCTTTCCCCGCTAAAGTCAATGGAAAGAACTTAAGCTTCATGTAGCTTGGCGGAACTCCTGGTATTTGGACATAACCGATCCTCTCTTCGAACTTGTCAATATGGTCAATGGGACTCTCCCTCTCAAAACCATTGAACGGGTTTTTCTCAAACATGTTCACAAAGTTGGCCTTGAAGTCGTACAAGGCATTATTGGGTAGAGCAGGTAGAATGATGGGGTTGCCTCCCGTCCCTGGAGTGGGTGTATTGTACCAAGCTAAGGGACGGGGTGGGTTTGGTGGTGGATCACCTCCTTGGCCCTGGCCTCCTTGGCCTTCCATGGCGGCTTGTTGTTGTTGTCGTTGCTCCCGACGACGTCGACGAGTACTACCGTGGGCTCTCCGAGCCGAAGCTTCAATCTCGGGGTCGAGGGGGACGAGTGGGGCTTGGCCTCTATGGGACCTTGTCTGCATACAACACCAACAACAAGGACACGTAAAATTATCCTAGGACCTAGACTCACAAAACCTCAAGCAGGTAGAAGGATTCAAAACAAAAACCTAGAAACAAAACAACGAGGAGCTAGGGACACTAGCTCCAAGAACGGCGCCATTTTGTGTACTGGTTTGCGGTAGTGTAAATTGTCGAACTCAGGGAGCCTGTGGCCTAAATTCTCGTATTTTGTTTCGGTTTTAGCCTTGAATCAAGAAATTAAATCACGGAGCAAAGAACACTTTGATTATAACAAAATTAAAACTAGAAAGACGATTAACTAGGTGATAATTAGACAAAGAGAGGTTCGGGGGTTTTAGACACTTAACGGAATCTTTGACCAAGGAGTTTTCATGACTAAAGCGCATGAAGTTGGATTTATCTATGGAACAACGCGGGAAAAAGGCCACGATGAATCCCCTCCCTCGAGGGAGATTCAAATTAACTTCCCTATGTCCACCATGGACCGTCGGGGTTGAGAATCGCGTTAATTCCTAGTTAAGCCTACACTTACCCTCGTAAGTGTGGGTTTAACCATCCCACTCTAGACTTCCCATTGAGCGTATAAAGATTCAAAGAGCTATCGGACCTTGAACCGCCACCCCCAATGAGAAGACACTAGGTGGAAATAGACTCCTCCAACTAAAACACACTTTAATCAATAAACACCTTAGCTAAAACCCATTAAGGCCTTAATCACCCCCTCACCTCAAGGAAGATTAGCCTCTAGACATGGTGGAGAAATTAGCAACACACAACCAATAAAACCCTAGCATGATTCTACTCAAAGGATGAATATTAAAACTAACCACTATGATTAACAACATAAAACTATACTAAACACAAGCAACAAAGCATTTGGAAACATAAGAATGAGGAGAAAAGAGATTTTACCTAAAATTGATGAGCAATAAATTGGCAATAAATGAAGACCAATAATACCCAAATGATGAAGAACAACTTGCCTTGATTGAAGAAAGTAATTACTCAACAAAAGTAGAAGTTAATTGTCACAAAGCTAATCCTAAAACTCTTGAAAGGTAGAAGATGTAAAAAGAAAGAACCTTAATCTCCAGCTAAAAGCTACCTCAAAAATGACAAGTCGAGCTAATTAAACAAAGGGGAAGAAGGGCCAAAACACAGTCGTTTTGGCCGAAAAATAAGCAGGAAATAAGGTCGTCGCGAACGCTACAGACATCGTCGCGTTCGCTACGACCTAGAGCAAGCGAATCGTTTCAGCTCCAAGGCGTCCGCTACGCCCAGTGTCGCGACCCAGTCACTCATCCGTAGCGAACGCTACGGAGGGCGCGTAACGCCACGACGGCCAGGAAAACTTGGAAAATCAGGGCTTCATCGTAGCGGGCGCTATGAAAGGGGTAGCGACCGCTACGGCCTTGGGCAGAACCTTCTGCCTGGGCTCGTAACGATCGCTACGACAGGCGTAGCGACCGCTACGCTCTTCAGGTGATCTCCATCTAAGTATGGGGACGTAGCGATCGCTACAGCTGTTGTAGCGAACGCTACGAGCTTGGATGCCCCCATACTTAGCCTTTTGGCCCGAAATCCCTCTCCTTTACGCACGGCTGGTCTCCTTTGCTTCCCGGGTCTTCACCACGGCATCAAATCAGCTCCAAAGGTCTCGGGATGACCGAGTTATCGCCTTTTTCCGCATCTTCGCCCCCTTTTATTATTCTCCGAACTTAAAGCCTAAAAGTCACAAAACACGTAATAAATAACCATTTTATTAGGGAACGACAATAGACTTGGGCGTGAAGAGTGGTATTTAGCCCCTAAAATGGGACTAAACAGTGGACAGATTGGACAGGGGATGAGTCGTTTAAGATTGGGCTAGTTGGGGTATGGGTTTGGGGCATGTTTGTGGAATTTGTGGGTTGCTCAATTGGGTGAGGTGGATGGGTTATTTGAGGAGCAGTAGGGGAGGGAAGACTGGCGGAGTTGGGTACAACAAGAGGTGGATTAGGATGGGATGCCAGGTGATGGGCAATATAAGGAGACAGATTATCGTCTAAAAATTGGTAGGAGGATGATGAGGAAGTATGCAGCTTAGCAAACGGGAATTGGGTTTCATCGAAGAGAACATGGCGACAAATAATGATTTTCTTACCAGAGAGATCATAGCATTTGTAGCCACGGTGGTTGGATGGATATCCCAAAAAACACATGGGGTGGAACGAGCTTGTAATTTGTGAATTGTGGTAGAGGGAAAGAGAGGATAACAAAGGCAGCCAAAGACGCGAAGATGAGAATAAGATGGGTCTTTGAGATAGAGAAGGTTGAGCGGAGTTTGGTAGGCGAGCAATTTGCTGGGAAGGATGTTTAGGAGGTAAGTTGCCATTTGCAAAGCATGATGCCAAAAGGATGGTGGGATGGAAGCATGGACAAGTAAAGTGCGAACAATGTTGTTAATGGTTCGAATTTTGCGTTCGACTTTTCCATTTTGTGACGAAGTATGAGGACAAGAAAAACGAAAGGATAAGCCATTGGCATTACAAAAATCCCAGAATGGTTTATTATCAAATTCTCGACCGTTGTCGCATTGAATGGTTTTGATGTCTCTCTGAAATTGAGTGCAGATGAACTTATGAAAAGCGACAAATGTTGGAAAGGTTTGAGACTTGGTAGATAGGGGAAATGTCCACACAAAATTTGAGTAGTCATCCAATAAGACTAGATAGTATTTATGACCAGATGAACTCATGACAGGAGATGTCCAAAGATCACAATGAATTATATCAAAAGGTACACAAGTATGAGAGGCAGAAGGAACAAATGGCAAACGGACATGTTTCCCTAGGGAACAAGAATGACAAATAGAATTGCTATGATTTCTAGTACAAGAAATAAAGTTATTGAGCCTAAGACGATTGAGGATAGGTGCTCCCGGATGGCCCAAACGATCGTGCCATAAAGATGGTGCTAGAGATGCAAAGCTGGATGAGAAGGTGGTTGGCCTTGTGATTATTGGATAAAGGTCGCCCTGACTATCACATCTCATTAAACGCACCCCCGTCCGAAAATCCTTCACAGAAAAACCAAAGGGATCAAATTCAACGGAAACGAGGTTATCAGTAGTGAATTTGCAAACTGAGACTAAGTTTTTGATGAGTTGGGGAACATGAAGAACATTGTTTAAGGATAGAGGTGGGTTAGGGGAGGTTAAGTGTGTGTGACCATGACCTCGAATGGGGATGGACTGACCATTTCCGACAATTATTTGACGAGAATTGCTCATATTAAAATATGACGAAAGGTTACCTGGTGTAGAGGTCATGTGAGATGTAGCCCCGGTGTCCATGTACCAAAGGGTCCCGAGGGTGTGCATAGTCGCTTCAATATCCGCTGGAGTGGACTGCTCCGAGTGGCGAAGCTACGCGTGGCGACCGAGAATACCTGCCTGACTTGCATCCGAGTTTGGCCTTGGACGAGATGTAGTTGGGTAGGGGCAGGGAGGTACGACCCAAGGCATGAATGGCCAAGGCCAACGCTGCTGTCCAACCGGCATCCATGACTGTGATGGTTACCGAAATTGTTGCTGCTGCTGATTTTGTTGTCAACCATTGTTGCGGCTGCCCTTGCCGCCTCCATCAGTACGGCTGCCTCCACCATTCTTGCCACGATTTTTACCACCTTGGTGGTGATTTGGTGCCCTCTTGGGACGACCGTTTGGGTGACCTCGTGGGTTAGGGACCAAATAATTGGAAGGTTCGCTGGAATCTCTGATTACCAGGGCGGCCTGGGATCCGCCTGTATTCTGTTTGGCTAACCCGGTCTCCTTGAGAACGAGCATGGACCGAGCCTTGTAGAATAGAGGAAGGGGTTCGCTTTGTCGAATGACAGTGCCCACCCCTTTGTAAGCCTCGGTGAGACCTGCAACCATTTGAAGGACAAGGCGATTGTCGGAAACTGGTGCACCAACGTTACTGAGTTGGTCTGAGAGCACCTTAAGTCTTTGACAATATGCTGACGCATTCGGGAAGTCCTCCATGTGGGTGTTGGAGAACTCTTGCTCAAGAGCTACGGCGCGGGAATTCTTGTTGTCACAGAATATATCCCGCAGCCTATTCCAAGCATCCATAGCCTTAGAGTCAGGCTTGATTATTGTGTGGAGTAGATCGTCTGAAATCGTGACATAGATCCATTGTAGGACCGTAGCATCAAGAGTAGACCAAAGTTCCTCGTCCTCGGTCGACAATTTGCTGGTTGAGGAAGGCTTATCGGGGCTTTCTTCGGGTTTGATGATATGGTGGAGGACTTTGTGCGATCGAGCATGAAGTTTGAAGAGCTCTGCCCAAGTTGCATATTGAGCAGTCTCCATATCAAGAATAATAGGGACATGATTCTTGATGTTGGTAACTGCTAGGGCTGGGTGAAAAGTGTGTTTGGAGTCAGACTTATTGGAGTCAGACATTCTGACTAGAAGAGGAGCAAAGAAAAGAAGAGGTAGAAGAGACTAGGCTGCTGCGGAAGGGATAGGTGAGATCGAGCCCTAGAGCTCTAATACCATGAAGGATGAATTAATTGAGATGGATTCAAAACCTTGAGCATTATCATTGATAGTTGCTGTTTATATACACCAATACAGCCCTAATCATATGCTACAATTAAGGGATTGACAATATACAAGTTAACAAATATAAAAGATATCAAAGATATGATAAGGATAATTGCCTATCATTGCATATATTCTGTCAATAATCAATCAATTACATAGGCATACAATATGTCGGGTGTTTATTGATTTTCATATTACTAAGATTTAGTACCACAAGGTTGTATCAATATAATCATAATTATTTAACATCAAAATCAATTATTTTATTTTCCTTCCCAAAATCCAAAATACAAAAAAACCTAAATAAACGGTAAACTGCAAACGAAAAACGGGATACACATTAACCCATTTATTAAATGGGTTAAATGTATCTTTTTTAATGTCAATATTCTCAATTCAAACCTGACACGATTATTTAAATGAATTTATCTTGTCAACGTATTTAATTAAACGAATCGAAAATTTTTCCCGAAATCCGCTTAACTTCGTGTCGGTTTCAAGTCAGTAATCGTGTGAGGTCAGCTTTCCGGCTCTAGCATTTACTATATTATAAGTTTATATGTACATTTATATTTTATTTATCTTTTTTATTATTAAATATCTATTCTTTTTATATCTCATATATCACGTGCATCACACAGGTTTAAGACTAGTATAAATAATAGCCTAATTTTATCAACTATAGTAGAAAATGCATATTTTATGCATAAGTTTATATTTATGAAAAATATAAACAAATAATTATTTTTATGCATGTTTATAAGCTGTAATAATCCTCAAAGTAATGAAATATGTCTTTATATTGATTTGAATATACTTATATTTAATTTTACAAATATTTTCTTTTGTTAGAATGCTAGAAACGTACAGTTAAAGGAAAAATATTGCTCCAAATAAGTTATGCAAAGAAAGGGGTGGCACCCAACAAAATTATTACCACTATATGTATGAATCCTTTCCTAAGTAAAATTTTCTAATCCTTTCCTTCCGTTTCCTTCCCAATGATGAAAAGGGAGTTGTTTTGTTGTTGTTGTTGTGACTGTGAAGCCTACTTAGCTGCTTGTTTGACCTAATTGTAGGGTTTGGGTTTTCTCTTTTCTTTTGGTGGACTGTGTTAGGCTTATGTTTTAGGAGTAACAAATAGCACATGTCCGTTTCCATCCTAGCAAATTGCTTTTACCTTCCTATTACTCTCAATTTCAGTTCCTACAGGTAAAATCCTTGGCAAATGGAAAACAAATACAATACTTTAACTTTTCCCTATTAGCGGTCGCTTAATTGGAACTCACCGTTTGTCCCTGGCTGCACGACACTGCAATCTAAGACGCCAGTTGGTTCCCAAGTTATCGTCTTTATTCTCTCATCCTAACATCTCACGTACCAATAATTTTAGATTATATGCTTTAAATTCATATCGTTTAATGTATTATCATATCTTCTGTTAGTTAGTTTAGATTTGATTCATTTGTGAATAGATGAAATAGGAAAAAACTAATAATTCTTTAAAATTTTGAAGTTAGGGTTCATTACATATGTTTCTGTAATTTACAGGTTAGAAAGGTTGTGCCTTTGGATTAAATCGCAGAATATGTGCATAAGATACAAATACAATTAATGAAACATACCCTGTTGGATGCGGGAGATAAATTAATTGTACTAAGATAGTGCCAAGTTAACTTCATGGGCCATTGAAGATAAATGTATCAATGATTGACGACCGACCTTTTTGAGTTGTAGTCGCCTTTATCAGGACTCTATCAAACAAACTAAGAGTAAATGCAAATGCAATTTAAGTTTTTGGAATGTAGGTGGGGTTACCCCTTCCACATCACCCATTATTCATACTTTTTTTGAACTTTATTTCATTTATTCTACAATAATAAAAACTCAATCCCATTTTTTCACTTTAAAATGTATTCTTTTTTAAAAAACATACTATACTACTACGTTGGAATACAAAAGAGTTCCCAGAACTCATTCTTTGAAATTTAGTACCTTGCTGCAGCAAAATTCTACTCTCAACACGAGTTCCAACATACAAAATTCCACCATGACACTTGCTCAAAGGAAACAAAGTAGAAAACGATGGTTATGTACTTGTGGATCCTATTCCTACATGGATTTGTACGTTTTCGTACATATAAATGTCAAATGTATTCATATATACACCACACACCTAGTAGCACATATATACAAATTGATGGAGGTAAAAATGTAGACGAATTTTAGTAATGACCTTGATCATTCAATTTGTCTTCTCAAGGTTTTTGGTGCTTTACAGGATAATATTCTAGACTGCGAGGATAATCTTTTTCTTTGGGCAACTTTTGCAGTTGAACAATTTATTGTTCAAGCATCACAATCAGGAGGTTGAAAGAAGTAATATCCAGATTATAACAGCCAAATTAATGAACCACCATTTGATCCTATTAACTTGAATCTCCATCCCAGAGTCGTCAATCCTTTTTGAATGTTTTAGTTTTCTCCTCACTTGTTCCCATGTCAACGTTAACTCTATAAACTTTTGGATTTGATTGTGTACAAGAGTTAGAGAACGATAAGAATCTTAGTATTCGATACACGGGTTATCCATTTATCGATCACCCTTCTAGGACGAATTCTAAAAACGAATATTGTCAGAGAGGAGGGGAAAAGGGAGGGAAAATGCATGTGCACTTAAAATGGAACTCAGCAGGAAAAAGTTTTGAAGCAATATATCAATGATCAGGAGTTAGAGGTGCGAAACCCTATCTCAGGAAAAAGTTGTTCATCAATCATTTATCTGATCAGTTGTTTGAGAATAAAAGTGATTCTACGTATGTAAGTTTTAGGCGATTGTATCTTGATCGGTGGCTCTCGATGCCATGCCACCATCTGTATTATAGCGCTACAAACGCCAACTCGATCAACTGCAACAAATTATTACCTCAAAATCAGGGTAGTATTGAGATAAACCTAACTTCATTTCGTATTTTGATTCTTTTGCAGGTTATTAGGTATAATTTATTGACTTTGATCAATTTTATGTTGACTAAGTAATGGGTTTGCTAATTTAGTGATCTATTTTTCTCTCTCCCCAGTTTGCATCGTAAGCTACTGACGATCTCCCATTGTGAAGCTGTTCAAAAAGGAGTCTATTTACAGAATCATGTAGCCGCTCTTTTAGAGTAATTTTGTTTGTTTTCAAGCTTTCAATTCCAAACAAATGCTTCACGAACCAGAATAGGTACACATTTCATGTAATGCTGATTTTCGTTATTTATCCTCCTTTTTTGCTTAACTTTTCTTGTATGCAGCAGGATGAAGAAAATGCAAAGGGTGTTTCTTTAGTTGACAGTGTGGTTAGCCTCAATGATGCTACTAAGGCTTTCGTAAAATGCATTGAGGATTAAGTTACAGGCATATTGGCTGGGAATATATTTGACCTTGGGTGTGCTCAGGTACTTCTATTTTCAGATGGACTCAATTTAAAATGTCAATTTAAATTTTCTTTCTTTCTTTTTTTGACAAACTTCTGGAATCAGGAATATCCCAATCAGACAGCACTGGCCAAACAGCAAACCCTGGAGTTCGATTTTATTTTCTGTGGCTCTGTTTACTAATTACCATTTAATGAACAGCGACAATGTAGCCCGTGCATTGCAGGGGCACAAGCCACTAGTATTTGATAATTCAAGTCTCAAATCTCATTACATTTTTGTCAAGTGATTCAATATCGAGTGCCCCGTATAAAATTAACCCCTAATAAGTTTGAACCATCTGATATCCTAGAAATGCTCAGTAGATGCTGAGGCATTTCTCTATGTATTGGTAGTACTGAATCAAGTGATAGCTGGGAGCAAACACATGGATCTTCAGACTATCATCATTTTAATACATAGTGCAATTGTGTGCTACCTGGTATTTTTGCCTGCTAAAGTCACTCCAGTCACAATTTACAAAATAAGACAGGCAATAATGTTGGATATTAAGGTTTTTGATAATGGCTACAATGTAGTGGTTTTCTCTTGTTGTTTATCTTTCCTTGTCCCACATAGGAAGAAAAGGGAGTTGAGAGTAGGTTTATATATTACACTCTCTCTCCTAGTGTTGTATTAAGTTGAAAGTGAGTTTTATGGAGGAGGGTGTGGTTTGGGCCTCCCTGGTTTTGAACCCGGTTTATTTTAATTGCGTTTTAAATGTGTTCAACTATCCGTTTGAATCGATTTCATTGGATTCTTTTATCCGTATTTAATCCAGTCAAAGGTTTTAATTCCCTTCTTTATTCTCTTCATTATTTCCAGATCTTCTGCTTTCTCTTAATGGCTCATTGATTCTCGTTTTTGTTAATCATCTTGTTCCCTCAGTTTCTCCTATAAATTGGAGCTTCTGGTGGATTGTGTTGAATACATAACATTCTCTTCTCTTCTCCTCTCCTTTTCTTTCCGGGCACTCAGTTTCGCACACTCCATATCCTTGGCCACGAGTGCACGTGTCTAGGGGTAATCTGAGTTAACCTTGAGGAGCGACCGGCAATCCCGATTGGCACCGAGGTCGGGCCGTAATCGCTTTCAAGGCAGTGGTTTCCATGGCTCAGTTCTCCTTCTGTTTACCACAGTCTTGAATCGTTTTCCATCGGCCTTGATTATTTTTCCAACAATTAAACATGCTGAACCTTAATCCCAGTCTATGATTGCGAGCAAAAAATCCCATTACAGAAGGTCAGAATTACAGGAAAAAAAAAAAAAAAACTACATTACTTGATGATAGACGCTAAAACTTGAAAAACAAAGCGAAAATGATAAGCTGATACATTGATTTCACCAAGTTTCAGTTCCATGGAACGCCAATTAATCTTCGAAAGGAAGATTATCAAAATCATGAAATCTCAAGCCATCCAATCTAACCTCCACATTGTCAAGACTTGGGCATCTCCATCTTACCCATGCAGGGGGTGGGAAAAACAGGCCGGTGTATATTCTTTTCGGCAGTTGCTCAAACGGAACACAACCTTCATCTTCTTCATCTAGATTAAAGTTCTGGAAATACATCCAGTATCGTGCATAAGCGACAGATTCAAGAGGCTCCGTTCCCTCTGGCATGTTACCCCTCTCATATTGTTCAAATATCATGGGAATCAATGGCCATGATGTAAACATGCAAATGGAGTTGGGTTTCCACTGCGGCAGATTTGTTGATGCTGATGGCAGAGCAAAAGCAACATCGTACCCAATGAAAAATATGTGATCGTTCAAGCTGTGGACGCGTTCCCAGATGCATCCTTCTTGATTACCTTGATCTTCTTTGAGCACAAACACAACCATGAAATCCTTCTTCCCGGATGTATCCCACACATATCTGACCACCACAACTAGGTACAAGTCTCCATCAGTGGGCACCAGATGACTGTTTATAAAGAAATATAACCAGTCATCGAATATGACTGTGCAGAAGCCATCAATTCGATCACCAAGATAACCAGGAGCAGAGATGAATTCCATGGCAACCGATGGATTGGCAGGATCGATCAACCCAACTCGCCAACTTGTTAAATCAAAAGCATAAAACTTATGCTTGTGACAGGCAATGTCAATGACACACAGCGTATCAGTCTCCTGAATGTGGATCCACTGTGAGTCACTGAAACTATACAAGAACAGGTGTTCACCATTTCCCCTATCGAAGTGAACCAACACTGCTAGTTTATAAGTGGAAGCCATGTTTAGGTTGTAAACGGTCTTTCTGGAGAGGACTCTGGGTATATCCTCTGAACAAGTTAAGAGAGAAAAGACAGAGTGAAGTTCCTTAATCTGGCAATCCAAAGGGTCGACAGAGCCATAGATAGGCGGGGAAGAGTAGAAATACTCGTGGAGATTGACGCCAGTGAAGGTGGTGATCAACAATGTGAAGAAGGAGATCTTGTGGAAGATCACACCACTCCCTGTCCCTGATTACTGTTGCAGGTTCAGAATTAGAGCACTCACCACGATTTTCCATGGAAAGAAACCTTCGTACTACTACTGATTCATTAATACTGCAGATAGGAATTAAGAAGCTCGCATTGTTTAATGGGGTATTACAGCAACAAGTATATTATATAGAGCACAGGGGATCAAGATTCAAGAATAGCAGCTCTTTGGGACGCCATTCCTCCAATTACTTGACTACTAACTGTCGTCTAACTGTAAACATTCCAACTGTCCAAACAAACTTTCCGTTACAGGAGTTTCATTAATTTTTATAACCCCAAAAAACAAAAGGAAGCATGTATAGCGATTTCCAGCTTTTGACAATTATGGTAATTACAGTAATTCCCGTGATGTGTACCGTACATGTGGCACGATCAAATCTCATACGTCGATTTTAATTATTTTCAAATTCTGAAAAAAAGTTGAAGTTATGAGATTTGAACTTATAACCTTTCCCATAGTAAACAAATCCCTATCCATTCAACCGTGTGTCTTTCACCAGTTATTTTTGCAATATTTTGGTATTGTGTACAACATACCTTGGAATTTAAGTTTCAAAACCCTTCTGTCTTCCGCGATTGACGATTGACGATTGACGATAGGGGTGGGCACAATATCCATAATCTGAGATCCGATCCAATTATCCGAAAATCGGATCCAAAAAACCGGATAATTAGCGGATAATTTTTTATTTTCTTGGAGCGGATATTCGATCCGCTATTTTTCTTCAGATCACGAATCGAATACCGATCGAAAAATACCGGATCGGATATCCGAAAATCCGACTTTTTCAACAGACTCCTATTTACAGTTTTGCATGCCATAGTATTTACTCCCAATACAATTCCCAGGCGGCCTATTTTGCTCCTTTAGTCTCCCAAGTCCAACATCTCTTCAGTCTTCATGCTTAAAATATACAATGTCATTGTGTTTGTGTTTTCTGTTTCTCGTCTTGCCCACTGCCCCATGGATAATCCGTTATCCGATCAAAAAACTTGGTTAACCGTGACTTTTTGATTGGATGCGGATCACAAAATTTATAATCCGACAATCTGGTTAACCAAAAATGCGGTTATTCGTAATTTACGGATCAAATACGGATCGGGATATTGACTATCCGACATTCCGGTTATCCGATCCATTTTTATGCTCAGACTAAGATCATACATACATAAATTACAAATATCTAATACAAAACTAGAGCAAGTTTTACTTTTTGTTTCATTAATTTACTATTATAATATTATGACCAGAACCTTAGAAATAAAATATCATAATAGATACTAAAGTAAAATTTTCATGAAAAAGCTATAAAATTGTTTCGTATTCTTTTTAATAACTATCTTAGAAAATAAAATTTTTGATTGAAACTAAATACTATATATACTTTTAACAATAAAAAAAATTCAAATTATATGTAAGCTACCAAATCAAGAATAAGAAATTGGAATAAGTATAGACTAAAAAGTTGAACAAGAGGTTAAAATTCACGTAATATATAATGGAAAATAATAAGAAAATATAATTGTCACGTAGTTATTGTCGTAACAGTTTTTCAAAAAACAAGCATCATTCAATCGTTCTTAAGACGAAAAATAAAATTAAACTATTTATCCACAATCTTTATGGACATGAAATAAAATAAACTCAAATGATAGTTTATCCATAAAAAATAATATTTTTATAAGATTGGATTAATAACTATTATAAAATTACTCTAGAAAATAAGTAACATAAAATTATTGAAATATTATCCGTGCATTACACGGGATATTATAGACTAGCTCATAGTTAGCAAACAAGTCCTTGAAAAAAATTAGTTTTTAATTAATTATACATAATTTTCACAATTTAAAAATCAAATAATATTTTTGAAAATAAGTAAAATCAACGTATGAGATCTGATCATGCCACATGTACGATACACATCGCGAAAATTACCGTAATTACTGTAAATCAAAAAGCTGGAAATTACCTTACCTTTCTGGAAAAAGAAACCATCAATCTTTTTAACCACGCGTCTTCTTTCCATAGATGGTTTGTTAAATTATTGAAAACAAAATTATCTTGTTTTTTTTTTGTCTTGAAAAGTTAGATTATATTGTAATAAGCCAAAGTTGCAGCATGATAAATTAACATTAGAAATATGTGACTGTAAGTTCAAATATTGAACCTTTATATTTCAGTGCATCGTTGTCGAGTTTGTCTAATAAAATACTGTGGTTTTCTTATATAACATTTTTATTGTAATTATCTGAAATTTTAATAAAATGAATAGTGATACCCCAAACTATCATATATTAGATTTTATAGTATTTTAAAACTATCATATATTGAACTGTAATGTTTCAAACTATAAAACATATAATTCAAAATATTGTTCAAGTTGGATCAACCAATGACAATGGGTAGAAAATAGACTACATCTCAATTTCTTTCTAGCAGGAAGCCAACCATGAAAGGAGAGTAAGCTAGCTGGGATACCAATTATATGATGTATGTATATTCAAGAATGGATGGGCAAACATGAGCAAACACACACCATATGAAACCAACACCAACTTGTTTGGCTCTTGAATTAAATCACTTGGATAAAACAAGAATCAAAGAACGGAAAATAAATGAAAAGAAGGATAGAACAAGTGATTGATGCTCGATACAGACATATTACGAACTCAATCATAAAGGCAAATACTTGTAATCTCACTTTTGAATACAAACACACCACCAAAAGATAAAAAACAACACAATAATCCAAAGGTACATGTATATATGCGATGACTATGAGGTGTACTCATTTGCACTCGTCATATTACCTATTTCACAAGTTATCGACTTCCCAAAGGACTTGACCTATAAATTAATGGCATAACACATGAAATGACATATCTTTGCAATTGGAAAAATATAATCAAATAGTAACAAGGATTATTTTACATTTCTGTTGGATGTACAAATTGTATTAAAGCATATATAGTACAACAAGGCCCTATGAAATAAAATATAACCCAAAACTTAGGTGATTTTAAGAATTGAAATCCAAGGAAACCATCTCGCTTCACTAAGGCATGGCAATTTGCCAGCCATATCAATTGTTTGTAATTTATCTTAGTTTTGTTTAATTGAAGAAAGTAATTTGTTGGAGTGTTAGAATTTTAGGAGAATTTATTATATTAACTTACGCTCTAATAATATGGTATGACAAAGTTTTGAAAGTGTGCTATGGTATGGTAAGATATGGTAAAATTTATGATAAAAATAATTAATGTGGTAGGCAAGCATAAAGAATGTGAAAATTAGAGGAGAAAATAGGGAGAGAGAAAAATGAGGAGAGAGAAAATTATGATTGTTTTCGTAAAGTGTGAAATGATATGTTATGATATTGGGATGGTATGGTATGATATGGAAGGAAATGATTGTTATGAATGTTGAGATTGTTATGGTAAAGTGTGAAATGATATGGTATAATATTGGGATGGTATGGTATGATATTATGAACTAATAATATGGTATGACAAAGTTTTGAAAGTGTGCTATGGTTGTTGGGAATGTCCCGACAATGTTCGATATACACGGAGATTAAACCAAAGTAATATAGTAATTATATGTCTTGCTAGAGACCTCTATAATTAGTAATTAAATATGTTTAATTACAACTATATTATTTGGTCCTACTGGGTCACACAAGTCAGTGCCCTGGAATAATGTATGTAACCTAAATGATTTTGTATCAAGTTTAGAAAAGTTGGAAACTGATTTCTGTGAGAAATCAGCCCAACACGGACCGAATTGGGTTCAACACGGACCGTGTTGACCCAACACGGTCCGTGTTGAGACACCACGGTCCGTGGTGTCCATGGGCCGAATAATTGGACTCTCTGGAGTCCAACACAGACCGTGTTGTTTCAACACGAACCGTGTTGGGCCCAGAAACGCGCCGTTGTCTTTAATCGGCCCTTTAGGGTTTTGAACCCTTTCCCTAGGTTTTCTAAACACTATATAAAGGGGTCTCTGGGAGAGATTATTCCACACTCAAACTGCCTTCGACTCTTAGAGAGATACCAGGGTGATTTCCTGAGTTCCTCTCTCTTTTAGTTTGCAGTTCTAGTTTCAGGAAACACTATCAGTTTCCTGAAACAATCTCACATACATCTTAGATTGAGATTCGTCTCGATCGGGTCAATCTAGCAATCGAGTTCCCGGAGTGCTGTATGGACTTTTCAGTAGAGGGTTTCAGCATTGGAATCTGGAAGGTCAACCTCTTCTTCAGCAGGAATTAGCGATCAGTTATAATTACTAAAGCCTCTGCAGTTGTTTTGATTAATTGTTTATAACTGTTATAATATTCCGCCAATTAATCTGTATCTGTTTAGGAAATAGATAACCTAAAACCTAACAGTGGTATCAGAGCCACCAATTGCATGCTAAAGTATTGTACTTGTATTCATAATTAATTTTGTCAATAGTTGAATTATATTATGAATATGTTAGAGTAGATTTATGCCTAAAATTTTGAATCTTTATGAAAGTTTTAATCTTTGATGTTCATGATAATAAATCTGAGATTTTATTGTAAAATTTCATGCTTTGTTATTACTTATTTCTTATTGCCTTTAATTAATCGATTTTATGTTTGTTTAATTGTTAACTATAGCATGAACTCGATTTAATTTTGAATGTTTTAGAAGCAATCACGTTTAATGTTGTTAAACAGTAGGCAATGCATGAAATAGGTTTAAATTCGCAAAATAGGGTTTTGTAGAATTAATTTTCTGATTTAGTTTATTTACGGTAAATATGAAAATTCGAAATAAACTATCAAACGAACTCGAAAATTTTTGAAAATTTTACCGCAGGTGTCTGGAAGTGTTCTAGACTTTCCATAATTTTTGTAAATTGTTCCCAATTAAAATGGATTTTTAATTTATTTTTCAGATCTGAAGTGAATTAAAATTTGTTTAATTCTATGAATTTTATAAATTTGTGGAAATTTGTAAAACTTCTGAAAATTTTACAGTAGGTTATTGATTAACCATTCTATTATGGATAAAATTTTCGTGAATTTTCGAAATCGTTTACTAATTTTCCTTTAATTTTCAGATTAACAGAAAAGTATAATTGTTTACTTTTCTGAATTTTATTCTAATTTTAGAAATTTGATAAAAATCTGAAATTTTTACAGTAGCATATTGGATGAACCTACTGTATGGAAAAATTATAAAATCTGATTTTTAAACTTATCGGACTATTATTATTTATTTTCCTCTTAAACGGAGAATTAAAAGGTTTAATTCCCTAAATTTTACAATCTTTTAGAAATTGTTAAAATTCTGGAAAATATTTCATATTGGGTTATTAGATAACATTGTGATATGAAATCGTTTAATTCGATAAGTTATGATAGTTTTATTTAAGTTTTTCATTCATGAAATTAACCGAAACTGGGAAGCAACACGGACCGTGTCGATCCAACACGGACCGAGTTGCCAGCAGTTTTGGTAAATTCGTGTATTTTTAGGGTTTGTAATTAATTTTAGAAATTAATTATTAAATCCTATTACTACTAAATCAGATAATGGGCATAAAATCTATTATTTTGTAAAGTTTAGGAAACTTACAATATCTTTGAAAGATATAGTATCTTTTAGACTCCTTGATTTTAGGAAAGTCAAGTATTTTGTATGTATAGGTATAAAAACCTAAATCTGTTTAGATAACTAAGATAAAATTTGGATTTTGTTTATTATATTAATCATGCAAACCTTTTAGGAAATTTTATTTAGTACTTATTTCCTTATGTGTTATATTGCAATTATTTATATGCCTTTATAATTTGTTATTTAAGCATGTGTTTATTGCAATATTACATGTTTGCATGTGCTTCTAGTATGACCATAGATAGTTGGTTTTACCGGTCTGCGTATCGGGTTGGGTGAAATACGGTCTGCGTACCGTCTTTGAATTAAGTTTTAAATTTAAGTTTTAGTTAAGTTTATTTTAATTCATGAAAGGACTCAATTATGAAGTCCAAAATGTAAATTGGTTGTAATTGGAGACATCAAATTGAGTGGGAGCCCAACAGCAAAAGAGGTGGTGATTCGAGTGGGAGCCCATCCAATGAAGTTGCGAGACCCAAGAAGATTTTTTTTTTTTAAGACTATCAAGGCTTAGTTAAATTAGTTGATTAAGTCTAGGTGGCCATACTAGGGGTTTTATTTATGCTTTAAATTCGTTATTGCATGTTTTATTATTCCTTTTATGCTTTTCGAAAGAGTTCACCTAGAATTGCATGCTTAGGATAATAAAACCTACTCTCAAAATGAATTATTGCTCAACCTATCGAAACACCACTTAGATGGATAAATAAAGAAAGCCAAAGCGAATTATTTGTCCATCATTAATAAGTAGGGTGGGAGCTAGGTCAATTCAAATTGGCTATCAAAATAGTTTTGGGCCAAGAGCAGAGGAAGAGAAATATTGTATTCGATACAAATTTCTTGCCAAGAGTCATTTTGAATGATCGATCATAAGATGATCCACCAAAGGTAACATGGGCTCGAGTTTTGTTGGGCCAAAGTCCACTTGAGCCCATGGGTCTTGTGGGTCTTGGTTAAATTAAAACACTAAGTGAGAGTTAATAAAGTGTTTTGATTTGAAATTAAAATTAGTTTAATTTCTTTTGATGAATAATAACTAAAATAAACCAACTTGTCTCGTAGAATTATTTATGTCTTTTCACTCAAACATCCACCACTAATAAAATATTGTTTTCTCCTTGAGAAAGAGAAAAACAATTAACACCAATTCCTTAATTGGCATTGCCATCGCAAGATTGTCTTGAAGGCGATTAAAAGAAATATGTCTTTGATATAACATTGAGCTAGGCATCAATATTAAGAGGTCAATCAAGCCAAATGAATACATGTAATGTCATAGTATTCATACAACTTTAACTTCAAAATGTTTGAAGATTAGAGGAATGATTTCAATATTACCAACTCAAAAACAAGTTTATCGAACTAGTTAGAGTTGACAAATATGAAACCAATAACCAGATAGTCTCGGTTAAGGTAGATAAAGGCCAATTGATGGCACTTATGTTCTGAAATAATTTGACTATTTTAAAACATGAGAAACCTCAGATCCCCTTTAGCCAAAAGATTGGCGACCAAAGATAGTCTTTTAGTCAAAGGGAAAATAAAGATTTAAGAAATCTATCAAAGACAAGAAGTCAAAGGAAAGGTAAGGACAAACAGTTGTACATACCCAACCAATGACAGCAATCGGTTAACAACCAGATCATGTATGACACTGGGAGCGTGAATAAATATAAGGAAGACTTGAGATATGATTTCAATTCTAGGCAAATGCGTATATGATACACACTACCCTTATTAAACCCACTTTGAGTATAAGATACCGGCTGTGAAACTCGCATTTATGCAAATGTGTAGTATCTACAGCAAAGTAGATGTGCTTTGAAGGATGAGAGTCAGCCTAAAAATAGGAACATACAATTAGTTGTAGTTCCTTATGAAGAGTTGGTTGTTTATCCATTTCCACAAGACTTATGAGAGAAATTTATAGGTGATTTTATGTTCTCATTATAAGTATTTCTTACTCTCAATTAGAGAGAGAGAGGATCTCGGATAAACACACCCAACACATCGAAACCAAAAGGTTTAAAAGGAATAACTCATGTTCAAACATAAAACTTGTAACTATCTATTAAGTCATGCAAATCAGAGCGCATTCAGAAGCGTCACAGTGATAGACTTTTGAATGATAAGACTTTGAAACATGTGATGTCTGCAAAGCATGATTGTACCTTTTACAAGAAAGGGTGAACGTGCCAACAAACACTCATGTATATGGATGTATGTAGTCCAATTGAGCACAAGTACAAAAGATGGATTACTTCAAATCTTCAAAGATGAATAAAATAACACATGGTGATTCATGTCTGTGAGATTCATCTGAAGTTGGAATGTTAAAATAGTTTAAAGATTTCCAAAATGAAGTAATCTTGGCAAAACAATGAAGAACACTTAGATAAGATCGAAAGGATGCTAATGGTTGAGCCAAGAGTTTGAACAAATGACTCAAATGAAACACAACTCTCGCACTATAAGCTTAAGTCATATTAATCAGAAATGTATTCAGAAACTGCGTAGTGCAGGATTTTGGAAAACCTAAACTTTGAAAAGTTCAATGTTTATATAGCATGCCTGATGGGTAAGATGACTAAAATCACCTCTTATTGGAATTGGTGAACAAGCTAATGACTTATTAGGATGCATACATACTGATGTATGTGGGCCTATGAGCACTAGTGCTAAAAGAAGGTTTGTTGTACATTTCATCACTTTCAGTGACGATTTTTAGTAGATATGGGTATATCAACTTAATACGCCACAAGTCGAAATCATTTGAAATGTTCAAAGATTTTCAAAGTGAAGTACAAAACCAACTTGCAAGAAAATCAAAACCCTTCAATTAGATTGAGGAGGTGAGTATTTGAGCCAAAGATTTCATTGACCATTCCAGAGAATATGGAATTGTTTCATGACTCTCTCCTCTAAGAATACGACATCTCAATGACGTATCTAAGAGCAGGAATCACACCTTATTAGATATGGTGTGATCAATGATGGTTGAGTCAACATTGCCGATTACCTTTTGGGGATACACGCAGTTAACCATAGCTCTAGTTACTGAATGAAGATTATCTGAAGCACTAGAGAAGACACCATATATGATATGGAGAAGAGAGGTTCTTGAACCGTCTTCTGAAAGAAAGGAGTATCACTTCTACAAATTGTTGTAGAAGAAAGAGTTTGTGTCTCAAAATACTTTCTTCTTAGAGAATATGTTATTCTCTAAAAGAAAGAGTGGGAGAGATTTTGAACTTACCGAAGTTCGAGAGACACAAAACACTATAATCATCACCTGAAACTCCGCTACTTGATCCTTGTTCAAATTTTCTTTTCCTATTGATCGGGAAATTAAGAACAAGGTTGAGGAGAAGGTGTCATGAACATTACTCCAAGCAAGGTCAGGTAAACAACTCCGTCAGCCACAAAGATATCGATCTTCTATGGATGAACGTGAGATGTTATTTTTAGAAAGTAATGACTCTACCTACATCAAAGAAACTTTAAGTAAATCAAGATTCCATGCAACCAAGTCTAAAATGGATTCCATGTATTCAACCAAGTTTATAACTTGGTTGATTTGTCTGAAGGTGTGAGCCATCAGGCATAGGAGGGTTTTAAGGCAAAACATGGGTTCATTAAGATAGACATCAAGACTGACTTCAAAATTAGATTTTGAAGAAAGATGTGTACCTGACACAACTGAGTGGTCTTTTGTTGGAATACTTGTAAACTTCAAGAGACCATCTGTGGTCTTAAGGAAGCTTCTAGGAGTTGGAATCATTGACCTCCTTGACCAGGATATCAAAAAGGTTTGACATACTGGGAAGTGCCAAAGATAATATTGTGTTTACAAGAAGTTCAGTGGGAGCAATGCGTTTTCTGATATCGTATGTGATTGACATCGCCTACTAAGAAGAATATTCCAATGTTGCTTCTCGAGGTTGACTTGAAATAATTTTCAAAGTGAAGGATTGGTGGGGCTAAGAATTTTCTTGGAGACAAGATTTATAATGATAGATTAAAGATTTTGATTGTTTGAATCAAAGTTAACTAGGTGTTGAATAGTTCAACTCACTTCGAGAATGGATTAATTTTCAAAATCATGGCATGTCCTTACGGAATTTGATTGTCTCAAAACAATCAGAAGTTCTAAGAAGGATGAGACATATAACTCATGCTTCAGGCATGAGATTAATGTATGCCATGAGATGTTCAAAGTCCAACATAACATATACATTGTATATGTATAAGCAAAACTAAGGATGTGTCCTAAGTCTAAAGTGGTTGATAAAAGCTAAGTGTGAAGAGTTGCATTGATGCTACACTCATGCAGAGAAATATGATTATCTGAAAGGTCAGAGAAAATTATACGATCTGTATTGAGTGGTATTGAGGTGAACTGGAAGAAGTTCCTAACATGACATGCGGTTAATTCTACAAATAAGACAAGTATGACATGACTTTAGAAGTTGTGGCAGAAGCTGTTAGGATTGCGAAGTTCGTTTTTAGAACTAGGTGATGTTTCTAGCCTTGCGAGAAAAATGAAGCCTTATTGATAGGAGCCATCACTCAAGCAAAGGAACTGAAGCTCACTATGAATCCAAACATGTGTTCCGGAAATATCTTCCTATATGAAAGGTCATTAATGAGATGGTATATGTACGAGGTTCATTGCAAGTATTATGTACTAAACCCCTGTTGTAGTTATAGCATGATAGTCATGCATGGGCAATATGTATTAAACACATTCCGGAATATTAACAAGTCAAATTTGCATGAATCGTTCATGAATTATGACCTTGTTGATTCATCATTGAGAATAAGATTCCAAAATTTACATCAATTGTGGTTTAGAATTATGTAAATGTCCAAAAAGGTTAGCGCATTCAAAATGGGAAATTGGATGAGGTTCGATTTCTGAAACCCCATTAGTGAACTTGATAACGCTAGTCTTGGTCGATAGTCGACCTGGTTTCTAATTGTATTATCACGTAGGAACAGTGATAATATCAACACAATTAGCATGTAGGATTGAGGTGATGATCAAGTTTCGTGATCATAGTGATGTCATGACATCATAAATCAATCACATGGGTACTGTTGAGAACAACTACCGAACTGACCCGCAGTGGGAGCTCTTTAAGTTAGGAATGTCATAAGATCTCTCACTACTCAAAATTCCTAAATCCTGAGTTCAATACATAGACTACATGGTCTGTTGTGACTTTGGAGCGCGTCAAACGTCTTTCGTAACAGTAGGCTATAAAGGCGATTATGGTTCTGATTGGATCATGTGAGAATGTGTGTTCGAACAAGATGGCATTGTCCTCCCTATTAGAGACAGTTGTCTCGTTGGCCACTCGGTGAGATTGGACTGAAAATGCTTGGCCGAGCACAGTTGAATCAATAGTTGATCGTCTGTTTTTTCAAAGTCTAAACTCGGAGATCGAGGAACGTTTCGGACCTTACATAAGGATGACATCAGCTTACCTTATCCGAACGTGAGACAGTAAGTGACAAGGGAATTCAAGGAATCGAACACTTGTGGGACAAGTGGGAGATTGTTGGGAATGTCCCGACAATGTTCGATATACACGGAGATTAAACCAAAGTAATATAGTAATTATATGTCTTGCTAGAGACCTCTATAATTAGTAATTAAATATGTTTAATTACAACTATATTATTTGGTCCTACTGGGTCACACAAGTCAGTGCCCTGGAATAATGTATGTAACCTAAATGATTTTGTATCAAGTTTAGAAAAGTTGGAAACTGATTTATGTGAGAAATCAGCCCAACACGGACCGAATTGGGTTCAACACGGACCGTGTTGACCCAACACGGTCCGTGTTGAGACACCACGGTCCGTGGTGTCCATGGGCCGAATAATTGGACTCTCTGGAGTCCAACACAGACCGTGTTGTTTCAACACGAACCGTGTTGGGCCCAGAAACGCGCCGTTGTCTTTAATCGGCCCTTTAGGGTTTTGAACCCTTTCCCTAGGTTTTCTAAACACTATATAAAGGGGTCTCTGGGAGAGATTATTCCACACTCAAACTGCCTTCGAGTCTTAGAGAGATACCAGGGTGATTTCCTGAGTTCCTCTCTCTTTTAGTTTGCAGTTCTAGTTTCAGGAAACACTATCAGTTTCCTGAAACAATCTCACATACATCTTAGATTGAGATTCGTCTCGATCGGGTCAATCTAGCAATCGGGTTCCCGGAGTGCTGTATGGACTTTTCAGTAGAGGGTTTCAGCATTGGAATCGGGAAGGTCAACCTCTTCTTCAGCAGGAATTAGCGATCAGGTATAATTACTAAAGCCTCTGCAGTTGTTTTGATTAATTGTTTATATTCCGCCAATTAATCTGTATCTGTTTAGGAAATAGATAACCTAAAACCTAACAATGGTATGGTTAGATATGGTAAAATTTATGATAAAAATAATTAATGTGGTAGGCAAGCATAAAGAATGTGAAAATTAGAGGAGAAAATAGGGAGAAAGAAAAATGAGGAGAGAGAAAATTATGATTGTTGTCGTAAAGTGTGAAATGATATGTTATGATATTGGGATGGTATGGTATGATATGGAAGGAAATGATTGTTATGAATGTTGAGATTGTTATGGTAAAGTGTGAAATGATATGGTATAATATTGGGATGGTATGGTATGATATTGAAGGATTGTGGTAAGCGACGGAGCAAGAAAATACTCATTGGGGGTGCCAAATTTTAATATTATTATGAACTTTATCAAAATTATTTTCGTTAATTTATGGTATGATACTTTTTAAAATAATTTATCGTGTAGTCTAATAACAATAGTAAATTAAAACGAAAGTATTATGATATTAATTTTTTAGTCTGGGGATGGATAGAAATAAAATCTATAGAATTTTCTCTAATTATTCAATATTTTCTATAGTCACAATATTAAAGAGAATTTAGAAACTTTAAAATTTAAAAAGGACAAGACAGTAAGGTAAATATTTCGTATGAGTTGGTAAAACAATTAAGTAAATAAGTTGTAGTCCAATTAAGAAAATAAAAGGTGGGGGTATGAATTTATTAGACTTCTTATAAGTAAAATTGTGAAACAAATGTTAACAAATAAAAGAAAAAGGAAATTAATGTTGTTGTTGCTCCGCTTTAAACCTTTAACCTAAAGTAAGCAATTATGGACATTTACCAATTGCACTATCACATAAACAATATATCATGTCTTCTCCAATTACATTTTTTTTTGATAAGTATCGGCCATATAAGCCCTTTTATTGATGTAAAAAAGGAGTGCAAAAAGAGCACTCAAGAGAGCATACAACTCATGAACAATACCAAAGAACACAAGAAACCAATACTACGCAAAGAAAACAGTGCAATTGACACATGAGACAAACCTAATGACAGACAACAATGTTTCACACCCAGAATAGGAACACCCGAGCAAAGCCAGACAGTAGCACACTGAAATTTAATCTAGTGAACCAGCATAGAGCAAATCCAAATCAAAGCACCACTAGCATTGTAATCTGACCCCTTGGTCGCAAAACATAGTAATTCAAAGCCTTCACATTGCTGAAGAATTTGCAGTGCACGGTGCACCAAACCTTACACCAAGAAACCAGAGAACAATTGAACATCACTGAAGAATGATTCATGAGACCAACCCCCAAGAAGAACAATCAACACTGTGAATTATGTAAGAGTTGCCAACCAGAAAAAGAAACACCAGGTGTAAAAAGCCAAGCTTATAAACAAAGTCCTCTATTCTCACAAACCATGCCAACATATCTTCACTAATTTAAATCCCCAGACGCACCAACTGTCAGGGATTGCACTTTGGTACCAAACTCAGAGCTCCTCAGCAAGCACAATCAAACCACAATCACCTCACCACAACCAACTCTTTGACTCACCTACGACCAACCAAGGTAGCCAAACACTCATCAACACTGGTTTGCTCAGAAACCCAACTCGAATCACATACCATAACTCAATCAGACATCAATCCACCCCCCAGAAGAAGGTGGAGAAAATGTCACAGCCTTCTTTCTCCTATCACTCTCCTTGATTTTTTTTTCTTTCTTTTTTCTTACAGATAGCTTGTGCTCTAAGAGCTTTTTCGAATTGATGTTCTTTTTTTCCCTCATAAAAACACTCTCTATTCCAAACTTGATAGCTTTCTCAGCAATGTAAGCTCTTGCATTGGCTATGGAGTCACAATCACAGGATAAGGAGTCATGACCATCGGGATTATTTGCCACAATATCTCGATTAATTATGCAGAGAAGATTGGAATGACTTTTCCCATTCCATATGAATATCATCACAACTCACCATCTCAACAGATTTTTCAATTTCAGGTTCAGGATCACTCCCCAAAGAAGTCACCGCATTAACCATCTGATGGTCATTGATTACAGGCGCAATTGCCAGGGAGAGATTATTAATATTCTCAACATCAACTTCCAACGCATGACTTGATCCTATCATCATTATGAAGAGTAACCACCTCATTCCAAGCATTCACGCCCAGAGCTTTAATGGGGTCATTTTTCAGAGCCGTGGTTTGGTCATTGAGTCTTCTCACCTCCTCAATATACCCATTGCTAGATAATTGTTTCAATAAAGAAGTTGAATCAACCCTATGACTACCTTCAATACTTGATGGTAATTGATTCTGCTCCCTGGAAGAATATAGGCGTGCGGGACTGCCACAGATTAATGGAGATTCAGGAACAACTCCATTGCTACCGTGAACTCCACCTTCTGAATTATGACTGTTTTCTTCATCTTCATTGGAATAATTGAAATCTCTGCTAGTTTCTTGCTCATGAACCATAGTTGGAGGAATGAGATGCGAACTGACCTCTCTAATGAAGACTCTAAACGCACTATTTTGAATATCAAGCAATAGTTCACCATCAATGCGCTTAAATACATCAGTTTGAATCAAGGCTCTCATGACCTCAAACAGGTTGGATGAAGAAATACACCTTGCTAGTGAAAGTAACATGCCCCAATGAAGAGCACACCAATTATGTCAATCCAGACTCGCCTCAAGTTAGCAGTTTCGTACACCGACCACGGCTTGATTTCTGAGAACCAATCAAGTAGTTCCATCGGATTAGCCATCGCTTCATTCATCTCCTGAATAGAAGAGAATGTGAGAAGATATTTTACACCACTAAGTGCAGTTAATTTTGAGACTGGACCAAAATTGTCTAATAATATACGTTAAGGAATCGAGATCCCTCAGAGCATTTGAAGTGTAGACAAGACTTCTTGCAAGCCAATCTACAAAATCTTCATTGATATCTCCATGAATTCTGTATAGCTCCCCCTCAAAAGTGCTATTTCTCGACATTTTAGGACGCCAAACAAGCTTCCTTCTCATATCTGTTTTCTTTTCTTTAGCCCAGTCAACAATAATTCTATTTCCTCTGACCACAGATTGATGAAGCTTGTTGATGCATGTAAGAGCTTCATGTCACCTCCAAAACTCTACAAAACCGAAATTTGACCTTGCATTCCTTCGATTGATGATGTTTGAGGACTTAACTGTCGCATATCTCCTGAAGATACCTGCGAGGCCGAATTTGTCCAGCATCTTCGGAAGGTTGCCAATGGAGAGCTTTGTAGATCTGCCGTTCCATCTTCGAAACCCCTCACCTCCCTCCTCACTTTCTCTCTCCATTTATATTTGCATAACCACTGAATTAACTAGACAATATGTTTTGGACTTCTCCAATTACATATATTAGGTTTTTCTGGTTCTAAGGCCCCCACAACCCCCCCGTTAGCTCCGCCACTGATTGTGGTAAGTATGGAAAAATATGATTGGTACGATGTGGAATCGCACAAAAGAACAAGACAAAGATTAAAATGTTGAATTAGGGGTGATTTAATTTTTACATTGAATCCGCAGTATTGGAATCTTCTATGATTTGGTTATAACAAGAATATATGATTTTGTTTTACTTTTAAAAAAGAATACCTAGGTGAATCTTGAAAATCATCTATTATAACAAGAATATATGAGCTACCTCCAAGACTTTTATAAGGGATGGGACCATAGAGGTCCATGTGCAGGAGATCAAGACATTTTGAGGTGGTTACGGACTTGAGAGGTTTAAAGGATGATTTGGTCTGTTTACCTTTAGCACATGCATCACAAACCCAATCTTTCTCATAGTTATGAGGCGGGAGACCTCGGACTAGGTCTGACTTATGCAATTTTTGTAGTGTTTTCATGCTAACATGGCCTAGGCGGCGGTTCCAAAGCCATGTTTCCTCAGTTCCAGCCTTAAGGCAGGAGAGGTCCTCCGAAGGCTCACTTAAATCTATAACATAAACATTATTCATGCGATGACCATGCAAAATGACTTGATGAGACTCTGAAGATACTACACATACATTTTTTTATCAAAACTGACTCGATTACCTTTATCACAAAATTGAGATATACTAAGCAAATTATGCTCTAGACCCTCTACAAGATATACATCATTCAAAGAGTTGTTGAGGTCCTTACCGACCTTCCCAATGGAGGATCTTGCCTTGGCTTTTGTCTCCAAATGTAACCTTCCCTGCTTTGCTGGTTTTCAACTCGCAAAATTTGGTTGGATCTTCGGTCATGTGGCGAGAGCAACCGCTGTCCAAATACCATAGGTCGCTGTGAGTTTTGAAGCAAACCTGCATCAGAGGACATTATACCTTCCTTAGATTTTGACAGACAAGTTGTGACATTAGGTCTGGGGACCCAAATTTTGCCAACTTGAAAAAAACTTGAGGATTTAGAGGGCTTAAGAGATGCTACCAAAGGTCTTTTGAGTGTGAGCAGCTAGACAATTTTTGTGATGTTGCTTTCTATAAGGAGTCAGGTTAGGAGTGGGAAGAAGAGGTCCTCTTGGAGGATGATTTGTGAGGTTTTTGGTCCGAGGTTGAAAAGGAGGAGTTGTGAAGGCTAGTTTATTTTGGTAAGGATGAGAGTTTGTGACTGCCTCATTGGATAATTGAGTGATGGTTTTATAGCAGTCTTTGACTTCAAGAGATAGTCTATTGCTTTCTATGAATAGGAGGTCATTTTGAGAGTTCAGGTTTTCCATAGCCTCACTGAGACTTTGAACGTGCTTGGTCAGGTGTTTGATTCTTTCTATCAAGGACTTAGAGTACTTGAACAGATGCATACATTTATGAGCAAGATGTATTGGAGAAAGATTGAGGATGCCATCAATATTTACCTCATCTTGTGATGAGGACGTGTCTGGATCCTTATTGAGTTGAGTCATTAGACAGACATTCGCAGCCTCTTTAACATCACTGTTACCTTCACTTGAGTCACTGTCACTCCAAGTTGTAAGCATTGCCCTACGATGTTGTTGTTTGGGACTCATGTTTCTTCTATCCTTGTTCTTTCTAGTGTGAGGACAATCTTTGACCAAATGCTCTGAGTTGCCACAACCATAGTAAGTAAATTGGTCAGATTCTTCTTTTATAGAGACCTTACCTTTTGCCTTTCTGTGTTGTCCGTCTTTGATGTAGCCTCGAAAGGTTGGATTCTTCTTGTACAATCTTCTGAATCCTCTTGCTAGCATAGCCATCGTTTCTTCCTCATCCTCATTTTATTCATCATCAAATTCACGAGTTACTTTGAGGGTAATTCCTTTGGCTTCTATGAGGTCACTTAGTTGGATCTCATGAGCCAATAGTTTCTCAATGAGTTCTTCCAGTTTGAGAGCCTTAAGATCTTGAGCTTCTTCAATGACTGTAACTTTTGGACCCCACTTTCTTCTTGGCAGACATCTAATGACTTTTCTGACTTGTTCCTCATTGGAGTAGTTCTTTCCAAGTGACTTGAGGTGGTTAGCAATGCTGCTAAATCCCTTGTACATCTCTTCAATGGACTCATTTTCCTCCATTTTGAATGCCTCATACTTCTGGACAATGTCCAACTTGGTGTCCTTAACTTGGCTTGTGCCTTTGTGTATGGTGACTAAATAGTCCCAAACCTGTTTGACATTTTCACAGCTAGAAACACATTCGAAATCATTCGAATTCAAACTGCAATATAACAAATTTAGAGCACGAATATTTTTTCCAAAGTTGTGAGCTCTTCAGCTGTCATTTCAGATCTTTCTTTTGAGACATTCTGGTTTCAAGTGTTCGTCTTTGTGGGAGTGGGTAAATTCCTTTAGTGACTATGACCTAGAGGTCCTCATCCTTATCTTTGAGGAATATTTTCATCTACCTATTCCTCATTCTGTAATTTTCACCAGTGAGGAGTGGAGCTCTTATCCACGAGCATCCTTGAGGAGCTTCAGTTGTGTTGATGTTGGCCATGATCTTTACCACGAGTTGTTAAGCTCTTTAGATTTGTGGACTTGCTCTGAAACCAATTGAAATAACCCTAGGGGGGTGAATAGAGTTGTATGAATATGCTGCACTTTTATCAACACAACAAAGTCAAGAGCACTTTTAAAACTGAATAGTACTTTTATTAGAATGTAATTGAGGATAGAAAAGTAGAGATCTCTAACTCGGCAAATGTTAAGAACTTGTGAGGTTCTCAACGCTTGCTTACAGGGAGCAGAACTTGATATGAGGTTCTGCAAAAAAGGCCTCACTGTTGAGGAAGAGGATAAAAGAAAACTCGCTAAAGAAGACACACACTTCTCTCTTTAGCTACACACCCTTCAAGGGTCTCACCAGTATACACAAACTGGTTACAACTCACTACTCACGACAAGTAGCTACACTCAGAAATTTCTATCACAAATTTCCTACACACGATTTTTCTCTTCAAAACAATCGATACTATACAGTAGGTTGGATGCTTGAATATATAGTGAGTATTTAACGGCTTCCTCTGATGATTTCCAATTGAATTGATTCTTGCTCTTTTTGTCCAGCATCTTCAATCTTCTATTTCTGGAAGTAGCTTGCTAAATCTCGTTTGATTGCAATATGCAAGATAATCAATATCAATCAGTTGGATCTTGCTAATAAAATCAGTGAGATAGGTTTATATAAGATTCTCGGATTCTTCCCTGATTTGCCTTCCAATTTTGGTCTTTCAACCAAAACAGTGACGTCTGTTCTAAGCAGCTTTGTGAGGTCCTTTGTCTTGCTGGCGTAGCGGTCCTCAGAGGCGAGATGTATTTTCTACATAGGGGAAGGGTTAATGTTGGGGGTGGTGGGTTGAGTCAGCTTATTAGGATGGAGTGGAGAGTTTAAGAGAGAGACGTGAGGTTAATTAAATATTTTCATCTTTTTGGATAATAATTGTAATGAATTTTCCCTATCCTTTTAATAACTGCGATGCAGTTTTTGTCATTCTTATGATTTTTTTTTTATTTGACTATGGATATGTTGTAACAAAAGGCATGGATGGCTCGTACCGTCTTTAGAATAGGATTTGATAATGGGGAGAGGGAAAGAAACAGATCACTTAATTCTAAAATTTATAATATAGATTTAATAGTGAAATAGGAAAACCTTATATTGGCGGTTCCAATGTAGGGGGCGAGTTGAGGTTATCAATTAAAAAATAAGTAGTGATGGGAATTATAGTCAAAATTGTTTTTGAGTAATTTATATGGGGAAGTATTTTGATGGCTGAGATTTGTGGAGCAAATAGCATCTAACGATCAGGAAGTAGTTGCCTTCCGCAAATTGCTCCCATGTTGGTCAAGGACACATTTCTTTAAGGGAGTGTTTGTGCCAAATTTTCCATGGGAAAGATTTCCCTGGAAAAAATTTCCCTTAACCTCCCCTAAGGGAAATGGAGAAAATGGTGGGTCCATCGTGAAAACTTTCCTGAAGTCAACCCGCATTCAAATATGGACAAAATAAGTTAACCCGGAGTTATTGACCAACTAAATGCACCCTAATATATTAGGTATAGATAAGTATATAGATAGATAGTATAGAAGCATAGATTGGGTCACACACCCATATAATTAGATGAATTCATCAAACCAACACCTAGAAATATGTTTGATCGAGTTGTGCTACTGCTGTGCTACTCCCAGAACAAGTTTGTGTCATTTGGTGCTGGTATGCTACTACTTAAGGCGAGTATGTGCTGTGCAGCCTAATCTAATTAGGAAACAGACCATCCTATCGTAGATTTCAATCCTTAAACAGATAGTGACTATATATTAGTAAAGGGTCACAAGGACTAAATTATGGGGCCACAAAAAAAGGAAATAAGAAAACAGTTTATAGCAGTCAATTGGTTAGTGGTGCTGAACTCCTGAACATTCCAAGAGAGGGGGCATAATACCAAGAGTGGTTGTCATTAATCTTCCTAATGTTGCTAACGGAAAGAACAAATGAATGGTGTTTTTTGATTCTTTCAGTTAGTTTAATGGCAATTTGTGAATCATATTAAGATTACTAGCAATTATTGTTAATAATCAGTAGCTTTTTCAAGACAGTAGGGTTCAGTGCAGTAGACTTATAAATTAATACATAATACCTCATGGGTATGGAAGCAAGTTTCAGATGCAAAAGTCTGGACCATGTTTTTAATTTTATGCTTCATAATTCATATGCATAGTTAGCCATAGCGCAGACTTTCAAATGCATTGCTCACCACTGCAGTTCAGTTGGGCACATCAAATAGTAGGCCAAGCATTGCTGGCTCAAGTACTGAATCTTGGCTAAAGACCCATACCAATTAACCAGGTCCAGGCTGTTATGAGACTTGAATTTCTATTTTGATTAACCAACCCCTAACAGCATATAAATGAACAGACCTGCGACCTCTGGACTATTAAGTTAAACAAAATTCAAAAAGACAAAGGTCAATCTCATAGTAGCAGCAAACTGGAAATTACTAGCCTAGCACTAGCCACAACCCAGCAGCAACCAGCACCAGTAACAGGTACTAACTACGCAAGTAGGTGGCAGAGATCCCATTACATCTAGTTTGGATGATAAATTGAGGGATGACTTATCGCAATCTATTGTTATGGTAAATAAAGAAAATAAGGCCGGTAATTGACATGCTTAATCTCAACCAAAGTCTATATAGCTGTGAGCAGAAATCCCATTACAGATCGAAAGGTCAGAATTACAGCAAAAAAGAAAACACTATTTGATCTTAGGCACTAAAACTTGAAAAACAAAACCAGAATGATAAGCTGATACGTTGATTACACCAAGTTTCAAATTCATGGACGCTAACTAATCTTCGAAATATCGGTAAGGAAGAGTACGACGATCAACGAATCTCAAGCGATCAAATCTGACCTCCACATTGCCAAGACTTGGGCATCTCCATTGAACCCATGCCGGGGGTGGGAAAAACAGACCGGTGTATATTCTTTTCGGCAGATTTGCAAAGGGAACACAACCCAAATGTTCTTCCTGTAGATTAAAGATCCTGAAATACCTCCAGTACTGTGCATAACTGAGATATTCAAGAGGCTCCGTTCCCTCTGGCATGTAAAAACCCCTCCGACATTGTTCATACATCACCGGAGTTGCTGGCAATGGTGTAAACATGCAAATGGAGTTGGGTACCCACTGCGGCAGATTTGTTGATGCTGATGGCAGAGCAAAAGACACATCGTACCCAATGAAAAATATGTGATCGTTCAAGCTGTTGACGCGCTGCCAGCCGTATCCCTCTTGATTACCTTCTCCACTGAGCACAAACACAAGCATGGAAATCGTCTTTACGGGATCATCCAAATCTTTTGCCACCTCCACAACCAGGTACAAGTCTCCATGAGTGGGCACCAAATGACAGTTCATAACTAAATACCAACAGTAACCGAATATGACTGTACTGAAGTGACGAATTCTCACAGCAAGATTGCCAGGAGCAGGGATGAATTCCATGGCAAGCAATGGATTGGCAGGATCGATCAACCCAACTCGCCAACCTATGAGATCAAAAACATAGAACTTATTCTTGTGAGGGGCAATGTCAATGACACGAAGCGTATCAGTCTCCCGAATATGAATCCACGCAAAATCAGCCAAACTGAACATGAACAACCCTGGCTCATCATATCCCCTTTCAAGTTGAGCCAACAATGCTATTTGATATGTGGAAGTCGTGTTGAGAATGTATACAGTCTTCTTGGAGAGGAGCCCTATTGCAGGGTCAGACCCAGTTATGAGAGAAAAGCCACAGTGAAGCTGCTGAATCTGACAATCAAGAAGTTCAACAGAGGCAGAGACAGGTGGGTAGGAGTAGAAATAGTTGTGGAGATTGAGGGGGTTCAAAAGGCGTCTTTTGTTGTTGCCGATTTCAGACATTTTAGCAAGCCAGCGGCCGCCAAGTGGGTGATGGGTGTTTGGGTTTGGAGAAAGAAGATAGAATCGATGGTGTAGAAGCTTGAGAGGATGTGGAAGATTGGGTTTAATGGTAGGGAGAGAGTAGGTAAAGAGGTAGGAGTATTCTGAATAGGAAAGCATAGAGCGCCATGCCGAGCAGACACCACGGAGGCGGCCTAGATGGACACGCCAGTCAAGGCGTGCAACGATCACTGAAAGGATATCCTTTGGAAGATCCCACCACTTGCTGCTGCTTTCATCTTCTTCCGAGGGTGAATCAATGGCAGGTTCTGAGGAGGAGCTCGGTTGGCACTCAGGATGGCTTTCCATGGCAACGTACCTTCTACTGATTGATTAGTATTGCAGATAGAAATTAGGAGGCGCCTGTTATTTAATGGGATCAAGAATCAAGAATAGCAGCTCTTTGGGCGCCATTCCTCCAATTACCTGCCTACTAACTGCCTAACTGTACAGATTCCAAGTCCCCTCCCAAACAAACTTTCTGTTACAGGAGTTTTTCTCCCCAATAACCCCCAAAAAAGAAACAATCCATCCTTGCATCTTTCCATCCAGCTGTCTTCTTTCATAAACGGTTCCCTAAATCAATTCTTCCAAGTTTTGTTAGCTATATCAATTGTCGGTAATTTATCTTTAGTTTTGTTAATTTGAAGAAAGTATTCTCAAAACAATTGAAGAAAGTAACTTGTTCAAGTGTTAGAATTTTAGGACAATTTATACTACAACTAATGTGCTGAATTTGGGGTGATTTTTATGTTGAAATTGCAATATTGAAATCATTTATAAATTTGATTATGGTTTTTGGATGTTAATACATTGTATTTTGGTTGTTGCACAATAATGCATTGATTTTTTTTTGTACAATAATATACTGTACTTTAGAGGGTTGAACAATAATGTAACTGAAACGATTGCGACAGTGGTCGACTAAGTGACAGTCTTGCGTGGTAGATTGAGTAGCAAAAAAATTAAAATAATTACTAAATTAATCTTTAAAATACTAAAATTAATTTTTTATTAATGAAATTTTTGTAACATAATTATGTTGTATTTTATTAAAATTAAATCACAAAGAAACTAAAACTATGTTCATTTTGTGTGTGTGTGTCCATATATATATATATATATATATATATATATATATATATAATTTTTCTCTAATTAATGTTTACACAAAAAAAAGGGATTTTTTTAACAAGGTAAATAATAGAAGTAGTTACAGGTTTTTTCTCACAAAAAATATTCTCACCTGATCATCATACAATATTTTATTAAACCCTCTATCTTATATTTGGTTTCACAGCTTTGCTACCGGCAGATGATGCCCTTTTTTTGAAAGCCAATCAACTGTTGCATTTGCTTCTCTATAAATATATGAAATGTTGCTCCATAGAAATTTTGAAAGCAGGTTGTGAATATCTTCAACCATATGTTTAATCTGCCAAGGATAGCAAAATTACCTTAAATAGCTTGGATTACTACTAAATTATCACCTTCAATAAATATTTGCAAGAAGCCAGTCTTTGTTGCTTCAATTACTCCATCTCCATCTCGGAGAGCTCTTGTTTCAGCCACAATCATTTGCAAGCTATTTAAACACATTTTGATTAATTTGCTTTTACAATCCTACAATTCAAAAACTATAGAAAAGTTTTGTATTATGAAAAATATAAGTGACGATGGAAACGTAATAAAATTCAACGAGGTAATATATGTTACACATCTACATTCATGAAAAATAACATCTCTTATTTTGAAACAGGAAACTTCTATGTAGCATGGACAAACACCTTTGGTTTAAATGAATCTTTAAATTTGATGGCTGAAGCATCAGTTGTCACCCCTTTTGCATCCCCACAAACCACATTTGGCTTTAGAATCAGAAGATAGTAAAGTTTTGTAGGTAAGCATGGGCCAACATCGAGCCTAGTTGAACTTGGGAGTCAGTAGTCAGGTGAAGATTGTCACTGTTGAGCTTCAACCCTTTTGCATCCACACAAACCACATTTGGAACCTTCATCCCTAACTGCGCAGCTCGCACTATCTCTATATACTTTTCGTCTCCTGATGCAAGTGCAACCTATATAATTCAACCACTTCTTTCATTAATTCTGCCAAACTTGTATATATATCATACAAATTAAATTAACCTCGGTCAAAAACTCTTAATTTATTAGAGGTTTACATAAGTTAAGAGATTATACACTTTTCTTTAAATTTAAAAATTATGGATATATTATATTTTAGATATTCTTTTGTAAATTTAAAAATTATCGATGAAAATATAATTTATACAATTTATATTTGGTATTATAGCTACAAAAGTTAATCATATCAATTATCTTTAAACTAATGTGTAAATATATGTACTCCTTCCATCTCAGATAAATTGTCCAAATTTGACTAATTAGGTTAATTAAAAATTTTTAAATTTTGACCGTTGATTTATTAAATTATATGTTGAGGTATTGTAAAAGCCTATTGCTATTAGATTTGTGATGAAATTATTTTACCTGATTATAATATTATAAGTCTTGTTAAGATAAAACGTGAAAAATTAACGGTTAAAGTATTACATTAAAGACCGTGAAAAAGTAAATTGAAAAATTAATTGGGATGAAGGAAGTATCTTTTTATACTAAGATAAGACACTTAAAAAATATGTTAGATCCAAAATTCAAATTATTTTGAAATGAAACTAGTACAAATGTAAAATCTAGAACTTGTATGAGCTAAAACTCTAAATATGTACACAGAATTAAATGACGCACATGACTAACTGGAGTACTAATCTTTATGACATATCTCCTGGTTGACCTTGCTATATTTTCATACCAAAATGATAAACATCTTGACACAAGATGACTTAACCATCTTGCATTTCTTCTAAATCACTAGTAGAGTGAAATGTAAGTATATTTAAATCACTCTAAAGGTATGTATCATTTTCAGGGTTACTACAACTTATAAACAATTTAAAAATAATTATTTATTTATATTTATTTTATAAATATAAAACTATGTATAAAATGTGGATTTTCTACTATGATTGATAAAGTTAGGCTACTATTATATTTTTTCACCTACCTAATAAATATTATATTAATTATAATTGATAAATATATATAATTATTAAAAAATACTAATAAAAGTTAAAAAATGTGAAATATGAATAACTCAAGATGGTTAAGAACCATCTTGAGTCAAGATGGTTACCGTGGTGCATTTTCATAAGTCGCTATTGCAACTTATATACAGCAAATTGAGGTGGGAAAACAAAGAGATATGTAACTAACCTGGATAATTGGAAGCAAGTGCAAGTGAAGATCCTCCCTGAGATCATACACCAGCTTCTCCATCCTCCCTTGATAAGCCTCAGCATCCTCAGCAGTGAGTGTGTCACTCTCCCCTTGGTACCACAGCATCCCCTTTATCTCCCCAACCTCAGCAGCAGCCTTAGCCCTGTTCACCATACTCTCATACAACACCTCCCCACGCGCCCACTCCTTGATGGCAGTCCCACCTACAGCGCACGGCACCAGTCCCAGCTGCGTCCCGTGCACGCGTCCCCTCAGCGCGTTTGCAAACGGCATGCCGGGCCCCACTCCGCACACCTTCTTGGTGTCGATATCCGCGTGTAGAGGATCACGCGCCTCCTCCCAGGAGAGTTGGGCGCTGAGACGGAGGATTGACGGGTGGGGCCGACACTCCCGCGGAACGACGCCGTCCCAAATTTTTTGGTTTGGGTCGTTGGGGTCGGTGATTATGCCGCCTCTTCCCGACATGTTGCTCTGCCCGGACAGGATGAAGATCTTTCTTTTGCATTTTTCAGACATGTTTGTGAGGATTTGGATTGGGATTCAGTTTGGTTGAATATGGGTTGGGTTGCTTTTGACTATTTTTTGTATGTTTTTATAGGGAGTTGATAGAATGATATTACTTACAAGTTACAAGATAGAGTGAATAGCAAGCCATATTCTGGCATTTTAATGCCTTCCTCGTTCCTGGACTGAGACGCTATCCAGCAATGTTCATAAACAATATTAGTAGTAGATGCTTATCTAAACCCGTGAAGTCCCAAGTTATATAGAATAAGATGACTTGAGAACTATTCAAATGTTTGCCAAGTCATTTTTATATAAGTTTACTAATTGTATACATACAGCTATAACGTAAGCTTCACATTGAGTCACATGTCATTGACAACTATAAATGGGGAAAATCCAAATCCAACCATCCATCTTTTTTACAAGATTGATGATACATGTCTACGATGTATTAGGGCAAGTGTCTTGTTCCTTATAAAATCAATAATTATTATCATTTTTAATTTCATTTTTTTTATAGTTACTATTAATTATCAATTAAAAGAAGGTTAAAATGTGTTGATTATATCAACAATTAAAATATGAAAAAAGGGGGGGAAGGGCCTGCATTTCATCGAGCAAAGAGGGAATAATTAAATCGAAAAGAGGGGGAAGGGGGTGGGTTGGGCAGATAAAGTAAATTAGGGTATGGGAAAATTTTAAATGGAGGGCAAATTGGAACTTTCATTATTTTTATTGACTAAGTAAATATGAAAAAGTAGAAAAAATTGATATTAATAATGGTTAGGTGTGATATTTTATTACATTTATTATTTGTTAGGTTGGGTAATTAACATTTTTAAAATATGGAGGGCAAAATCCTCATTTTACAAAAGTTTGGGGAAGGTATATGTTATTACTTCATATATATATATATATATATATATATATATATATATATAAAAGTCGATTATGTAACTTTTTTCAATTTAATTTACAAATGTATAGGTTTTATACATCCTGCCCCAAGATGTTTAACTTTTTTCGGTTTTTCAATTGGACAATAGTAATATCTATTTTATTTATACATCAATGCATGGTCCCAAAACAATAAAATTCCATTCTTTTGGTATCAAATCTATCTCTATATTTTTTGAGTATACACTCGCGTTGGCAGTCACAAAAAAAAGTACAAGTATCTTTTTGGAGCCACTAGCATACAAAAAAGAGAGAGTAGAGATTATTATTATACAATTGTCAAAAGTAGGGATTATTAAAATTGAATTTTTCTAGATATTAAACATACTTGAATTCTTGAATAGCCTTATGATCATTTAGCTTACTAATGATATAATTGACAATGAGGACACTGACTCTCTGTCGATTCACTTCAATTATAATACCCATGCTGTTTTTGGAGAATCCTTCTTTGAGGGTTCCAAAATGCGATCTATGAGGAAGAAGGGGAAATCTTTACTGATGCCAGCCAATCTGCATGCAGGGTCGCTTCTACAAGATCTAGGGGTCCTATTATGAGGAAGGAAAAGAGTGATGTCTTGGTTGAGGAATCCTTAGAGCCTCCTAATGAAAACAATTTTTCAGGTCGGTCGAATTCGATCGTTCGGGTCGGTCAAATTTTTGCCACCCCTAATGAAAACAATTTTCTCCTTCTCTCCCCTACTCTCTCTCTCTCTCTCTCTTCGTTCGTTCTGTCTCCCTTCTTTCTCTCTCTCCACGTCTCCACTCTCTCACACATGCATTTAAATCTCTGTCTCCTTATTATCAAATAGGTGAAAATCGTTTTCTAGGAAAATCATTTTCTTTTGTACCAAACACAGGAAACTATTAAATGAAAATTCTTTCTAAAAAAATTAGTTTACAAGGAAAACCATTTTACTAGATAACAGTTTTCCTTTGCACCAAACACACCCAAAATATAAATGTAATTTCCCTAGCTTCAAAGAAAAAAAAATATAAATGGAATTTGTCTATTGAACATTTCATGGTCATCGAATGCTTCAGAAATTGGGGTCCCAATTACTCGGTTACATAGCATTTGACGTTGAATCACTTTACAAAAGTTGATTAGGGCCCTATTCGGAAACAATGTTTGGATTAGCGTTTAGTAGAGTTTTGACAGGTGAAAACGCTAGTTTATTAAATTTCAGTTGTTCGGTAAACGAACTTTTTATACTAGTTTGTGACGTTTTTTTGACATTTACCACTACAAAACTTTGACGTTGGTGGAGGTAACGTCAAAGAGTCTCCACTAGCGTTTGAGTTTTGTTTTCCAATTATTACCCTCAATCCCTCGCTATAACTCTTGTTTATTGTTTCTGAGTTGCCAACAATATGCCATACCCTTGTCATAATGACATCAACGGAAAGAACCGTCTCCCCCTTCCCCACCCCCCAACAAAAAATACTGAAGAAAAGAAGGAAATTGCATTCTTAGGAGGTGTTGATTTTCCTTAAAAGGCATATGAAAGGAGGGAGTATGGATTTGTGAAAAATTATCCTTAAAAGACTAAATTTTTTGAGATAACAATATTCATAATAACAACAATAATAAAAATAAATATATAATAACAACAACAACAATAATAATAATAATAATAATAATAATAACAATAATAATAATAATAATAATAATGTCTGTTTTGATCATTTAATATTCATCAGTTGCTCCCAACTCCTAATTTTTTCGAACATATTTTTTACAAACATCGACTTTAACTATCATCAGCTATCCGCTAATATACTACAGTTATCCGCTACCCAAATAAGGCCCTGTTCTTTTGTGCGTTGGGTTTGCGTTGCGTTTGCGTTTACGTTGCGTTAAGTTGCGGTAGAAATAGTTAAAAACTAATTGTAATTTGCGTTATGTTGCGGTAGGATTGCGGTAGAGTTGTGTTGCGTTTGGGTGCGTTAACGCATAAAAGAACGGGGCCTAACTATGCGCTACCCAAAAATAATTTAAATGTAATTGATACTTTTTCTTGGATGAAAAAATGTACTAGCTAGTTTAAGAATAATTACTCGCTAGTTTATGAGTTTAGGCCCATAATATTTGTCATTTTAACTAATTTTTTCTATAATATTTTCCTTTTAATATATATCAATAACACAATAATTACTAGTTAGCTTACCTCCTTTTGTTAATTACTATCTTTTTTTTATGTAATATTCATAGGCTCTTAAAAGTTTTAAATTGTCTAATATTCCCTCCATTTTATATTATTTGTCCTTTTTAAAATTTATGCAATCAAATTTTAAAAATTTTGACCATAAATTTCTCAATATATATACAATAACTTTTTATATAAAATTACTAACATTAGATTTGTTACGAAAGTATTATCTCAAAATTATAAAATTGCAATTGTTAATGAAATATTAAATAAGAAATCATCTATTAAAAAATGACATTGATGACTGTGGCAAACAACTAAAAGACAAATAATATGGAACAGAGAGAAATATGAAATCGATGAGGAAAAAAATAGATATTTGAGTCAAGATTTGTGGTGGTAATAAGTGTATAGTTATCGTAGCAAGTCGAACTATAGCAGTAGAGATAATTGTGACCTGAACTTTATAAATATATCATAGTGATTACTACAGTCCAGCCTGTTTTAATTTAGACTACTACATTCCAATATATGATTAGTTGACATACTATAATCCAATATATGATAGCTTGAAATACTATAGAATCTTATATAGTTATATACAATAGTTAATTTGGTAGGTGGGGTAGCTATGGCCTTCCGAGAGCAAGCTTGGCCGATAGAAGCTTTGGAGGCGGGAGCGATAAGGATGGGAATGCAAATGGCGCTAGAGATGGGGTTGAAGAAAATTGAAGTGGAAATAGACTGCAAGTTATATAGTGCATGCAAGTTTGACAGGGAAACAATGTGTTGCGCCCGCGACGAGTTTAATAGTAGCTGATTGTTTAAATTTAATAGCATATTTTGATTCAGTTTGTTTTTTACATGTCAAAAGAGACTGTAATAGGATAGCCCACACAGTAAGTAGGATGGCGATTGACAAACTTTGCTCAAACAGTTGGTTTGGACAGTGCCCGCCAGAGGTTGCCGATTTGGTTGCCTCTGAGGCGGAGACAGTTGCATTTTCTTAATAAATGGTTCTGAAGGTTTTCGCTCAAAAAAAATATTATGACACAACCGCTATCTAGAAAAATCACATAATTTTTTTGGACAAATATGGTGGTGGTGCACTAAGGGTGCCTTTGATTGGTCAATAACTCCGGGGAAATGGTCAATTTTCCGGGGTTGACTTATTTTCTTTATGTTTGGACGCGGGTTGGCTTCGAGAAAGTTTTCACGATGGGCCCACTATTTTCTCCATTTTCCCATGAAAAACTTACCCGGGAAAAATTTCCCTGGGGTTCCTACCAAACACTCCCTAGAATATAAATGTTACATATTCAAATTTACTGTGATAAATTTCTAAAATTCGGTTTGTGATTGTGCAAATTTTGGCTTTATTACAATTTAATTTTTCCTAAAAAAAAGACAATTTTCTTAAAATAATTTCCCGAACCATCTATGAAAAAGCCGAGGCTGGTTAAAAAGATGGGATGGTCTCTTTTTCGGGGTTTATTCGGGAGAAAAACTCCTCTAACGGAAAGTTTTTGGACATTTGGAATGTTTACATTTAGACGACAGTTAGTAGCAAGTAATTGGAGGAATGGCGCCCAAAGAGCTGCTATTCTTGAATCTTGATCCCCTGTGCTCTATATATAATATACTTCTTGTTCTGATAACCCTTTAAACAATGCGTGCTTCTTGATTCCTATCTGCAATACAAATCAATCAGTAGAAGTACATTTCCATGGAAAATCCTGGTGAGTGCTCATCCTCATCCTCCTCCTCTAGTTCTAATACTGCAATACTAACCAGCAACTGGGCTGATCTTCCAGATGATATCCTTGAACTCATTGTTCAACGCCTTGACAGACATGTCCATCTAAGCCGCCTCCGTGGGGTCTGCAGGGCATGGCGCTACAGCCTCCTCGATCCCACCTTGGTTTTGTTGGATGTTCCTCTCATTAAACCCCATCTTCCAGATAATCTCCGTTTTTATGTCCAGCGATTCTATCTTCTTTCTCCAAACACCCATCACCCACTTGACATCCCCTGGCTCGCTCGAATGACTGAACCCGCCCTCCACATAAAACACCTTTTAAACCCCATCGATATCTCCGAGTACTTCTACTCTTACCCATACATCTCTGCCTCTATCAACCCTCTCCATTGTCGCATTCAGGTGCTTCACTCTGTCTTTTCTCTCACTAGATGGGACGGCAACATAGGCACCGTATTCTCCAGAAAGACTGTTTTCAACATAGACTTGAAATCCACTTATAAACTAGCAGTGTTGGCTCACCTTGATAGGGAAAATGGGGAACAGTTGTTCTTGTATAGATTCTGTCCCTCACAGTGGATCGACCTTCCGAAGACTGACAGGCTACGTGTCATTGACATTGCCTGTTACAAGGGTAAGTTCTATGTTTTTGATTTATTAAGTTGGCGAGTTGGGTTGATCGATCCTGCCAATCCATTGGTTGCCATGGAATTCATCTCTGCTCCTGGAAAACTTTGTGAACCAATTGGTGGCTTCTACACAGTAATGTTCAATTACCATAAATATTTCCCTGTACACTGTCATCTGGTGCCCACATATGGAGCCTTGTACTTGGTTTTGGAGGTGAAATATTTGTGGGATAAGGATACCATGGTTGTGTTTGTGCTCAAAGAAGATAAAGGTAATCAAGAAGGATGCAAATGGGAACGCGTCCACAGCTTGAACGATCACATATTTTTCATTGGGTACGATGTGGCTTTTGCTCTGCCATCTGCATCAACAAATCTGCCGCAGTGGGTACCCAACTCCATTTGCATATTTGCAACAAGGCCAGCAATTCCGATGATGTATGAACATTATCAGAGGGGTTTTTACATGCCAGAGGGAACGGAGCCTCTAGAATCTCTCACTTATGCAAGGTACTGGATGTATTTCAGGCTCTTTAATCTACAGGAAGAATATTTAGGTTGTGTTCCCTTTCAGAAACTGCCGAAAAGAATATACACCGGCCTATTTTTCCCACCCCCTGCATGGGTAAGATGGAGATGCCCAAGTCTTTACAATGTGGAGGTTAGATTGGATGGCTTGAGATTTTTTGATTATAATTTCTTTCCTTTCCAAGATTAATTGGCGTCCATGAAACTCAAACTTGGTGAAATCAATGTATCAGCTTATCATTCTTGCTTTGTTTTTCAAGTTTTAGCGTCTGTCATCAAGTAATGTAGTTTCTTTTTTTTTTTTTTTCTTTTGTGTAATTCTGACCTTCTGTAATGGGATTTTCGCTCACAATCATAGACTGGGATGGAAATGAAGGTTGTTTTGGTCATGTAAATCTCAACATAGGTAATTTATACGAATTTTATGTTTATCTTGATTATCTTCCATAATTAATGTTTATCAATTCAAGTAATTTTAGAATATTTTTCTAATTCTATTGATTAGCTTGATTTCTCCCCACTCTTTGAAAGTGACGACAAATAAAAAGGAACCGAAGTAGTATACAATATTTTGCTCAAAGTCAAAATGTGACTGGAGTGACTTTAGCAGGCAAAATGCAAAAATACCAGATAGATAGCGCATAATTGCACAATGTATTGAAATGATGAACAAATTTTTCCTGATACAGTGATATAGTGTTTTGCACCTCTGACTCCTGATCATTGATATATCGCTCCAAAACTTTTTCCTGCTGAGTTCCATTTTAAGTACACATGCATTTTCCCCTCTTCTCTGAAAATATTCGTTTTTAGAATTCGTCCTAGCTAGAAGGTGATAAAATGGATAGCTCGTGTATGGAATGCTTATACTCGTAGCTTATAATATTACTCCCTCCGTTCCATATTAATTGTCCAAAATATCGTCTTTGACTAAGAATTTTTTTATAGTATATTTTATCAAAAAGTTATAAAATTATATTTTTATGATAGTATTTTTCGTTATGAATTTAATGATGGTATTTTCATATATTAGGACATTGTATATATTGAGAAATTAATAACACGTCGGGACAATTAATATGGAACGGAGGGAGTATCCCGTAAAGCAGCAAAAACCTTGAGAAGACAAATTGGCTGATCAAGGCCATTACTAAAATTCGTCTAGATCGATTTCTATACCTTCATCAATTTGTCTATATGTGCTATAAACTATGTAGTGTATATATGAATATGTTTGACATTTATATGTAGGAGAACGGACAAGTCCATGTAGGAGTAGGATCAACAAGTACATAACCATCGTTTTCTACTTTGGTTCCTTAGTCTATTTGATAGAGTTTTACAGGTTCGGTCCTGATATTTTTGCGGCCCCTGGCAGATTTAGTAGACCAATTTGTAGATTGGGCCCTTATAAAAGGATGCCTCAACATTCATACTAAACAATAATACTAAGATTTTAGGTAAAATGCGTACATGTGAAATACTATTTGTTTTTTCATGAAATTGATATGAAATATGGATCTTCTATGCAACTATGCTCAACAATACATCACAAATAGAAAGTTTATCATTCAAGTATGCTTAAATGAAAATATGGTCACAATCTTATCTAAAATAACTATTGGGTTAATTGTGTGGAGCCCAAATTATTATTTTGGTGGGATAAGTTTTGGAAAGCCAAAATTATGATTGGTGGACAAGTTTCATATAATATTGAAGATCTTCCAAAATTGTGTTCATTGAGGAAAGATATTATATAAAGTGGAAAATATTATATTTGTTACCAAATTGTCATGGGGCAATCACATGGAAATATAATATTACTTTGGAATATAGTATCATGTTTTTGGAAAGTTAATATTATTATTAACCGCAATATTATGTTGTAGTCTTGGCTATAAATAGGACCTAGGTGTTAGGTTTATTTGTACAACAATTGAGAGTGTTTCATCTTATACCACAAGAGATTAACCTGTAATCTCTGTATCCCTGAGGGAGTTGTGTGAGTCTCATCTGTGAGTGTTGAGTTCTCAGGTTGTAACCCTAGGGAGGTTGTGAGAGATTGTGGAGGTCTGAGAATCTCTGAAACACTGTTGTAATCCTCAGATAGTGCATCGTTCGTGGTTTTTTCCCGGTTTGGGTTTTTCCACGTTAATTCCTTGTGTTGAATCTTTACTATTTATTTTTTCGCCCCTTTATTATAGTTTGTCTGCTAACCACGCCATGAGAATCCTAACAAGTGGTATCAGAGCTTTGGTTGGAGCGGGTTGATCTACAGACTGAGAAGCAATGGCGGGCGCTATTGTGAAGATTCCGGAATTCGATGGGAAAGACTACGCATGGTGGAGGATGCGCGTTGAGGACGTGCTGCGCCAGCAAAAGTTGCATCTTGCGATGGGTGATAAGCCAAAAGAGATGGAACAGAAGGATTGGGAAGAGCTTGATGGTCAGGCATTCAGTACGGTTAGGCTGACGCTAGCTCGGAACGTGGCATTCAACGTCAAAGATAAGAAAACGACGAAAGACCTGCTCGAGACCTTACAAAACACATATAAGAAACCTTCGGCGGTGAACAAGGTATATGTGTTACGTCGTTTGTTTGAATTTAAGATGCAAGAGTCTGGTGATATGCATGATAGTATGAATGAGTTGAATATAATACTATCAAAGTTAACCTCTGTGGGATTTAATTTCGACGATAAGATGAATGCTAACATACTATTGGCTACCCTACCTGAGTCTTGGGAAAATTTCGTGACTTATGTAACTTCTTCAACTAAGAAGGATGAGAAATTGAAGTTTGGGGAAATTAGAGACTTTGTCCTGAATAAAAGTATTTGTAGGAAAGATTCCGATGTGTCTGAGTCTTCGGGGAATGCTTTGACTGTCAGGGGCAGGAGGAATAGTTGGAGTTCGGGTCGGGGTCGATCAAAATCTAGAGGTCGAAACATGGAGCAAGTGTTGTGTTGGAACTATGGTGATAGAGGTCATTTTCGTAGGGATTGTCCTAAACCTAAGAAGAACAGCCATAATGACCAGGACTCTGTTTATTCTGTTGAGGATTTTGGTGATGCCCTAACTGTTAGTGTTGACAAGTCAGAAGGGGGTTGGGTGATAGATTCGGGTGCTTTGTTTCACTCTTCGTCTAGCAAGGAGGCCTTTAGCAATTTTGTGAGTGGGAGGTTTGGCAGGGTTAGGCTTGCAAACGGTCATAACCTAAAGGTGCTAGGAAGAGGTGATGTGAACATTAAAACTTCTAAGGGTGGAATTTGGAGGTCGAAGAATGTTCGGTATGTCCCGGGTCTGACCAAGAACCTTGTATCTGTGAGTCAACTGGATGAGGAGGGGTTCACGACGAGATTTGAAGATGGTCATTGGAGGGTAACGAAAGGATCTCTAATAATTGCAAATGGCAGGAAAGAGGGGAAGCTATATTCTGTCATTGATAACTCTAACATGCCGGTTCATGCTCGTCAAAGGCGTGTTAGCTTCTCTGATGAGAGAAGGGTACCAGAAACGAGGAGGATTCCGGTCGAGGCTACGGGAACGGATGGTCAGCCAAGGAACGCATCTAACCTGCACGGGAATTCGACAAGTTCAACACGAGGTAAAATTCCAATCCAAAATTCCCCTAAGTTGTTGACAATGATGCATATGTCGAAGTTCCAGGGGCGTAATCAGTTCAAGTGGGAGCCTGTTGCAAAAAGAGGAGTTGATGGGAGGTCAACTGGGACCTCTATTGATCTTTGTTGAACAAGATCGAGATGGATGCACCGGAGGATTCGAGGACGAGTGGTAGTGGTGATGAACGACGAAGGCTACAATTTGATCTCCAAGTGGGAGATTGTTGGGTTAATTGTGTGGAGCCCAAATTATTATTTTGGTGGGATAAATTTTGGAAAGCCAAAATTATGATTGGTGGGCAAGTTTCATATAATATTGAAGATCTTCCAAGATTGTGTTCATTGAGGAAAGATATTATATAAAGTGGAAAATATTATATTTGTTACCAAATTGTGATGGGGCAATCACATGGAAATATAATATTACTTTGGAATATAGTATCAAATTATTAGGAAACACATGTTTTTGGAAAGTTTAATATTATTATTAACCGCAATATTATGTTGTAGTCTTGACTATAAATAGGACCTAAGTGTTAGGTTTATTTGTACAGCAATTGAGAGTGTTTCATCTTATACCACGAGAGATTGACCTGTAATCTCTGTGTGCCTGAGGGAGTTGTGTGAGGCTCATCTGTGAGTGTTGAGTTCCCAGGTTGTAACTCTAGGGAGGTTGTGAGAGATTGTGGAGGTCTGGGAATCTCTGAAACATTGTTGTGATCCTCTGATAGTGCATTGTTTGTGGTTTTTTCCCGGTTTGGGTTTTTCCACGTTAATTCCTTGTGTTGAATCTTTACTATTTATTTTTCGCCCCTTCATTATTGTTTGTCTGCTAACCACGCCCTGAGAATCCTAACAATAATATTTTTGAACATTCACATAGCATCAATTCTTAGAGGCTATGCATCTTCCTTTTGATAAATAATAAATCAATCGCATTCCAATTAGCTTAGATTAGTTGTCCAAGTTTTGAATCCAAAAAAAAAATCGATATTTTTGAACATTCACATAGCATCAATATTCTAACTTATCATTATTGGAGTTTCATCTACTTATTCAAAAGTAAATCGATCAATAGTTAATCAATCAATTCATCTAGGCCCTTTTGTGTGGGCGATTAAAAATGCCAGTCATAACCACATCAACCACATCTAACGACAATAACCACATCATTCTCTCAACTCAGTTTTACTTGCTCTCATATCTTACAAATAAAAAATTAAAATAATCACACTACTATCTTACCTCACTTTTTCTTACTCCAATAACTTACTAAAAAATACCTCTTCCGTCCCAAATAAATTGTCCAGTTTATTTTTTCTCGGCTTTCAATGTTACACTTTGACAATTAATTTTTTATGTTTTATCTAAGCAAATATAATAATGGTAGTCTTACAAAATAACTCAACATATAATTTGATAAATTAACAGTCAAAAATTATAAAGTTTAATCTCATTAGTCAGACTAGGACAAATTATTTAGGATGGATGGAGTATTAAAATAATCACACCACTTTCTTAGCTCACTTTTTCTTTTTTACCCACCTACTAACTTATCATACCCACCATCCTTACCATATATTTAACAATATCTAACCAAACCAGCCACATTTTAACAAATCTAACTATAACTACCACTAACTAACAAAAAAATGGATTTAATTAACATACAGTGAAAATTAAAATTTACAATGAATCAATTAACTAATATTAGGTCTTTTGCCCAAATACTTACCCAAAGCTTATAATGAAAACCTGTTAAGCTATTTTTTTTATATGATTTGGGACATCTCATATTATTCATTATCAAAAGCAATCAAAATTTATAATCAACACTATTTAACACACCTAGAGCCCTACTTCTGGGGAATGTTGCCCAAAATTGCAGGGCCACCTCAATATAAGTTGATTCAAAATGTGACATACAAAAACTCTAGGCCTAATTCAGCTTGTGTCGTCAGCCTACAATTAGGCCTACTAAGGTACTGAAGCATTGAGGGTGGGTCGTGAATTATGAGCCCACGTGAATATTACCAAGGCAAATTTTAGGAAATGGGTAAGGTAATTGGAAGAATGGTGAGGCCCTATTGTAAGGCAATTATCATTTGGATTGGGGCCCTTAAATCTGAAGCAATATTTTAAAAAAATCATGAGTCCTGGGCGGTGGCCCCTTGGGCCTACCCCCATGATGGTCAAAAACAAGAGAAACAACAAAAGAACAACAAAGCAACAGGAAAACAGTGGCGACCCGAGCCCACAAGGCTCCAACAACCAATATCCCAAAAGGCACACTGTAGGACCCGGAAAAATTCCCGTTCGGGGAAATGTTTTCTCGGATGCGCTAATTAAGTGATCGAGAGCCGACTAAGGTTTCTTAATCCTTAAATAAGGATATTTTTAATTTCGAAATTTATTTTTGGGATGATGAAACTTTATTTATTTACAAAGCCGTTTTTTATTATTTAAATTATTCGAAATTGCACAAAATAAGTTAATAATAATTCAATCGCAATCCAAAACACTCAATTCAGGCTTGGGAAGGAAGAAGTGGGCCTCCTGAACCCATTAAAACCCGCCTGGGCTTTAATGGACTCTGGGTTGGGTCTTCTTCCTCCTCGGTCCAGAGAGGGGTGGATTGAAATTGATAAAACCCACCTAGGTTTTATCGATTTCTAGTCCATTCCTCTCGGACCTAGCTTTGAATTGGTGGTGGATGTGAATGAAATCATTTTTTAATTTATTTTTATGCAAAAACCAAACATTTTAAATAATTAAACGAATATATAAAATGCCAAAAGAGTCGCCAGCCAATTTAAGGAAATCGACAAACCATAAAATAAGAAAAAGAAAGACTCCGGTTTACGAACCCGATTTCTAGATTCGGGGGTAAGGTTACGAATTCGAGAGTTATAAGAACTCTCGAATCCGTCTGTTATAAAACAGACTCTACTAAAATCAACATTGAAAAGAAAGAGAGCGGGGAGAAGTTTGATTAATTTCGCGGAATTACTATTCGAAACATGCAATATAAAAACAAAGCGGTTTTATTTTACAAAATATGTACAAGCATGGAATTAAATGAGGAATTACATGATTAATTACAATAATGAAAAATAAGAAATCGAACCTTGCTTAAGATGGCGCAATGATGACTTTGATCCCTTGAGTTGCCCCTTGATTTTGAAGCCCGGATGAGATGATGTGAATGGTTTGAAAAAGTGGTATGTGGATGGTTACGTAGTGGTGATGAAGATGATTATGGGAGGATGAGAAATGGATTATGGGTGATGAAAAGAAGTATAATGTGGATATAGTTTAGGAGGGTGATTTTATGATGAAAGTGGATGATGGAAGTAGAATGTGGAGATGTTTGAGAGAGTGGAAGTATAATATGGTTGAAGAAGAGAGTAGAGTAAGAATATTAGATGGTAGTAGTTGATGGTGAGACTTGATGATGAAAGTTGATGAAAATGAAGGTGGAATAGAGGGGTATTTATAGGTGAAGGAGTGTGGGTTTTGGAGGGAAATGGTGGGGGACATACCCCAAAAATCACGTCATCAGAGACCAAAACCTAGGCGGGTTTTGGGGTGGTCAAAGGGGGTTAAACACGTGGGCTATGTTCAAGGGATTGCATGCATGCAGATTTTGGCGCCAACTGCTTCAAAACCTAGGCGGGCTTTAAATTAGCCATCACGCGGATCAGTAACGTGGAGCGAAACGGCGTCGTCCGCTACTCCGCTGAAAGCCTAGGCAGGTTTTGAGCTCTCAAGGCCGGGGCGCCTGACTGGGCCTGCTTCTGCATGGGCTTGTTCAATAAAAGTTAAAACCCCAGTGGGTTTTAACAATTATTTGCGGCCTGTTTTATTTCTCTTAGGCTCGGTTGATTGATCTTTTGGGCCCAATGACCCATTTCACTTGGCCCCATCTGTCTTGCATATTTTTGATGGGTCGGGATTATACCGGTACAAATCCCGGTGTCTACACACACTCAAAAGGGGTTCGCCACCAAAAGAGAAAAAGGCATGCATGCAGCAGAAAAAAGAAACAAGAAAGAATAGCTAAAAAGAGAAAGGAACAGGCTCACCGAGAAGTGTTTTGAATGCATAAGTGAACACCGAGCCAACGGGGGACGAAGAGAGAAAACGATTAGGCAAAAAGAACGCGGCATGCATGAATATGTACACCTAACTAAAAAGAAGCAAAATAAGGGAATAAAACGAACTATAAAGCAAAACAAACTAAAGAGAAGCAGCCTAAGACTCACTAAAAAGCAAACCAAAAGAGAAAAAATAAGAACTAAGCAAAAGGACAACTAAAGAAAAGAAAACCTAATTACAACATGTACATTGCTTGAGATATAAACCGGCTTAATGCTCGGTGTTGTTGAGAAAAAGCCGGGGAAACAACCTCACAGAAGTCACACACTTTGGAAAGTGTGAACTACGACAAGTCATCACAAAACAATCAATCAAAGTGAGATAAAACTATAGACTCAGCTGACAATGACCTCAAACACTAGAGGAAGAGGGAGACCAACGCACCCTACAACAAGACCTATACCCATCCAACCAAAACATATGTACCCCCCACACTTGTCATGCAAAAAGCAATATGATCAACTAATGAGATTGGGGGGGGGGGGGGACAGGGAGTTCTTACAATCATTGTTGGCCGGAACCCTCGGGAGGGGGTCGATCCGATGGGTAGTATCCGACGGGAGGGAACCATCTGTATGGTGGGCGTTGGCCGCCTCCGCTATAGTAGCCGCAGCGGAGATCATTGAGGATCTCATCATATTGGTTCACCCGGGCCTGGAGGTTCTCCCGAATGGCGTGATCTTGTTGCTGAAGGGTGCAGATATCTTGGAGTCCCGCATAAATGTTGGTGAGTTGGGTGGACATAGCTGAGAAATCCACCCAACCAATTCCGGACTGAGCGTGCACTTGCTCCTCTTCCCCCCCCCCCCCCCCTCTTCCTCTTCCTCTTCTTCTTCTTCCTCATCCTCTTCTTCTTCCTCGCTCCCTAGAGGGCTCCCCTCTTCCTCACTTTCAGCATCCAAGGGATCGCCTTGGAGCACGGCTGCGCTACAAGGCTCACAAGGCCAAGTGTTTCAGTCTCTCACATCAATTCGAGTCACGTTCCTCCGACAGTCGAACTTTGTTTGGCGTTTCGACTTGGTGCCGTGCAACTAGTGCACGAGCAACCGACCTTGGGCAAGAATCTTCATATTGATTAGTCGAACTCCATCCAAAGGTTGACATTCAAAGTGAAGGTTCGCCCTTCGTATAAATGGCTCGAAACCACATTGGTCCGCAATGTAGGAAATAATGTGACCCATACCGATTGTGTACTTTCGGGTCGCTCGCGAGATTTCATGGAGCTGGTGGAGAATGACTGAGGCCGTATTGACCCGTTGTCCGAGGAGGGTTTTAAAGATAATAAAAAGCTCCGCCTTACGGACATTGTTTCGCCCCTCATCGCGTCTGACCACCGAGTTGGCGATCAAGCGATAGAGATATCGGACAACAGGATTGCAAAAATCCCGGACCTTGGTACGCTTAGGGTCAAAGTACCGTTGATGTGAACCAAAAACACCAATATCTGCCCTAGCCCGACAAGTAAGGAGCTTCATGGCTCTATTGGCCGGGAACCCATCAATGTCCGCAGCGGGGAAGCCACCCGCTGGGAAATGCAATTTTCCACTTAACTCATCCAGGGTTAACCTCACAAGATGATCATTGATTTGAAAACTTAATTTAGCATCATTCCGGGTCGGTCGTTCTACTTGGACTGAACTCAGGAATTCTAGAACGACCTGGTTTTAAACCTTGATTTTGATTTTAACAAAATTCCCCCACCCTAGGACTTCAAACAAGTGGTCCGGACTAGGTTTCAAATTCATATCCCGAAAATTTTCTTCATGATAAATAAATGGGACCGTTATTTTTCTATTCATGAACTTAGTGTATTTTTCCCGGTGCCAATCAGCACACCATTGTATCCTAAAGGGGTCAATGACAACCAAAGGTTCAGCTTCGGAACGTAAAACCAGAGCCATACCTTGGGGAGCTGGCGGGGCACCCGAACCAGAGGTAGAACCGGGGCCGGATCAGCGCGAGGTTGTCTTTGAAGTTTAGAACGACTTGTGCTTGTCATCTTGCACTAATTGACCCAATGTTGGAAGAGATATGAGAATGGAGAGGGTAGGGTTTGACCGTTCTTTCTCTACCACCCAACTCACAAAGGGATGGAGTTTTGGTTCTAGAGAGAGAAATGGGTGGCAATGGTGGTGGTGGCAGTGGTGGAGGTGGCGATGGAGGGCTAGGTAACGAGGGTGGCGCGTGTGGTGGTTAGGGTTTGAAGAGGATGAGAGTGAATGTGAAGTGAGAGGATCGAGATGGTGGGTGAAATTAGGGTTTGAGATTATGGAGACGGAGGATGGTAACGAGGGTGGCGCATGTGGTGGTTAGGGTTTGGAGAGGATGAGAGTGAATGTGAAGTGAGAGGATGGAGATGGTGGGTGAAATTAGGGTTTGAGAGTATGGAGATGGAGGATCATTGAGGGAGTGGAAGTAAAATTAGGGGAAGGATGAAGGAGATTAGAGTGAAGGAGAGGAAGAATTGAGAGTTAGGGTTTGAGAAAAAAGTGTGGGATGTCACGGATGAGAGGAAGAAGTGAGTGAAAGTAAGGTTGAAATCGCGAAAATAGGGTTATAATTCCCGACAACAGTGGTCGTCACGACTTCTTCTCTCGTGTTTTCTTTGTTATTTTTTTTCACTGTTCATTCCCTTCTCTCTTCCATTTATTCTCATGGCTTTTGTGGGTAGAGTGAAAGAGAGTGAAAGTGAGGCTTGATGCATATGCTAAATGCATCCGCGATTCCTGCGAAAGTGAGTTAGTTGTGTTTTTTTCCAGGTTTCCTAGTTTCTTTTGGATAGTTTTGCTTGAGACGAGCAAAAGTCTAAGTGTGGAGGGGGGTGTTTATTCCGTATTTTGCATGATTTCTATCCCTCTATTCTATGACTTTTTGCTTGTTTTAATAATTAAATTAGGGGTTTTATTATGTTTTCACCCATTTTACTTATTTATTAGATTTTAGGTCTTTTTATGATTTTAGTTGTTTTTATTAGTAAAAATGAAACAAAACTATAAAAATTGAAAATAAAATCCAAACCCGTCCTAATCGCTACCCATTCGGCCCATTGTCCCATAGCCCAATACGTAACCCACTACCCCATTAACCCTCTGCCCAGAACCCATTTCCCTCAACCCAATCCCTCCATCTAAACCCCAACCCACCTAAACCTAACTCTCACCCACCTAACTCCCACCTCCCATTTCCTCTCTTTCACACTCACTCCATTAAGCCCAATCCCCATTAATCCAACGAAATCCACCGACCTATTTATTCCCCAATAACCCACTCCCATTTTCCCCCTTTCGCTCGGCCAAATACAATTCCCCCCAACCCTAATTCTCTAATTCATTTCCTCTTTAATAGTCTGTTTGTATTGGGGGTTAAAGGAGGGGAGGGGAAGGGAAGGGAGAGGAATCGTCTAATTTTTCATATTTGGGAAAACAATTAGAGGGTGAGGGGAGGGGAAGGGAGGGGAACACTTAACCCCCATTCCCCTCCATTATATTCCCCTCCCATTTTCTTAACCCTCAAAATGAAGGGGAATGAGGGGGGAGGGAAGAATTCTAACACTTGCCCTCCCTTCCCCTTATGATAAATCCAAACAAGGTTAACCCTCATCACCTCCCTTCCCCTCCCCTCCCTTCCCCTCCCCTCCACTCCCCTCCATTACCTTAACCTCCTTTTCCCTCCCTTTCCCCTCCTAAATTGAATCCAAACACACTGTAATTGTCTTTCTCGTCTCTCCTTTCTCCTTCTCTGTGTTTCCTCTTTGTCTTCTTCCTCTGTGCAACACAGCACCACTGAACACACCCCACCACCATAACATCTTCATCTTTATCTTCATCTCCTTCTCTCATCTTATCTCTTCTTCTCTCTTCTCTCTTCTCTTCTTCTCTTCTCATATCGTCATTCTCTTCCAAATTCTTGCGATTTCTCACTCTCTTTCTCTCCTTTTGCAGATTTGTTTGGAATAACCAAAGAAGTACAACAGTAGAAGTAGCAGAGAACCACCATCAACGCATACCACCACCACCTTTATCTCTAATTGCTTGAATACATCCAAACCGTCCAGATAGAGGATGAATCAAGGGCTCAGATTTGAAGACTGAAGGCAGAAGGTTCGAGTATATTAAAGAGAGAAGGTCGATTTTGAAGAGCATGGTTGGTTTTGGGGATGATAACCCATGCCTCCATCGTTAGGGTTAGGTTACTATTTTGCTTGCAATTTCATGTTTAGATTTAGGGTTGATTTGATATCTTTATTTTGCTATTCATGTTAGTCGAAATTTTAGGGTTTGTTTTGAATAGTTGGTTTTGATTCAGAATGGTAATGTAGCTTGGTTTTTGTTGTTTATTCAAAATGTTATTTTGTTAGTTTTTGTTCTGTTTTAATATATTGTTTAGCCCTGTTCTTGTTTTGCTCTGTTTTTCTTCTCCTTTTTCCCTTGTTTTCGCCTCTTTGTCTCTGCTTTCTTCTTTCTTTTCCTTTCTTGCTTTCCGTCAGTAGCAGCATTAGGTAGCAGTAGCAGTAGTTTAATTTTATTTGTTCTTCCTTGTTATTAGGACAGGTTAGTTTGGGTTTTGGGCTCCTAAGTTAGTATTTTAGGTCATTAGTGTAGGTTTATTAGTTTTGTTATTGGGCCAGTGACTAGGTTAGATTATTAGAGGTTATTAGGATTCTTTAGAGTTTTTGTTAGGGTTGATTTGTCTTAGGTTTTGCTTAGGGTTATTAGGGTTAATTGTTAAGTAGGGTTTTTACATGTCATTAGGGTTTAGGTCAGATTAGGGTCAGGTTTAGAGGCTTTGATTAGTTTAATTAGGTTTTTAATAAAATGATTAGTAGTTAGTTTTTCCTTGGCTTAGGGAAAGGTTCTAACCCTTAATGAGATCTCTTTTCTAGGGTTTGACTTAGTTATGGCATTAGGCCTTGTTTTATGAGGTTTCAATAACTCTCTTGAACATGGGGTTTAGTACGTAGTGGAAACCCGCTAAACCTACTTAAACACGGCCTCTAGGGTGATAGGATGGATATTCGAACAACTCCTCATTCATTTAGTGGAGAAGTTCGGGTAGGGTGATTTTCATTTCAAACTCTTTAGGTGCGTCCTTAAGAAATTATTGGACAAACCTCGAGGGTTAAATTCGGGTATACCTCGGGAGAGGTCCTAGAGTGGCTTTATTCTTGCAATAACCTAACTTCTATCTTGGCTTAGTTTCGTGACCGAGACTTTCTTGTGATTAGAGTGATTGATAGGCAATGAAAGACCAACCCTCGAGCTTTTCCTTCCATTTTATAGTTTTTAGTGTGTCTTTTTTTAGTTTCTAAAACCTCTCAAAATGAACATGAAATCTAAACCTAGTAGGTGAAAGTTCGAGCGACTTTTAGGTTTGGTACCCCAACTCCCTGTGGATACGACAATCAAAACCCGCACTATCACCGGATTAAGTTATTTACTCACTTAACCTAATGATCAGCGCAACAGAAAACACCTGAGGACATTACCGCCGTCCATTTAAAACGGACAAGGCTAAACTTCCACCCAACAACACACAAAACCAACACATCAACAACTTAAATCATACACCATCACAATCATATCTTAAACTAAAACAATCCCAACACAAGTTCAACATAATCCAAATTCATACAAGCCTAAAAAGATAAAAATAATTCTTCTCTTAAACCTCAAAAGAGTTCCCCAATTCACCTTCAATTCCTCAAGTAGCCTTGGGTTTCGTCCTTCCAAGGCTTTCCATTTTCCTTTGGCTGAGCTTCCTAAAACGAGAACAAAACTTAAAAGAGTGAGTTATACTTAGTATGTATACCCCTATATAAATGAACTATTTAGCAAAATTAGAGCTTATATTAGCGCGGTTCCAACCATGTATCAAAGTAAAAGAAAGGGAAAAAACAAATATAAGAGAGACTTACTTAATAACATATACTTAACCTGCTCAAGGAAGCCAAACCATAATTGAAACCATAATCATGAATCCTTTACTTTAACATAATAAAAACGTAGATAAAAGAGAACAAATTCCAAAACTTGACATAAACTCTTATGAAATTACTATGTAAAATCGATTTGGACTTATTAAGGCAAACACTTGAAGATTTATTATGAAAATCTTAGAAATTTCCTTCACTTAGAAGGTGTAAAACTTAAGTTAATTAAACACTTGGCTAACTTTTTAATTACTAGAAGGACCCCTACTTGCGATCATCGGCTAAGCCTCCGTATACGCATATCCGGACCGATCGGGAGATCCGGATTGTTTATAATATCCAATACTGGCTAGATTCCATTGTGTTCACTTAAGGTGCACACTATATACATATTTTTCTCTGGTGTGCACTAAGGCACGGTTATCCTGGTGTGCACTAAGGCACGATTAACATGATGTGTACTAAGGCACAGGTTCCCTGGTGTGCTCTAAGGCACGATTAAACATGGGCGGGGCCTTTATTAACTTTATAAAACTTGAAAACCCTAACCTTGAAACCTTGATACAACTGGATCCTAGTACAAATCTAATCACAACGTAAAGATATCCTTGAAACCCCTTTTTGGACAAAGGTTGTACTTCGAGAAATTCACTCATGAAATGTCCTTAATATCCAAAGTATTGAATTGATATAATACTTTCTAACATGAAGCATACCTAGCATAAGCACTTAGAGTAAGTTGAAAATAACTTGATAATTCACTTTGGTGTTTGAAAACCATAAGAACTTGCGTATACTTTTGAACATAAAACCTAAGAGCTTGCATATAAAATGTGAATGGTGAAATAAACATAAGGAACTTGGCATAAAATAGAATAATTCATAATAATATGCATAAGATATCAGGTAATATACGTACCTGACGGTTTCAACAACACACACTCTGAATTAGCAGGGACTTGAACAGTTTGGGCGCAACGATCCCTTGAAAGGCTTAAAAAAGGAGTAAGAATCAAGAATTAGGATTTAACTTAGGTGGAGGTATTGAAAAGTAACTTTATGAAATTCTAATATAGCTTGATGATGAACTTGTGTTTCTAAGGTGTACTCGGAGGGCCATAACTCCTCCCACAAGTAACGTCTCAACGAGAACAAGGACATTCCAGAAAGCTTAACTCATGGTCTACAACTTCCTAGTTAGGCACAAGGGTCAAAACCGTGATTAAGAAGAGCAAAAACCCCCACCTTAACAAGCTGCCCATAAAATCTCCTCATCGACATCAGTTATTCGGAGAGTCATAACTCAACTTATACTCATCGGATTGAGGTGCATAAGCTATCTACCGAAAGTTGGAAGAGCAACCTAAATCTTTCATGTTGACCAAAACTTGATTTGGCTATGAAAATGGGTTGAGATTCGGTCCTCAACTCAAAACAGTCCCCTGAACCTTAGGGGTGGAAACGGTGCGGTGCGGTTTCGGTGCGTCGAAGCGGTGCACCGGATGAAACGGTGCGCGAAAACCATAAACCGGAACCGGAACCGAATCACCCAGTTTTTAAAAACCGGTGCACCGGCTTTAACGGTGCGATTTCACCGGTGAATCGGAACCACATAAATTGGAAAATGAAAATTTGAAATACTAAAACCTAATTCTCCCCTCTCCTTACTCGACAGTCAGTGTCTCAGTGAGACTGTGAGGAGTGTGAGCCAGAGAGCCAAATTTACTAGCCCATAAGCCCAACCCAATAACACATTAACACCTAATGTTCTTTTTTTTTTAACTAGTTAATTTATATTATTTTTATATTAATTTTTGGGTAGAATTTTTTTGACCAATATTTATATATACATGTATTTAATTATATTAACGGTGCGGTGTCGGTTCCCCGTCGGTGTGAATATCCCAAACCGGAACCGCCCCGTTTAGTATCCGGTTTTTCCGGTGCGGTGCACCAGATTTTGAAACCGATTCGGTCTTGCCCGTTCCCGGTTTTTTTTATCCGGTTTCCGGTTCGGTGTGCCTGTTCCGGATTTTTCTTCCACCCCTACTGAACCTTCTGGGAAAATTTCAGTTTACTATACCCATCTAAAAGACCCATAACTCTCACTTCCGGTATCGTATGACCACGAAATTTACATTTCCAGAAAGAGTAAGGAATCCTCTAAATCTTTTATGTTAAACATGCACCCTAAAAAGACCTCTAAAAAGATGAAAAATGTGGATTTCCAGACTGCCTCAGAAATTCGTATTCATATGTTACTCCTCACGGTTTTGAACATCACTTTTGATATACATAACGAAACTTTAGGTTATCTATTCATACCATACAATGGGTCAAAATCACACTCCACACTCTCTGAAATTTCCAAAACTCAACCACACTTGAAGAACTCTTTATAAAAGGATTTGCATGCAAGTAATTTTTAAAAATCTACACTAATCTCTCCCCAAAACCTACTTCTCAATAATAGAATAAATTTTCCAGAATCAAAACACTTAAAATCCTTCATCCTTGGTCAAGATTTATACATGCAAAGCAACATATTACTAAATCTCAAGCTCCTAAACAAACCTTCCACCATTTGCAACATTAAGAGCCATAAGAATTCATCTCCATGCACAACAATCCTATTCTAAGTGCATGCACTTATACCTTAATCTCAAACTCACTCCTCTCACAGTAAAATACATCATGTAAACATCATGCATGTCCAATTAATAACAAAGTTTCTACTAATTCACTTATTAGAATACTAAACTCAACAAGACCTACCTCAAATTCACAATGGTGCTACTAGACCTTCAATCTCCACCACTTAGCCTTATGAACACTTGGTTTAGATTCACACAAGAAGAGGAAGGAGTGATGATGGAGGGTGTTGGTGTGGTGATGGTGTGGTGACCGGGAGGAGTGGCCGGCGGCGGTCGTGCTTGGGCAGAACAAAAAAGAAGAGGAAGGGGCACAGGGAGGGGGGTCAGGCGAGGGAGCCGAGAGAGAAAAAGAATATGAGGGAGTGTGTGAGGGTGTTTGAATGTTGATTAAAAATGACTTATATTAACATCCTATTATACTTATAAAGATTAGCCCAAAACCTCCTCCCCTCCTCCTCTTGACCAGCTATACCAAAGCCCAACAAGAGTGTTTCATCAAATTTTTTTTCTTTTAATTTCCTCCTTATACTTATATCTCCTCAATCCTAAATCACTTTAAATTTATTAACCCAAACAAAAATATTATCAACTACCTAAAGAAGCCCAATAAAAATACGGATACACTTTCTTGCAAATTCCCATACTTCTTCTTGACCTGACTTGAATAAAAGAAGGGTTTGATGAATCGGTCTTAGAAAGGAAAAACAACAACATTCACAATCACTAATAACTTTACTGAGAATGAATAAGGGAGGAAAAGGGAAATTTAAACTCAAAAACTTGATGATCGTTGCACTGTTCAAGCCCTGTAAAAGCATACACTTGGTTAGAAAAGTTAGAACACGCGCTTTTTTTAATAATAATTATCTTTAAACTTGATTAACTAAGCTAATTAATACGTGATAAGAGGTGATTTTCTCTGGGTAATATACATTAAGGTCATTTTTTATTCAACCCATAAACTTTAATTTATGATCCCAAAAATAAATAATAAAAATCAAAGTTCCAGAAAATAAATACCCTTATACTTTTGGGTCCAAAATACAAATAACCCAAATATTACTACCTCTGTCCCTTTGAAACACAATACTTCCCTCCGTTCCAAATTCATTGATATATTTCACAATATTACACATACTAATAGCATGTTCAATGCGCCACATTCCTAGTGCTCTAAGGGAGTTAAATCATTTCAATGCCACACAACTTTTAATTTTTGTCAGTTTTGCCACACAACTTTTATATTTGTCAAATGTGCCACATAACTTTGAAAAATTGTCAAAAATGTCACCTAACTATAAAATTTGTCAAATATGTCACATAACTTTAAAAACTTGTCAAAAATGCCACCTAATTTTAAAAATGTCAAAAATGTCACTAAATGAGATTTTGACCTATTATAACAAGTAAAATTTATTTATATTTATATTTTTTTAATTTAGAATAGTGAAAAATAGAAGAAAAAGGACCTAATATATTAAAATAATTTTATTTAATGTTGTTGAAGTGGAATAAGAAGAATTATGAGATGGGGTGGACATGTTAGTTGAATTTTGATTAATATATCAGGGCCTTTTTTTTCTTTTATTTCTATCTATTCTAAATTTAAAAAATAAAATGAATATAAATTTTACTTGTTATAATAAGTCAAAATCTCATTGGGTGGCGTTTGTGATAATATTTCAAAGTTAGTTGACATTATGATAATATAAATTTTAATTGACAAGTTTTCAAAGTTATGTGATATATTTGACAAATTTTATAGTTATGTGGCATTTTTGACAAGTTTTCAAAGTTATGTGGCATATTTGACATATTTAAAAATTGTGTGGCAAAACTGACAAAAATTGAAAGTTGTGTGGCATTGAAATGATTTAACTCTACTCTAAGGTTTAACTAAAAAAACTACCAATACAATTATATAACACTATTTTCAAAGCTGTTCTTTCATATACCAAGGTGTAAGAAGTGAGTAGAAATAGTTTTTATTGATTGAAAAAGTAAAAAATTGACATAATTATTAAAGTTATAATATTTAAATTAGACATTAAGAAATGGAAAGTGACAATTATTAAAGAACAAAAAAAAAGTTAGTCTAAGTGTCAATTAAGGGAGCTTTTGCAAGGAACCTCAGGAAAAATTTCCTGGAGAAAATTTTTCTTAAGGAAAATTTCCCATAGGAAGTCTTCCATGGGAAAGATTTCCCTAGAGAAAATGGTGTACCCACTGTGAAATTTTTCCCAAGTCAACCCACATTCAGACATGGGAAAAATTGGTCAACATAGAAAAATTGACAATTTCCCTGAGAATATTGACCAACCAAACGCACCCTTAATATGGAACAAAAAAGGTGACTAGCTAGTTTATCAAGTTTGCCTCTTGTTAATTATTTTCCCTGGAGAAAATGGTGTGCCCACCGTGAAATTTTCCCCAAGTCAACCTACGTCCAAACATGGAAAAAATTAGTCAACCCCGGAAAATTGACAATTTTCATGAGGTTATTGACCAACCAAATGCACCCTCAATATGGAACAAAAAAAGGTGACTAGCTAGTTTATCAATTTTGCCTCTTGGTAATTATTTTCACCATCTCTTAGAGTGCGTTTGTTTAGTCAAAAATCCCGGGGAAATTGTCAATTTTCCCGAGTTGACTTATTTTCCCCGTGTTTGGTTGTACATTGACTTCGAGAAAGTTTTTACAAAGGGTCCACCATTTGCAAGGTTTTCCTAAGGAAAATTTCCCTTAGGGGGGGTTAAGGGAAATTTTTCCCAGGGAAATATTTCCTCCAGGGAAACTTTTCCCTTGGAAAAATTTTCCTAGGAATCTTACCAAACGCACCTATTGTAACTCATCAATGCCTCTTGTTTATTACTACCTCTGTCCCTAGATAATTGTCCATTAGACTAAACTTTAACTGTTGATTACTCACAAATTACAATGAGTTACAATATAAAATTAATATCATTTTAATTTTTAGTAAAATATCTTTCTAATGGCGATAATTTCATATTATAATTCATTGCAATTTGTGAGTAATCAACGGTCAAAATTTAGTCTAATGTACAATGAGTTACACCTGGAGCGTAGCACGGTGGGAAAACTGATGATTTAGCTTGATTTGGAACTTTTGATGCAACAATCGAACAAACTTGAATTGAACAATAAAGGAAGGATATGACCTTGAGCTAGGTAATCCACAACTATAGGCCTCACGCCCCACCATGACTATCATAGGTAATCCATTAGATAATCACTAAAGGAATGACTTCCTAACACCATCATTAACAAATGGATAAAGTAAGAACAAGATTTTGGGAGAGAAAAGGGAGAAACCCTAACATTGCATTAGCAAATCATTCATAAATATAAGCTGCCTGGAAAAGAGTACTAAACATGGTATTTATACTAAATAGAAATTAGGTTAAAAACTCAGCAGAATAAATAAATCAGCACGCGCGTCGCTGGGGAGGTCGTGGGCGCGACTTGCTACTGACCGCCACCTACTGCCATCAACTGAGGTTGGTCGGGGGCGCGACCTGGACCGTCGCGGGCACGACGTTCGTCTGTCACGGTCGTGACATACCGTGTCTCGAGGCGAACGTGAACTGCTCCACTTCTTGGCTGGCCAAATCGAAGGTCGCGGGCGCGACGCCTTGGTCAGCACGTCGTCACGGGCGTGAGCTGGCCAACTCGGTCGTGACATGTTGCTGTTTGTCGGCGCTAGCCCCTCCGTGACTTCCAAGTTTCCATGATCAATCCCGGGCCCCGGTCCTTCAATGTTTCTTGTCCCGAGATGGCCCGGTACAACCCCGAGGCCGATAGGGTTGGCGGAGGAAATCTCGAGCCTCTCCAATCCCCAATGTCGGACGAATCGCCTTAACCACGAAAACCCGATACTCATCAATCCACCCCTTGAAAAGGTGTATCGGTTCTTGAACATGGCCGGATAAGCGGGTGTAGTATGGAAATGTTGGGTCGAGATTTTTTCCTTCTTGCCATCTTCCACGAGCCCGATTTTGGTAGCTAGGACCCGAACCTGACACGATTCATCACCATTTCTTATTAATATCTATGCTCATCAATTATGGGTCAGTTTAATCATTTTATTAATTGCTATCATTTTTATGTAATATTGATAGTCTCTTAAATATTTCAAATTGACTAATATTTTCTCAGTTCCATATTGTTTGTCCTCTTTAAAAATTGTACAATTTAACTTTAAATTTTTTGATTTATTATATAAAATTACTATCATTAGCTAGATTTGTAATGAAAAACATTATCTCAAAACTTTAATATTGTAATTGCCAATGAATTATTATATGAGAAATCATCGATTAAAAAATGAAAACCACGGCAGACAACTAAGAGACAAATGATATAGAATAGATGGAGTAACATGAAATCGAAGGGGGAAAGTAGAGATTTTTAGTCAAGATTTGTGGTGGTAATAAATTTATAGTTGTTGTAGTAAGTCGAACTATAGTGGTAGAGATAATGGTGACTTGAACTTTATAAATATATCATAGTAAGCTAAATAACTGAACTATTGAATTATAGTACACTGTCACTTGTTGGTCCAATTTGTTTTGGACTACTACAGTCCAATATATGATAATTTGACACACTACAATCCAATATACAATAGCTTGAAATACTATAGAATCTTATATATAATAGTTTGGACTGTCAAAATTCACTATGTTAAACTTTCATATTACAACGACACAAGTGCTACGTAGGAAAATCACAAAATTTTATTGGACAAACTCGGTGGCTGAGCACTAAAATATAAAGGTTACATATTTGAATTTACTGTCAAACATTTCTAAAGTTGAGTTTATCATTGTGCAAATTTTGGCTTTATTACAATTTAATTTTTCCAAAAAAAAAAAAAAACAATTTTGTTTTCAATAATTTATCGAACCATCTATGAAAAGACGAGGCCTATGGATGTGTTTCATTCTTTTTTGGGGTTTATTCGGAAGAAAAACTCCTATAACGGAAAGTTTGTTTGGACGGTTGGAATGTTTACAGTTAGACGACAGTTAGTAGCCAAGTAATTGGAGGAATGGCGGCCAAAGAGGTGGTATTCTTGAATCTTGATCCGCTGTGCTCTATATATGATATACTTGTACGTTGCTCTGATATCCCATTAAACACTGCGTGCTTCTTGATTCCTATCTGCAATACTAATCAATCAGTATTCAGTAGTAGTAGCTAGCAGCACAGCAGGTACATTTCCATGGGAAAACGTTGTGAGTGTTCATCCTCGTCCTCCTCCTCCTCTAGTTCTAAAGCTGCAAGACTAACCAGCAACTGGGCTGATCTTCCAGAGGTGATCCTTGAACTCATTCTTCAACGCCTTGACTGGCATGTCCATCTAAGCCGCCTCCGTGGTGTCTGCAAGGGATGGCGCTCCAGCCTCCCCGATCCCACCTTGGTTTTGTACCATGTCCCTCTCATTAATCCCCATCTTCCATGTAATCTCAGTTTTTATATCCAGCGATTCTATCTTCTTTCAAACACCCATGACCCATTTGGCCTCCCCTGGCTTGCTCGAATGACTGAACGCACCCTCCACTTGAAACACCTTCTAAACCCCGTCAATATCTCCCAGTATTATTTCTACTCTAACCCATATATCTCTGCCTCTATCGACCCTTTCCATTGTCGCATTCAGAAGCTTCACTCTGTCTTTTCCCTCACCGGCAACCTAGGCATGGTCCTCTCCAGAAAGACTGTTCTCAACATCAAATGGAACTCCAATTATAAACTAGCAGTGTTGGTTCACCTCGATAGGAGAAATGGGGGACAGTTGTTCTTGTATAGATTCAATCCCGAAGAGTGGATCCACATTCCCGAGACTGATACGCTACGTGTCATTGACATTGCCTGTTACAAAGATAAGTTCTATGTTTTTGATTTAAAAGGTTGGCGAATTGGGTTGATCGATCCTGCCAATCCATTGGTTGCCATGGAATTCATCTCTGCTCCTGGAATACTTGGTGAACCAACATATGGCTTCTGCACAGTAATATTCAATTACTGTTTATATTGCCTTATATACTGTTATCTGGTGCCCACATATGGAGCCTTGTACCTGGTTGTGGAGGTGAAAAATTTGTTGCATAGCGATACCATGCTTGTGTTTGTGCTCAAAGAAGATCAAGGCAATCAACAAGGATGCAACTGGGAACGCGTCCACAGCTTGAACGATCACATATTTTTCATAGGATACGATGTGGCTTTTGCTCTGCCATCAGCATCAACAAATCTGCCGCAGTGGGTACCCAACTCCATTTGCATGTTTACACCATGGCCAGCAACTCGGGTGATGTATGAACAATATCAGAGGGGTTACATGCCAGAGGGAACGGAGCCTCTCGAATCTCTCAGTTATGCACAGTACTGGAAGTATTTCAGGATCTTTAATCTACAGGAAGAACATTTAGGTTGTGTTCCGTTTGAGCAACTGCCGAAAAGAATATACACCGGCCTGTTTTTCCCACCCCCTGCATGGGTAAGATGGAGATGCCCAAGTCTTGACAATGTGGAGGTTAGATTGGATGGCTTGAGATTTTTTGATTTTCGTCATAATCTTCCTTTCGTAGATTAATTGGCATCCATGAAACTCAAACTTGGTGAAATCAATTTATCAGCTGATCATTCTCGCTTTGTTTTTCAAGTTTTAGCGTCTGTGATCAAGTAATGTAGTTTCTTTCTTTCTTTCTTTTGTGTGTAATTCTGACCTTCTGTAATGGGATTTTTGCTTCCAATCATAGACTGGGATTAAGGTTCAGCATGTTGATTGCCTGTCTTATTTTCTTAGTTTACCAAGTATCTGGGCCTTAAGCCATCGGTAAAAGGTAAAAAAATATGAAAAAGCGAAAGAAAAGAAAAAGAAGGGGTAAGTGTGCCTAGCTTGGAGCCCAAGTTAACATGGGTAAGTAAGGGCCTGTAAATTTCATGGGTATCTTGAGGTAAGGTAAATGATGAATTTTGGTAATATTTGGTAATTTTTGGTAATTTTTGGTAACTTATGGTAACTTAGGGTAAATTTATATGGGTAAATTTGTGTTTTTGAAATAAAAGGAAAAAATGAAAAAAGAACCTACTTTACACGTGTCATGTGATTTTCAATAATTTTGGTAACTTTTGGTAATTTTTGGTAACCTTTGGTAATTTTTAGTAACTTTTGGTAATTATTGGTAACTTTTGTTAATTTATGGTAATTTTTTACCTACCACAAACTACCCATGAAGTTTACAGGGCCTAAATGTGCAATCCTGGAAATGAAGGTTGTTTTGGCCATGTAAATCTGAATATAATTTTTACCAATCTTATGTTGATCTTCACTATCTTCCATTGATTAGCTTGATTTCTCCCCACTGTTTGAAAGTGACAAATGAAAAGGAACCAAAGGAGTATACAAATTGTGACAGGAGTAACTTTACCAGGCAAAAATACCAATTGCACTATGTATTGAAAATTTGAAATGATGATAGTATGAAGATTCATGTGTTTGCCCCAAGCAATATATCGCTTGATTCAGTATAGCCAACACGCCTCAGCATCTACTGAGCATTTCAAGTACTTGACAAAAATGTAATGAGAGTTGAGACATGAATTATCAAATTAGACTCTCTTTTGAACAGCTTCACAATGGGAGATCGTCAGTAGCTTACAATGCAAACTGGAGCGGGGAGAAAGAAAAATAGATCACTAAATTAACAAACCCATCACTTATTCAACATAAAATGGATCAGTGTCAATAAATTAAATTATACATAATAACCAGCAAAATAATATAAATAGAAAATGAAATTAGGTTTACCTCAATGCTACCCTGATTTTAGGGTCATTATAATTGATTGAGTAGGCGTTGGTAGTGCTAGTGCGCTACAATACAGATGGTGGCCCGGCATCGAGAGCAACCGATGGACTGATGGAGATACAATCGCCTATAACTTAGATACGTGGAATCACTTTTATTCTTAAACAACTGATCAGATAATTGATTGATGAACAACTTCTTTTTCCTGATCTGATATAGTGTTTTGCACCTCTGACTCCTCATCATTGATATATTGCTTGGGAACTTTTTCCTGCTGAGTTCCATTTTAAGTGCACATGCATTTTTCCCTCCCTTTTCCCCTCCTCTATGACAGTATTACATAGAATTAGTCCTAGAAGGTGATCGATAAATGGATAGCTCGTGTATGGAATACTAATACTCTTATGGTTCTCATAAAACAATTTGCTAGGATGGAAATGGACAGGTGCTATCTGTTACTCCTAAAACATGAGCCCAACATAGTCCACTAAAAGAAAAGAGAAAACCCAAACCCACAACTAGCTTAAACAAGCAGTTAAGTAGGCTTCACAATGACAGACAATAACTAAACAACCCCCTTTTTATTATAGGCAAGGAAAAGGAAGGAAAGGATTACAAAATTTTACTAAGGATTCATAGTGGTAATAATTTTGTTGGGTGCCCACCCCTTTCTTTGCATAACTTATTTGGAGCAATATTTTTCCTATAACTATTCTAGTATTCTAACAAAAGAAAACACTTGATTTAATGTATTGCATTGTTTGGATAAAAAAGTAGAAAAAAATATAATTATTTGGGAGACACGTTAGTAAAATATGGTATGTGAATTAAATATATAAAATACAGTACAGTACGTGTTTTATTCTACCATATTGTACAAAAATAGAGTCAATTATTCATCAATATGAATGTTGACTTTTATTAAACGTCGGTATTTGAAAAATTCATGTTTTATATGGTAATGTTTTATTTAGGAACAATGATATTGTTTTTATCAATGGTTCTTACTTTTCCTTTTTAAAATGAATAATTTATGTATTATATATATATTAAATGTTATAATTCGGTGATATCGAAAAAAAAATACTCTTGAAAAGCAAAGCTTCCATAAAAGATGAATTCGCGCTTTTTAAGCCCTCAATCATCTGCACAAGTTTTTTTTTGCATGTTTTAACTAACAAAGATTGGGACAATTATCAATAGATAAAATAACAATAAGATGAAACCAATTATTAAGGAAATAGAAAATAAAAGATTCTTTAGAGTTTGACTTTGACTTGTAAGTTTTAATTAGCAAGATCCGTGGTGCCCAAGGAGGTGAACCTCATCTGTGCATTTATAAACTCCTGTCGTCTTATTCTGGCATCCCACATTCATGCCACCCGGTGAATAATCATTTCTATAGTAGTAGTTTTCAGCCATGGAATACCATACTGAAAGTCCATCTGCCTCCTCTAAATCCCAGATTGATTCCCCCTCGGAGGTTCAAACCAGGAACTGGTGTGATCTTCCTGAGAATGTGCTCTTTCGAATTGCCATATGCCTTGATTGGCGGAGCAATCTGGGCCGTCTCAGAGGGGTGTGCCCGCAATGGCGATCGAAGCTTCCCGATTTCAAGTTCCCAACCATTATTAGTCTCCCCGTTCCTCCCATTAAACCCAATCTCCCAAATGATCTCGTTCTTCTACTCCATCGATTCTATCTTCTTTCTCCACAACAATGTGCTACTGCTACTGCTAATGATGATGATGATCCGCTTGGTGGCAGGTGGTTAGCTCGGATGGCTGATATGGGAACCAACAAAAAGCACCTTTCTAACCCCCTCAATATCCACGAGTATTTCTTCTCCTCCCCATATATCTCCGCCTCTATCGACCCTTTGGATTGTCAGATTCAGGAGCTTCACTCTGTGTTTTCTCTCATAAGTGGGTCTCAGACTAAAGCCGAGCCACTCTCTGAAAAGACTGTCCACACCTTCAACTTGGATTCTGCCTACCAATTTGCAGTGTTGGCCCAACTTGAAGGCAAGAACGGAGGAGGGCTGTTCCTCTACAGGCTGACTGACACTCAATGGATCGAAATTCAGGAGAGCAACAACCTACGCATTCTTGACATTGCGTGTCATAAGCATAAGTTCTATGCTTTTGATGTATCAAGTTGGCGAGTTGGGTCAATCGATCCTGCCAATCCATTGGTTGACATGGAATTCATCTCTGCTCCTGGCATTCTTGGCGATCCAAAGGATAATAAGTACACTGTCATTTTCGATGACTGTTTATATTTCTTCATAAACTGTCATCTGGTGCCCACAGATGGGGAATTGTTCCTGGTTGTGGAAGTGAAGAAAGTGTCAGATGATTCCGGAAAGAAGGTGTCCATGATTGTGTTTGTGCTCAAACAGGGTAACGAAGAGGGATACAGATGGGAACGCGTCAACAGCTTAAAAGATCAAATCTTTTTCATTGGGTATGACGTGAGTTTTGCCCTGCCATCAGCATCAACAAATCTGCCGCAGTGGAAACCCAACTCCATCTGCTTGTTTACATGGCCATTTCCGATGATGTTCGATGGATGTTGGGAGGACGGGTACGGTACAATGCCAGAGGGAGTAGAGGTTCTCAGCTCTGTGACTTATGCACGATACTGGTTGTATTTAAGCATGTTCAGTCTAGAAGATGAAGATGAAGGTTTGGTTCCCTTTGAGAAACTGCCCAAACGGATGTACACAGGGCTGTTCTTCCCACCTCCGGCATGGGTTAAGTGGAGCTGCCCAAGTCTTGACAATTTGGAAGTTAGGTTGGATCGCTTGACATTTGTTGATCTTGGTGATCGTCCTTTCGATGATTAGCCTCCATGATATTTAAGCCTTGTGAAATCTGTGTATTGTATCACCTCATTGTTCTCGCTTTATTTCCAATGTTTTTGTTTTTGTGATCAATACTCTTGTAAAACTTCTTGTTTGCGTAACTAATGAGAAATTTTGATGTTCTTGGGATTTGAATTCAATCGCCCCTTGATTCAACCATGATTTGAATTCTCCATTATTCTTATTATTTAATATTTATTAATATTTTCTCTAATAAATATATATATTTATCAATCATATAAGAATATATAATAATTATTAGTTAGGTCAACAAATATAAATAATTGCCTTATTTTATCAACTATATTAGATAATGCACATTTTATATATGCATAATTTTATATTTATGAAAGATATAAAGAAATAGTTATTTTATAAAAATAATGATACGAATCTTGGGTTAAGACATATTTCAAGTGTCTTGTCCTGTCACTAAAATTGTATTATTGTAAGTTAAAATGGAATTCAATGATATGAATGAATTCTATAACTATAATATCACATTTAAATTGTACAAAGTAATACTTTTATCCATTGTTTTTTTATATTTCAAAAAAATATTTAAAATAAACTCAACGGATGGGGTTGATTCGATTACTACATCATCTATGTTCACTAACACAACCTACGCATCCCAAACTTGTTATAGTTAATAATTAAAATTAAAAGAATAGTGTCAGAAATCATTAAAAATTATTAATTTAGTGAAGGGGTAAGATACATAAAAAATGGCTTGGGGCAAGACTCGTATCATCACAATTAAAATCCATGTGGTTCTATTTGACAAACAATTATTGATTCTCAGCTGTTTAAATTGACTATTTATTATTGGACATGGGTTGTTTGAATTGATTGTTTGTTAAGAAAACGATAATAATCCTATATAGGCTATATGCACAATGCTTTGTGCGCCCCGATTTTGCTTCTTCCTGTTTTTTATTTAACTTCTTTTGTATGTCACACTTCCAATATTTATCGTCTTATTATTTTTTCCCTTTTCTATAACAGGTCTCCTTTTATCTAATTTTAACCCAACACCAATTTATAATCACAGCTCAACAATTATTGTATTTCTTAAGAGTTTCCCAATCTATTCTATTTATACTTTGTTTAATTTTTTTTGTTTTAAATTACTTTTTGAAGAGTTTCCCAGTCCAAGACAGTGTGTCCTTAAAATTAATATTGGTTTATGGGCATTCATCTAATGGTTTATGAGTATTGGCGCATATCTTTATGATCATCTCCATATGAAAATATGAAAATTGACAAAAAAAAAAGGAAATGAGAAAAGTTGTAATAAAAAGTTACTGAAATTTGAAAAGTATTAATTTAGTATAATTGTTTATTACAATTATTATCATTTCTGTTTGTTTTAATGGACAAGATTGTTATTAGTTATGCGCATTCATCTATCAGTTACGAACATTCATATACTAGTTTATGAGGATTTTTTGTTTAGGTGTATAAGCATTCATTCACTGTTTATAAGCAATTTTATTTTAGATTTTATGAGCATTTATCTACTGACTTATGAGTATCGTAATACATTTTTTTGAATATTTTTCCATGAGATTTGTGGCGATTGTCGCAAAGTTTAAGGGTAATGCATGCTTTTGTTTGTAAACATTGGTTAGTGTTTTTATGAGTATTACTATAGAAATGTTTTTAGAAAAAAAAAAGATGAAAAATAAAAAATAAAAAAGAAATGGAGAGGCCTGGCACACGAAGCATCATGCTCTCGGACTCACTGTCGTAGCTTTGGCTGTTAGTATTAGCTGTTTGAATTGGTTGTTTGGAAAAGTTGTATTGGATAACTTAGGTGTTTCTGAAGAATTAGTGGTTGGAATTCCATCATATCATTCATCACCAATTTTAAAATAACATGTATCAATTATTTTTATTATGCATGTATGTAGTATTTGGTAAATTTTGGATTAAATGATAATTTCTACAAATAACTATTTCAATAGGCTCCCCATTTCAGCCTATCTAAACCCAACCGATTGGACCCTATCAACCAAGCGAATAGGTTGTTTGTCAAACACCTATTTAACTTATTTGAATGGATCAAATTTTGCAATAAATCATTTTTGTTTACGAATAAGTGATCCAATAGGTTGTTTACCAAACACCCCCTTGTATTTGTCATTCTAATTTGACTGTTAATTCTTTCAACACATAAAATCATTTATTATATAAAATTAGTATAACTAGATTCTTTCTATAAAAATATTATTATAAATATATAAAAATATATTTTCAATAAAATATTATGTAAAAATAATTGATTAAAGATGAAGTTTAAAAAGCAGGAAATGAAGTTAATCTTGATAGTATGCTATATATTTGAAGAATTCATATGTGTTTTTTTTTAATAATTATAAATCAATAAAAGGCTATAGGTGCACATTAGAGATGCTACCAAAATTTGCAACATTAACAAAACAGCAAAGAAAAACAAAAGCAAAACAGAAACACAGCATCCAAAAATATGTTTTAATTGGCTCCGTTTTTTTATACGGCTGGCTGTGGTGTAGTGCGGTGCGGTGTGGAGGAAATGTAGTGGACTGTGATGCGTTAGGAAAAATTGTAGTGGATTATGGTGGATTGGGGAAAGTTGTGGTGGGTTCTGGTGGAATATGGAAAGTTTAACTTTTAATGAAAAGAAAAATTAAATTTTTAACATTAAAGAACGAGGATACTTCTGCAAAATACCTAACTAAACCACAAGCATCTTTAGCAAGAATTCATACGTTAGTAGATCTTGGTTTTTATGAAATTTTGCCGGATACTTCTGCAAGACTAATTCCGTTCATTTTTATTTGTCGCTTAGGAAATTGTATTAAAAAACTTTAACCGTTAATATCTTAATTTATATAATGATTCATCATACAAAATTGATGTCCTTAGATTCGTAATAAAAAATAATATTAGAAAAGTATAATATTATAATTTTCTATAAAAATGTGATATTAGAAATTATTGATTAAAGATTGACTCTGAAAACCGTAAATGACAGATAAAAAAGAACGGAGGGAGTATTAATTAGTATTCTCTATTTGCAATAATTAATTTGATTTAGGACTATCAAAAAACTGTTGGATCCAAATATTCGATTCAATCTTCTGACTCATAAAAATCGGGTACAACCATAAATTAAGAAGTCATATACACAGACCAATTGATGCTCGGTTGTTATCATGAGTTAAGAAAGAGATGGACTAATTCCATAACCTAGCTAGGATAAAACAAAAGCAATAGGCAAATTATACCCGAACCCTACGCGGGAAATAACCTACATCTTGGATGACTCTACATGCAATTTAAACAAGTTAATTATCAATTGATTAATTGTTGTAACAAATTGAAAAAATAATTTTGTGATAGTATTGAAAATTTTAACGTACATGAATTTGGCAATAATTATTGACGAATTGTTTTTTTTTTCGAAAAACATAATTCTATGGAAGACCTAATTGGACACTCCAATGAATATTATATATTAAACAAAATTAAATACTCCCTCTTTTTCTCAATAATTGTCACAATTGAGTTTTGGGAAGATTTTAAGAAAATAGTATTGAGAATGATAATTGTATTGGATATCATAAAAGTCATAGATAATTTTCTATTTTGGTTATATATTTGTATTGGCAATGATAAAGGTAAGAGGTAAATTTCGAAAACTGTCATTGATATTGTATTGGAATCGGAATGTGACAGATATTATGGAAAATTCAAAGTTGATTAAATTGACAAATATTGAGAAAAAGAGGGAGTAACACTTAACAAGAACGCAACTCCAATAAATGTGTGGATCCAAAGAATAAAGAGAACCAATAATATATATATATTTGATAACAAGAGATGAAAAATAATTTAGGACCAACTAAGGACGGTATCACAATAGTCCAGTTCATACATATGTTCTGTATCGATACTTAAATCAAAAGGCGATGCGTTGAGTAGATCCTCATCATTGTAGGATGAAGGTGGAAGAGCTAATTGGCAATAATTCGTATCCAACATTAAGGATTGTTGTTGTTGTTGCTGCTGCACAGAGATGACTTTAGCTTGATCATCTTCCAACATTAAAGGTTGTTGTTGCAGAGGGACAACTTTAGGTTGATCATCTTCCAACTCTAAAGGTTGTTGTTGCAGAGGGACGACGTGATCATCTTCTAGGCATATGACTTGCCTTTGACTCACAATTGGGTGCCCTGCTCCTACACGAGCACGTTTGCGTTTGGGTTTGGGTTTGGGTTTGGGTTTGGGTTGATCTCCAACTTGAACAACAACCGGTGGTGATATGGTTTGCATGATACTGCGATTGTCACCTTCTTCGAATCCTCGTTTCTTGTTAATCTTTCTAGTGATTCGACAAATCACCATTTCTTGATTCTCCAACAATGAATACTCGTGCATCAACCATTCAACCCCAGCATCTTTTTTATCACCACGATTCTTCGGAATAAATTTGAAGTACCTATCGTAACCTATCATAGTACCTTCTCTGGGCATAACGATCTCTTTGTAGTTGTCTCCTTTCCACGTTCCAAAGTTGCCAACTCTACGGTCAATCCTATGGCCTTTCTCGGTGGCCTTCTTCAACCTGGTGAAAAAGTAACGCTTTATGCCATTCTCACCATCTTCATGATCTACACCACCTTCTCCTTCAATTCCGGCAGCGGCTGCAAATATATTGCTTGGGTGGTCATTGTAGACATCCATGTCCATTATAGTTAGGTATGGGGAAGTCGAAAGGGTTCCATTTATTTTTGGTTTAAGGTAAGAATTCAAGAGTTGAACGTCAGTAGGGGCAAAGCAATACCCTACTGGAAGTGGGGGATAATTATGAAGTTGTAGAGCCATTGATATTATTTTGATATATGCCAGAGGTTTTCTAGGGCATGATATGAAAAATATATGACATGTGAGGAGGTATTTATACGTATCTAGCAAGTCTATTTCATCTCAATTTGTTGGATTCTACTCAACTAATTTGGACCCACTTTTTCCAAATTCCATATTATCTTAGTTTTTCCATTGACTTAGAGGTTAGTTCTATATCTATTTGGTTTTGTTTAGGATTCGTAGTACTTATTTTTAAATTATAGTAATATCTGTGAATGAAAGAAATTAAATATATGTTAAATTAACATATTCTATTGAAGTTGTTACCATAAATCTAGCTTGTAATCCTTTTTATTTATTTTCTGATGGAAGTAGTCCTTTTTATTATTACCACTTAATAATCATTAAAATAGATAATCTACATAAATTGAATTAAAGAATGTATATATTTAATATATACATCCAAGATAATATCATTTATCCCAGGTATTAATTTATACATATCTAGGAGATCCATCTCAATTTGTTGGATTGTACTTCAAGTAATTAGGATCTAGTGTTTCCAAGTTATGTTAGTTTTTCCATTGATTAGAGATTAGTCGTATAACAATTTGGTTTTGTTGAGGATTCTGGTAGTTATTTTTAAATTATACTATGAAATAAATGAAATACATACTATACAAAAAATCTAGCTAGTTGGTAATCCTTTTTATTATTACCACTTAATAATTTAATTACCAACATAGATAATCTATATAAATTGAATTAAAGAGCCTATATATTTATATGTACATCCACGATAATATCATTGTTTCCATATTTAAAAATATATGACATAGAGGTTAGTTAGTTAGTTAGTTGTAGTTTTCAAAAAAAAAAAAAAGTTAGTTAGTTGTATATCTATTTGGTTTTGTTGAGGATTCTTATTAGTTAATTATTATTTTTAAATTATGGTAATACCTGTGAATGAAAGAAATGTGATATATTCTAATTAACATATTCTATTTTATTCTTTTACCATAAATCTAGCTAGTAATCCTTTTTATTTATTTTTTTTCATGGAAGTAATCATTTTTAATATTACCACTTAATAATCACCAAAATAGATAATCTACATAATTGAATTATAAAGAACGTATATTTTTTTTTATATACATCCATGATAATATCATCTATCCCAGGTATTAATTTATACATATCTAGGAGATCTATCTCAATTTGTTGGATTGTACTTCAAGTAATTTATAACTATTTGGTTTTGTTTAGGATTCTGGTAGTTATTTTTATATTATGGTAATATATGTGAATGAAAGAAATGAATTGATAAATTAACATTTTCTATTTGATTCTTTCTACCATAAATCTAGCCATCTCGTAACCCTTTTTATTATTACTACCTAATAATTACCAAAATAGATAATCTATATAAATTGAATTAAAGAACCTGCTATATATTTTATGTATGGGATCCCTTTATGTATACATCCAAGATAATATATTTTTTTTTAATTTTAGATAAAATTTTATACTATAAAATTATATGAATAAGATAAGAATTTTTCTAAGATATTTATGGCAATTTCTTAGGGGTCTTGAGATACTACTAACAACTCCCTCCGTTCGTCAATATCTGTCACTTTAGCTAACTTTTTATTTTACATAATATCTGTCACTTTACTATTCCAATACAATATTAATGACAATTTTCTAAATTTACCACTTACTTTTATCATTACCAATACAAATATATAACTAAAATAAAAATTTATCTATAACTTTTATCATTTTCAATATAATTATCATTTTCAATACTATTTTCTTAAAATCTTCCAAAAATTCAAATGTGACAATTATTGAGGAAAGTAGAGAGCACTATACTAGGCGCAGGAAACCTCAATTTTCATTTTCAACGTAGACATGTATGCATGCATGCAGAATGTTCTATAGGATGCTATTTATGTTTTCACTATCGTGAATATATTTTTTTCATTGCTCAAACCATTGTTATTAGTTCTACTTTCAGTTAAAAGGTAGCTTCCATTTATTTACGTTTTAAACAAAAAGTTCCATTAAAGTTACTTAATGTAAAAAATTTCATCTTTGATTTAGATTAAATTAATATTACATAGTCTTATCAAGAATTTGAATAATTTAGTGAAAAATTCCCTATTTTATATATATATATATATATATATATATATATATATATTATTTGTTGTTGAAGACAGGGTCAAGGTCCTTCGCCTGCGCATCCATGAAAGACCTTAGGTTTTAATGAAAGCCAAAATCTGGAAAAAGGAAATTTTCTTATATTATATATTCTGATTATATAATATATATTCAGATATATTCTGATTGTGTGATTTATTTGTAGATATAAATCATAAGGAAAGTATAAGGAAAACAAATCAGAAGGATTGTGCAATCAAATACAAGACTAAAAGGAAAGAATATGTTGGATGATTGATGATTGATGATTGATGATTGAGGAAGCATCAACACAAAAGGGAAGAATCAACAATGAATGCAAGTTACCGTTGGAATGACTCAAGTTCAAGCCTCCAAAGTCCTCTATAAAAAGGACGATTGAAGAATTGATAACTTAGGCGATTCCACGGAAGTAATCGCGGAGTAAGAAATCCAGTGGGATTTCTCCAAGTGTGTAACCAATGGTTCAGTGGTGAAGGTAGCCAGTAAAGGACCTCTGGTGAAGGTATAGCCAAGGACCTTGGTGAGCATTCGTTGTGTCCACATGTGGTGGAGAGATGGTGTGTAGCAAAGCCTTGACGGACTAAGGTTGTGTGAGTTTGTGCTTCAATGTAATCCATCATGTTCCAAATCACTGCTAGGGTTTTTCCAACGACGATCCTTATCTGTAGCTAACTCAAGGACATTCAGTCTTGGTCAGTGGTTCTATCAGTAACTGCCTTCGGGCTGTTACTTCTTGTTTTGTTTTGTAAGTGTAACTTGTTCTTTGATTGTTATAAATCTAATGACGTATTTCAGTTACACTGTGTTTTGATCCTTGGTTTGAAACCAAGGAAGTTTGCTCTAACGTCTCTACCTAGTGTGTAGATCTAATTGTGAACTTCACCCCCCTCTTGGGCTCCAACATTTACAAATTTGGTAAGTAAACCACAAATAACTACTTTTTATATGTTAATCTCCAATTAATATTTAGAGACCATTAATGAGAAAAAGAAAATTAATGAAGAGAATATTTTATAGAGAATAGCTATCGAAAAATATTTTTTTAGGATCCAATTAATATAAATTTATACTATATATAATAATATGAATGACCCCAATATTTGGGGAAACTATTTTTTGGTACCCCAACTTTTCAAAACTAATTTTGAGGTACCCTTACTTTTTGGGTTAGTAATTATTTGGTGTTTTTCCGACCATTAATTTTACTAAGTTACCGAAATACCCTTATTCTTCTTCTTCAAGGGTATTTCTTCAAAAAGGGAAGAACAAGGGCATTTTGGTCACTTAATAAAATTAATGGCCAGAAAACCACCAAATAATTATTAACCCAAAAAGTAATGGTACCTCAAAATTAGTTTTGAAAAGTTGGGGTACCAGAATAACATTTCACCAAAAGTTAGGGTACCTCAGAATAATTTTTTGATTTAATGGAACCCAATATCTCGGACACTGCATACATAGACCTGTTCATTAATTGGGTCGAGCAAGGTCAGTTGGGTCGACTGTTCCAGACTTGTCAACTCGACTTAACTTTCGGGTTAGGCACCTCTTTCCCGAACCCTAACCCAACGGGTCAGCGGGTCGGCCAATGCTATGAGGTTAATTTTTTGAGAAAAATATTCTAGAAATAATTAACTTGTATGCATTTTAAATATGATTTCAAAATTACTTGTCCAAGTTCAATAATACACAACCACTTGGAAATGAAATTCAACATTCCAAAATGCGAGCATAAAAAGAAAGGTTCCAAAATAAAGTAGTCTAATTATTATAAGCTTAAAATACTGGACCAGGTTTTCGCATTTTGGATCCCGAAGTATAGGGGTATTTATTTTCTGGTCCCATGGTTTTCGTTGTTTATTATTTGGACCCTAAAGTTTATGGGTTGAATAAAAAATGACCTTAAAGTTTGTAGGTTGAAAAAAAAGCACGTGTACTGTTTTTCTTTTTCTTCTCATAGTTGAATTTATCTCCTGATTAGCGCCAACTTCAAGAGTAAGGTCAAAACTGATATTGAAGCTATAATACACCTCTCTTATTCATGTCGGAACTAATTAGACTCTGAAGTATCTAGGGTCTAAGTAGTTCCGACATGAATAAGAGAGGTGTATTACAACTTTAATATTAGTTTTAACCTTAGAAATTTATACATAAATTGAACTAAAGAACGTATATTTTTTTTATATATTTATACATCCAAGATAATACAAGTAATATCATTTATCCCAGGTATTAATTTATAAATATCTAGGAGATAATCCATCTCAATTCGTTGGATTGTACTTCAAGTAATTAGGACCTAGTATTTCCAAATTATGTTAGTTTTTCCGTTGCTTAGAGATTAGTTGTATAACTATTTGGTTTTGTTGAGGATTCTGGTAGGTATTTTTAAATTATGCTATGAAAGAAATGAAATATATGCTAAATGTTCTATTTGATTCTTTTTACAAAAAATCTAGCTGTTGCGATTCACTCATGAGTAAAATGTCTCATATCGAAAAAGTAAAGAGAAAGCACATGGTATATAAGTCAAATGGGCTACTCCTCTTAACACCAATTGGTTTTAAGATGGAACCTCACGTAACTTGTGTACCATGTGCCTTTGTTGAAGTGGGCTCCCTCCTTGGATCTAATAAACCAACCTTTGGGGGTGCTTTGATTTAACAAACCGACCTTGAAAATAATATTAGACGAACTGACCTTAACATTTTATTTTATAACGAACCGCCACCGAGTCCAACTCGTCGGAAGTGTGACATGGCGGTGGCGGTGGCTTATGTGGCAGTTTTTTAAGCAAAATAAAAAAAGAAAAAAATTTAACCATATTTTTTGCTGAGTTGGATTAAAATAATCAATAATTTTCAATTTTTTTAAAATCCAACTCAGCACCCCTCTCTCCCACTCTCTCTCAGTATCGATCTCTCCCCATTTCTCTACAGCCCGACTCTCTCTCTATCTCTCTATCTCTCTCAATCCCCCCCCAAATAAAATGGAGTCCAATAAAATCCTCCATGTTCAACGTCATTGAAGAAAACCACTGTTGGCCTTTCTCTAGTAACCTAGCAATACTACTCCACTGTCTTTCTGACTTTCTTCGCCGCTACACTTCATTCCGTTGAAACCTCTTCTTCCTACTCAAAAATCCCACGCCAATGGAGGCCAACAAAGATGATCAACCCTCCCTCCCTCCAAACTATGTCAGCTTAGCCGACCTTCAACAGCGACGGCTGAAGCAGCAGGAGCAAAAGAACAGGAGAGACAAACAGAAGCAGAAAGAGAAATAGGAAGAGGAAGAAACTCAACAACGACCTAATCTTCCTGATAAAGACGCCATTGGAGGGCTCAACCAGCAGGAAAACAAGACAGACAAACAGAATTACTTCGTCGCACGAATTGCAGTGAGGAATGTGAAGCCCCAATTTCGGAAATCCAACCCTCATTTACACAATCAAAGGCCATTTCGGAGAGATTTTGGTGATCGGAAAGGTCCTCAGGAGTATTGCTGGGTGAAGAATGTTCCTTTCTCTAGAGGCTGGGGGGGTTGAGAGAGAGAGAGAGAGGCTGGGGGTCGGGCTGTAGAGAAAGGGGGAGAGAAAGAGAGAGAGAGAGAGAGAGAGAGAGGGGTGTTGAATTGGATTTTAAAAAAATGAAAATTATTGATTTTTTAATCCAACTCAACAAAAATATGGTTACTTTTTTTTATTTTGCTTAAAAAATTGCCACATAAGCCACTGCCACTGCCACCGCCACGTCACACTTCCAACGAGTTGGACTCGGTGACGGTTCGTTAGAAAAATAAGATGTTAAGGTCAGTTCGTCTTATATTAATTTTCAAAGTTGGTTCGTTAAATCAAAGCACCCCCAAATACTGATTTATTAAATTCCAATTTCCCAATATGAAAACTACAACTCTATAAATCGAAGAGAATTCTAGTTTTTTTTGTTTTTTTTATTCTAGCCTTTAGATATTTTCATATATTACTAATTTATAGTAAGATCAAATTATTTTGTTCAACAGATACTTATGGCCAGCTAACACTTAGGTAAAAAAACGAGCATGAGCCCAAATGCACCTTGCATTGTGTGCCCAACCCATTTCTCGCGCATGGCCCAGTTGAAGAGCCCAGCTGGATTTAAAAATAAAACCAGTATAAGCATTCTTGTTTAAAACTATGAACATTCCTTGTCAACTTTATGAGTATTTCAGTTTGTGAGTATGAGCTTTCTCGTTTGAAACTATGAATATTCTTTTTCATCTTTAGCAATTCAATTGGCGAGGATGAGGATTCTCATTTGAAACTATGAACATTATTTGTCAACTATATGAGCATTTCAGTTGGTGAGTACGAGCATTCTCCTTTGAAACATTATTCTCCTCTGAAACTTTCTATTTCAACATTCATTCTAACCATTTTAAATTGATCCCAGCAAAGATTCAAAAGTGACTCAACAAACCATTTGATCATCCATGCAATTATAATCCAACAACAAATTTTAAGAGTGTGATTGACTTCACACAATCTGATCATCCCTGCAGTTACAATCTAACAACAAATTTCTACCACACTTCACCACACCAAAACTAAAATTCAACTTAGGCCCTGTTCTTTTATGCGATAGATTGCGGTGCCGTACTACACCATACCGCAACTCTTTAATTTCTACCTCACTTCAACACACCACACCAGACCACAATCATTACTCATTACCAATATATTTCTTTACTTTTCTCTCTACTCACTTTTCTTCTCAACTTTTCACATCCTCTTTCCTCACCTACCTCAATTACCATAATTCTTACCACAATTTACCACACTTTTTCAAAATTCACCGTACCACACTATTACTATACCGCAACCAACCTTATAAACGAAGAAAATATAAATAGATTAATAGAACAAAAGTAAACATCCGAAAAATAGACTATAACAAATCATCTTGTTAACTATAGCAAATTAAATCATCACAATCAAGCTTAAGGAAACAATTAGAAACTAACAAAGAAAAATAACAAATATTTATTGTATTAGTAGCTATAAACAGGGAAATCGTTTCAATTTCCTAACATCATACAAAATGAAAAAGATTCCAAATGAATACCCAGACTCAACCTCCAACAATGCTGAATTTTCCACTGTTGAGTTCAAATGAAGAATTTGTGAGTTTTCATGCGGGGGTCATACTTAATAGAAAAACAAACAAAATATCTCACTAAATAATTCTATACTCACTCACCCACTCCTTTGTAATTTAAAATTGATGAACAACTCTTCTCACAATTGTGCAATAAGAGCAAGGAAATATACCCCGATTAAGATAGAACAACACTGTTGCTGTACCAGCGGCTTGTAAGACCTCGGTTTTGTCGTTCTCTCTCAGGGAGCTGGCGGCCTTGGTCAAAGGAACTAGGTCAATGGTCGGGTTGAGATTGCTAAGGTAAGGATAATGGTCTGAAAGATCACAAAGCAAGAAATAAAACTAAGGTCGATCAAGGAATGGAAAATGGGCTTCGGAGGCTTTTCGGGATGTAAACGAGGATGAGGAAATGAGTTTTGCAACAAGCGAATAACAAGGAGGGATAATCAAATGGTAATTCCATTGGAAATAGCCCACCGAGCTTCCTCTCTCGAGGATAGCCCGGATTGACTTCACCACCGAGCTTCCTCTCTCGAGAATAGCTCGGATTGACTTCCCCAGAATCCATCGACAGACCCGGGGAAGTTAATGAAACAGAATTTCCTAGTTAGTTTCTATTCGCTCTCGCAAACTAGAATACTAACCATCCCAATTCCTACCTTCCAACACAAGTGTTGGATGTATTCAGGATGCTCTCGCACCCAAATACATCCCACATGAGGGAAGGATAGGAGTGGGAAATTGATTTCCAAACTAATTACTCACTAATATTGCTAACTCAAACTTAATCACCCATTCACACCCTTAATTACCCCCTAACCCATAGGGTTTCTAGCCACTAATCATGATATCTACTAAGCTAACAACATCCATGCCAAACCTACACATGATTTCTAACATCAAACAACCATAAACAAGAAAGAACAATGAAATAGCAAGCAATGCAATTAAGAACAAGCAAAGTAATTAGCAAGGTAATTAATAAAAGAGTTAAGGGAAGAGAATACTTATCAAAATGTTGTAGATGAACAATGGAAAGCAATAAAAAGATGATCCAACAATCTCTCAATTGATTGAATCCCCAAATCTTCAATAATAAACTCAAATCTCCAAAACCCTAGACTAATCTCTCACTAATCTCCTTCTAAAATCTACTAATTACAAACTGAAAATAAAATCTAAGTCTAAACCTAGATGCCCTAGCTACTCCTAGATATCTCCCTAGATTAGATAATGGATCATCCCCCCTCCCCATTGATGCCCCAAGACGGGCTATTTAAACAAAAGGGGAAGAATGGCCAAAACACAGTCGTTTTGGCCTAAAATAATGCTGGAAATAGGGTCGTAGCGACCGCTACGGGTATCGTAGCGTTCGCTACGACCCAAGACAGGCGAAAACTCTAACTCTCGGCAGCTCCAAGGCGATCGCTACGTCCGGCGTAGCGACCCAGTCAACGATGTGTAGCGTTCGCTACACTTGGCGTAGCGAACGCTATGACAGATGGCTGGAATCTTGGGAAATCTGGGCTTCATCGTAGCGTTCGCTACACCCTTCGTAGCGACCGCTGCGGTCTTGGCGAACATTCGCACAGGCTCGTGAAACGCTACGGCCGGCGTGAAACGCCACGGCGTGGCGTTCGCTACGGCCGGCGTAGAACGCTACGGTCTTCATTGATCTTCGGCCAAGTAAAGGCGAGCGTACATGGATGCCCCCATACTTAGCCTTTTGGCCCGAACTCCCTCTCTTTTAGGCACGATTGGTCTCCCATGCTTCCCGGGTCTTCACCACGGCATCAAATCAGCTCCAAAGGTCTCGGGGTGACCGAGTTATCGCCCTTTTTCGCAACTTCGCCCCCCTTTTATCATTCTCCGAACTTAATACCTAAAAATCACAAAACACGTAATAAATAACCATTTTATTAGGGAACGGCAATAGACTTGGGCGTAAACGAGTGGTATTTAGCTCCTAAAATGGGACTAAGCAGTTGCGTTTCTCCGTCCGGCCGCCGCCACTCTTAAACTGTAAACCTCTGGTCGTCGTACATTATTTTCGGCTGCTTCTTAGTGCCCAGTCAATTTGATCGCCGGTTTTTGGGCACTGCACCACCCTGTCCGTTTCATTCACTTGTGTGGAGAATTGATTTATGGTGTATATCTAATTATCCATGCTTGTAGTTGTAGATGCAAAGAGAGAAAAAATAAAAATGAAAACTGTACACCATGTTAACGTGAATGGGATAGAGACTGAGAGAGAAAACGTGGAAACTGTAAGTAATTGATGCATTTTTTGGACGTTTTCTTTAATTAGTAAAAGTGACTTTTTAATTTATTTTTAAATGGCTACGATGATCCCAGCGAATATAGACCAACGGTGACAATGGGTCAACTCTCTGAAAATTAATCTGCTATTAGTCGATCCTATTTTGCTATTATAATATACACATCCTTATCCACCCATAATGGGTTGGTAATACTCGTTAGGGATGGGTAATAGGTAGGGTGGGTATGTATTATCCATAATTTAGTATGTATATCCATAATACTTATTGATGTCTTAACCATGTGAGAATCTGATATCAAGTTGCATTGCATTTAAGTACTGAAATTTAAGGCAAAATTCAACTTTAATAGTTAGACACGAAATTTTGTAATACAATAGTATTGATTAAGAAATTAAAGCTCAAATATGAATTTTGAGCTCCTAATTTTTTTACTTGATAACATTTATTGTGGCATATATAAACATTTTTTGTCATTAAAAGTAGCTGAAACTTTAAAATAAAATCAATCCCACGGTTTGAGTCGAAACTTTTTGATATAATAGTATGGAGTAAAAATAGCTCAAATATAAATTTTAATCGCTAAATATTATCATTTGTAACATATATCACTACATATACAGACATTTTTCACTGCTAAAACTAACTGAAGCTAGAACTTAAAAGCAAAATTCAATTTCAACGATTTGAATCGTAACTTCATAATATGATATGATAGATTAAAAAAGTTCAAAAGTAAAGTTTGAGCTCCAAATATTTTTATGTAATCATAACATATATCGTAACATATATAAACATTTTTAGCTGCTAATACTAACTCAAACTTTAAAGCAAAATTTAATTTTAATAGTTTTAATTGAAACTTTTTGATACGATAAGATGGAATAAAAAAAAACTGAAATATAAATTTTGGGTTCCAAATAATTTCATTTATAACATAGACAATCATTTATTTCGATGTTTTTACCGTTAAATTTGACTAAAACTTAAGAGAAAAATTTAATTTCAACGGTTTGGATCGAAACTTTTTGATATGATAAGATAGATTAATAAAGTTCGAACACAAAATTTGAACACCAAATATTTTAATATGATAACATATATCACAACATATATATAAATATTGGACTAATTAGGTTTTTACCCATTGAGATTTTGTGAAAGTAGGATTTTAGCCCCAAAGTTTTAAAAATTAGTTTTATCCTATCTTAAGTTTAAATCAACTAATATTTAACCCACTTAACCTTTGTATCAAAGATTAGGGAAATTGGAATCTAATAAGCCAACCTTTGGGGGTCCTTTGAAGTAACGAACCAACCTTGAACATTAATTTACAACGAACCAACCTTGTCATGTTGATTTTTCCACCGAATCGCCACCGAGTTTGACTCGTCGGAAATGTGACATGGCGGGGCAGATGCTTATGTGGCAATTTTTTAAGAAAAAAAAAGAAAAAAAATTAGCCACATTTTTTTGCTGAGTTGGACTAAAATAATCAACAATTTTCAATTTTTTAAAATTCCAACTGAACACCCCTCCCTCTTTCCAACTCTCTCTACCTCTCCCCCTTTCACTCCAGCGACCCCCACCCTCTCACTTTCTCTCTCAAACTCCATCCCACCATCACCCATTCACCCTCTTCTCCGCCACCACCACCGCCGCCGCTGCCACCTGCGCGGCCACATATCATAATCGAATTTTATTCTTTGTGCATCGCGGTTTTTCTGTGGCAAGCCCACCCTATCTATCTATTGATTTGAATTCCGGGTTTTGGAGCAAGATTAGTTTGGTTACGAAGTGGGAATTTGTGTGAAATTGTGAAGGCCCACGAAGCCTGCTGGTTGGTTGGAGGAGGGAGAGATACTTGGTGGCAGAGATGAGGTTGTTGGTGGCACAATCGGTAAACCCCTTTATGCTTTGCCCACCAGCTGTTTGTGTTATTTTCTCAATGAAAAATCTTGGGGTATCATTCGTGCTGAATGAAATGCTGATGAACTAATTATGCAAGTGGGTTCATTGTCAAAGCTCCTCCAGTTGTTTAAAAAACTGAGTATGTTAAGCAGTCAGAGCAGAGGTACAGACAATACCACCACCAAATGCAGATAGTGATAGAATCATTCGAGCAAACAGCAAGGGTTGGGTCAGCCAAGACATACACATCGTTGGCCCTGAAGACGATCTCGAAGCAATTCAGGTGTCTCCGGGACGCGATCTAGACCCAGATTCGAGCCGCCAACCGGAGCCTCGGGGACGAAGAAGCAGGTGGGTCAGGTGTGAAGCTTAAAGGGTCAAGATTGAAATACATCGACCATCAGATTAGGCAGCAGAAAGCATTGCAGCAGCTGGGGATGATTCAGAATCATTCAGATGGTTGTCCAATCTGTTTTGTAAGTTTTAGGATTGATGGTGATGGATTGATGGTGATGGCAGCGCAGGTGGTGTTGTAGCGGCGCAGGTGGCGGCGGCGGCGGTGGTGGTGACGGAGAAGAGGGTGAATGGGTGATGGTGGGGTGGAGTTTGAGAGAGAAAGTGAGGGTGGGGAGGGTGGGGTCGGCTGGAGTGAAAGGGGGAGAGGTAGAGAAAGAGTAGGAGAGAGAGGGAGGGATGCTAAGTTGGAATTTTAAAAATTGAAAATTGTTGATTATTTTAGTCCAAATCAACAAAAAAATGTGGCTAATTTTTTTCTTTTTTTTTTTGCTTAAAAAATTGTCATATAAGCATCCGCCACCACCATGTCATATTTTCGACGAGTCAAACTCGGTGGCGATTCGCTGGAAAAATCAACATGACAGGGTTGGTTCGTTGTAAATTAATGTTCAAGGTTGGTTCATTATTTCAAAGGACCCCCAAATATTGGTTTATTAGATTCTAATTTCCCTAAAGATTAAATACAACCTTTTCAAATTAAATTATTGATAAAATTAATGTTAATTAATATAATTACCCTTAACATAAAAGACTCAAATTAAAAATGACATCACCCTTGTGACCTTTGTCCTTTCGCTCTGCCTTCTGTGCCTCTCATCCTCCAAAACACGATTGTCCTTCATCATTTTTCTCTGTATTTCCTCTCTAATTTTCCAGAATATTGCAAATGTCGATTCCTTTCTCATTCTCAAAGTGTGTTGCATATTCATATGGAGGTATGCCTATTTTTCGGTCACTTGTTCTGTCATTCTTACTTGATTTGAGGTTTTTATAGCCAATCGAATTTCGTTCAAATTAGGGTTCAAGTTAGGGTTATTTTTGTTCAATTCATCTTTCATGTGTTTTTGAAACTAATTGATTAAAGTTTTCGTTTCATGTTTTTAATTAAGGTTATTTTAGACTTTTCATATCATCCTATGGGGGTAAAATTGTCATTCACTGGAAAAGGAGTAAATAATAAAAGGTTCAAACTTTAAGTAGGATAAACCTAATTTTCCAAACCTTGGGGGTAAATTTCCATTTTTACTAAACCTCAATGGATAAAATCCTAATTTGTTCTATAAATATTTGTTGTCGCTAAAACTAACTGAAACTTTAAATTAAAATTCAATTTTAACGATTTAAATTGAAACTTTATAATATGATAAGATATATTAAAAAAAAGCTCTAGTATGAATTTTGAGCTCCAAACATAAATTTATTATCTAAAACGTTAGAATGCAAAATAAAAATGATTACTTGAATACTTGGATAATTGTGCAAATTTTTAAGGAAATAAAAAATATAGTGATATGATATTATTCTAACATGGAGTTTATTTTTTATTTATGTATGTTTAGGGGCAGTTGAATGAGAATATCTCAAATGTAGACCGGACAAGTATTCCATCTCCTTACATTCCGGGCCCGAATAATGGGGAGACAGATACTCATAGTTGAAGCAAGAATTGCGAAAGGGTTGGATGGAAGCATGCTTTTCTGATGGTTTTTGGAGGATGTAAATGTCATGGTTTGGCATCTTGATTTTGGTAGGTATAGAAACAATGCATGTTGGTTTACTGTATATGCCTAGATATGCAAAAAACGACTAAAGGGACATCGTATTTTGGTGTAGTAATTTTAAGGGTTCTATTATGATAAATAATTGTTGAGTGACATTTTTATGTAAATATTTAGGGGTGACATTCCGGCCATTTTTTGGCAAAAAATGACGCAAAGCGATGGATTTTACGTTTAGACATGTTTTAAATTGAAGTCTATACTTAATTCTAGCATATACAAGTAAATCCGTTATCCTAATAAACACGCCTAATCATAAAAACTCACTATTTTGTGTCATTTTTGACCGAAAATATATTGGCCGGAATTTCACCCCTAAATATTTACATAAAAAATAATGTCACCCAACAATTATTTATCTTAAAATAGGGCCTTTAAAATTATGCACCAAAATATAAGACTCCTTTAGTCGTTTTCTGCTAAATATGGCTTTTTTTTTGGATTAATTTACTTGAATATGATGTATTTGTTGGAACTATGTAATTAGGTTCCCTTAACCATTTGCCTTGTCACGAACTGGAATTGAATAAGTCTTTTCTAAATACATGGCGAGACTTTAAACTTTGCAAATGAGGTTGTATTAATTAAACAATGTGAAATACTTATATTTGACTACGATATACTATAATTTATATTATGGTTTGATTTTGTTAATTATTTAATGAAGTACTTAAATTTTGCATAACAAATTTAATTAGCAAATAGTCTAACATTTCAAGAACATAAATGAGAATATAACTAATAACTATTATAAAGGTAAAAAGTGGAAATTGTGAGAGCATTTTTTGTGTAAAATTATTTCATGTCATACAATTATAAATAATTGTGACAATAATAGGTGTGTACTTTATACATTGTGACAGGAATTGTTGTCAACAAATGATTGTTCTTTGTGACACACTAGGTTGTAATAGTGACACCATTTTATGTCCTCTTGATAATGACAGCTACTGTTGTCAACAATATTATTGATATGCATTATTATGACACATAGGGAGTGTGTCATAATTTTGTACACAACAATTTGTGTTAAAATTTGTCCAAAATGGTGTCAAGAATCACCATCTTTGTTGTAGTGATAAACAAAAAATCATTATTTAGCTATTTGAAAAAAAAAAGTTGGTTATAAGTAAAGATAGGGTCTGGGCTGATGAAAAGACACTAGTAGAGTATTATGTTTCACTATGTTTAATTAATTGATTATTAGCTAGCTACTCCTATTTGGGTGGAAAGTTCATATATAGTACCCATGAATACCCATGGGTATTATCCGTGGGAGAAACATCCAAGGATAATACCCATGTGTATCTCAAGGGTCATCGGTTGGGTTGGGGTAGGATAGTTAAGATATGGATAAATTGTGGTGGATGATACTCATCCATACCCACCCAATTTTCACCTCTGTTTGGCATGCTGCCGAGGTTGTTGCTATGCATTCCGCTTCTGACGATGAAAGAGCCACAATACATGTTGCTTCTTCAAACTCCAGGAAATAGGCTCCAGAACCTAGCTCAAAGATATGCCCCAAGGTGCTCCGTCTATCATGAGCAGAATATGCCCGATCACTATCACAATAAACTGATAAATTAGAGTCTGACTTTAAAAATTTGACCGCACAATTTACAAAACAACAAATAATATGGAAGTGGAACGATGGATTACTACATGAGAAGAAGACATGAACACCCAATAAACTAAGGGTGTGTTCGGTAAAAACTCTAGGGAAAATATTTCTAGGGAAAGTTTCCCATGGGAAGTTTTTCATCGGAAAAATTTCCCTTGGAAATTATACTTTACAATATTTGGTATATAATTTAAAATCCTAGGAAAACTTTTACAATGTTTGGTTCAAATTGCAACTTTCCTAGGAAAAATTTACTAGAATGACCAAATTACCCTTATTTATTTACTAGAGAGTTTGTGAAATTAGGGGTAGTTTTGGAAATTCATTGACCACTAGATGTAATTCACAATCCGGGAAATATTTCCCCAACCCCCCATCCTGAAAATTTTTCCTGAATGTTGAGGGGAAATAGTAGGCCCCCCGTGAAAATTTCCCCATGGTCAATGTGCTACCAAACATTGGGAATAATGGTCAATTTGGGGAAATTGACCAATTTCCCGAAGGTTCTTTGCCAACCAAACACACTCTAAAGAAATTAAATATTACTACCTCCGTTTTTTTTATCTGTCACGTATGAAATTGTGTTAAAAACTTTAATCGTTAATATCTTAATTTGTATAATGATTTATCATACAAAATTAATGTCATTAGATTTACAATAAAAAGTACTATTAGAAAAGTATAATATTATAATTTGTTATAAAAATTTTATATTAAAAATTATTAATTAAAAATTGCCACTAAAAACCGTAAATGATAGATAAAAAATAACGGAGGGAGTACAAGGTACGTGATAGTTGACTTTAGATATGATATACATGGATCTTAGCTTCCATAAAGACTTAGGCGGCCAGTAGAATACTAAATTTAATTTCCCATCTCGATGTTTAAGCGTTGAACTAATCTAAAACATTTGACTTGAACCAGCAACAAATTAAAGAAAGCTAACTAACAAGAGCTCAATATATATATGCCAAAAGGATGGATAGAAGACTAAGAAGAATAGGCGCGCAAACAACTTGGAAGATGACATTCTAGATGATATTGATGCTAAGGTTGAGCGTAGGAAAAAAATTATTGGCAATGATATTGGCGAGAAACTCCTGATGATTCATCCAAGTGAAGTTGATCTTTTGATTTCGTTGCCGGCTGAGAAAGTTTTTTGGTTGTAGTAATTATTTGTTGTTTTGCATATGTTAGCAGTTTTTTTCGTAGGGTAGTGTCTTTTGAAATAGGTTGCTTGCTGTTTGTATTGTGGTTTTGATGTATTTTGCAAACCTTTAAAAAACATATATGTCAAAACTTCACCTCATGTAATTCCATATTTTTTTCATTTCTCTTAGCTTTTGATTCCTAAAGAAAGCTTAATATCAGTCAATATGGAAAGGAAACCCCTTGTGAGGATCCACCAAGCTCCTCTGGAGTCGTTGGCTCCTCAACCAGGAAGTGGTGCGACCTTCCTAAGGAGGCACTTGACAAAATCGCCCTGAAACTTAACTACCGTACCCATCTACCACGTCTCCGAGGTGTTTGTTCAACATGGAGGTCCTCTCTGCCCTTGTCTGCCTTTCCTCGCATCATGGCCATCGTACCACCTCCCCCATTCCCCGGCTTCCCTGCTGTCGCCCTTTTCATAACTCGTTTCCACCTCCTTTCTCCAGTGTCCTCACCCAGCCACAACCAAGCAGATAACAATGATGATCAAAACCCTCCTCTTGGTGGCAGGTGGTTGGCTTGGATTGGATGTGTGTACTCGGTCGCTCTAGATGGCACCTTTTCAGCCCCCTCATGTTCGACGAATACTTCTACCCTACTCCACCTATTTCCAGCCATATCAACCTTCAGGATTCTCATATTACGCAGCTTGCTTGTGTCTTCACTCTCCTACTTGACTCCAGCATCAGGGCTAGCTGCTCAGCCCATAACTATTTCTAAAAAGATTGTGGGAGGGTTTGTCTCCGAAATTACTAACCATTTGGTGGTGTTGGCTAAGTTTGAGGATGAGTACAGAGGAGGGTTATTTATGCTCAGGGTGGAACCACCTGAGTCACAATGGACTCAGATTCAAGAGGCCAGCAGCTGTCGCATTATTGATATTGCCTGTCATAGGGACAAGTTCTATGCTTTGGATTTATGGGGGTGGCAAGTTGGGTTGATCGATCATGCCAATCCATCCGCCCCCATGGAATTCATTGTTGGAAATAATTGAATCAAAGCTGCTGGTTTCGGAATCACTAAAAACTGAGTTGTGGATAAACCACTGCCTTGAAAGCGATTACGGCACGACCTAGGTGACAATCGATATTTCCAATCACACCCCAAGGTTAACTCAGCTAATTCTTAGACTTGTGTACTCAAGGCTAAGAACTTGGAGTATGTAAAAACTGATTGCCCAGAAAATATTAATGGAAGAGGATGTAGAAGATGAAGAGAAGAAGATGATTGTTGGTGTGTATTTTCAGCCATGGAGGAGCTCAATATATAGGCTTAGAAGCCTACCGTTGGCTGAGCACATCTTACCGTTGCCAACGACTATTTAGCCGTTCGGACAACGACTATATTGCCGTTTCTTCCAATGGGCAAAATGGCCGTTGGGCAACGGCTAGTTCCCACCCGGGCTGGCTATAAAAAGAACCACGACCCGCGTCCTGCGACCGTGACCAGACCGGCCGGACGGGTGGGCGGCGGCGGCGGCGCGCGCGCGCGTGTGGAGTCCCAAGCCATACCTTCCTCCATAAAACACCCCTTCACACTTATTTAATACTACTAAGTGTGGTGGGATATATAAACCACTTTCAACTTGATTTTTCTACCTATGTGGGACAAAAAGCCTTGTTGCCATTACCATATTGTAACTTCATTTGCAACAATCCCCCACTAATGGCATACAAGGAAAGCAGAAGGAACAAGAAAGGAAATCTGGGCAATAATGGGTCAGATACTTAGGCATCAATATCGTAAGATTGAATTGACACATTAGTGATGTAAGGCAACAATCAATAATCTAACAAGTGGACTATGCCTTGAACTTGAAAGATTGTGATTTGATCGAGACCCCCACAACACATATCAACCCTGTAGAAATTACATACTCCGCGATAACACAATTATGCTTTTATGGCCATGCGTATACCTTGGGTTTCATAAGTGCTCTAGAGAGATAGCCTTATTCTCCCATAGAAGGCGGCCAAACCTTCACACTTATATAGGTAATTCCATCAAGTTTATCTCAATACAGACCACCAAAAAAATTATGGCTATGGAATTATTAAGAGCAATTAGCTCATCCGTATAACATACAATCGGTGAATCCATCAGTGCGTATCACAAGCACCCCCCAAAACGGGTGTAGATTCATTAAGAGTAAAACTCAACCTCAAAGCACTACCTAGCACCATAGGGATAGGAATGTAGTGCATCTCGAAGATTAGTATGGTTTCGTTTGACCACAAACGGGTGTCCACCATACTTCTTCAAGCCATAGGCTTAAGCCCTATCCCCCTCGATGCTTCTTATACAACTCGTCTTGTCAATCCTTTAGTGAAAGGATCCGCCAAATTCTTTTCGGATCTCACATACAACAAGGATATGACACCATGTTTCAGCAACTGTTTCACTGCACTGTGTCTGATACGGATATGTCTCCTCTTTCCGTTGTAGACACTGTTGTGAGCTACGCCAATTGCTGCCTGCGAGTCGCAATGTATAGAGACAGGTGTATCTTGTTTTTCCCATAGAGGCACATCAACTAACAAGCTTCTGAGCCACTCTGCTTCTTGACCTGCTAACTCAAGAGCAATAAATTCAGATTCCATGGTGGAACGGGCTATGTAAGTATGTTTTGCAGACTTCCATGAAATAGCCCCTCCACCTAAAGTAAACACATAACCACTAGTAGAACTAACTTCATCGTTATCAGAAATCCAGTTTGCATCGCAATAACCCTCTACAACAGCAGGAAATTTGTTAAAATGCAAACACCAATCCATTGTACCTCTAAGGTAATTAAGTAAACGATAAAGTGCATTCCAATGTTCTTGACTAGGGTTATGAGTGTACCGACTCAATCTAGTCACTGCATAAGCAATGTCAGGACGAGTAAAGTTCATTAAGAACATTACACTTCCTATAATCTTGGCATACTCTGTTTGTGACACACTAATGTCGTTGTTTTTCTTTAAGCAAAGGCTGGGATGATAGGGAGTTCTAACAGGCGTCACATCAAAGTGATTAAATTTCTTTAATACTTTCTCAATATAATGTGACTGACATAAGGCAAAACCAGTGTTTGTTTTGCATATCTTAATTCCCAATATCACATCAGCTTCACCCATATCTTTCATTTCGAATAAAGAAGACGACAACTTCTTAGTGTCACTAACTACGTGCAAGTTTGTGCCAAAGATCAGCATGTCATCAACATACAAACATATAAGCACATAGTCTGATCCTATCAGTTTTGAGTAAACAAAGGAATCGGACAAATTTGCAGTAAACCCATTTTCCACAAGGGAACTGTCAAATTTTTTGTACCATTGGGTGCTTGCTTTAGACCATAAAGGGATTTTGTTAATTTGCACACCTTATCCTCCTGACCCAGAATCTCACAACCCTCAGGTTGGGTCATATAAATTTCTTCTTCTAAGTCACCATTGAGGAAAGATGTCTTAACATCCATCTGATGCACAACAAGATCAAAGATGGCAGCCAAGGCAATTAGACTCCTAATGGTGCTTATTTTCGTTACTGGAGAATAGGTGTCAAAGTAATCTATTCCCTTCTTTTGATCAAAGCCTCTAATGACTAGTCTAGCCTTATATTTGTCAACTGAACCGTCGGACTTTAATTTCTTCTTGAAGATCCATTTGCTACTGATGGGTCTACAACCTTTGGGTAAGTCAGTTAATTCCCAAGTCTTATTAGACTCAAGGGAATCTATTTCACACTTAATGGCTTCTCTCCAAAAGGTTGCATCAATAGACCTAACTGCTTCAGTGTAGGTTTTTGGATCTTCCTCAATTAGGAATACAGATGCGACTTCATCAGTCAAGACATCTATTTCATGTTTGTCAATCACTTCCACTAGACAAGAAGTAATAAAGTTTGGACCAAAGTTAGTTGCAACTCTTTGCCTCTTACTCCTTCTAGGTTCTACTGTCACACCTCTATCATCAGAACTAGAAGCAGGCAAACTAGCATTTTCAGTCACAGAGCTAGGCACATTATCAGATACCACATTAGGCACATTTTTCTTCAATGGAAATATAAGCTCAAAAAACTCAGCATCTCTATACTCAGAAATGGAGTAATCACTTAAAGACATAAATCTATAAGGAGCACTGTTTTGACATAATCAATGAAGACAGCATCAAAGGTTTTAGGACCTATGTTTGTGCGTTTATGACCGGGTAAGGCTACCTTGGCCAAACACCCCCACACTTTCAAATATTTCAAGTTTGGGGTGTACCCTTTCCAGAGTTCATATGGGGTTTGATCTAATTTCTTATGGGGAACTCTATTCAAAATAAAACAAGCAGTTAAAACAGCTTCCCCCCCACATATTATCAGATAGACCAGAACTCACAAGCATAGCATTCATCATTTCCTTAAGGGTACGGTTTTTCCGTTCCGCTATGCCATTCTATTGAGGTGTGTAAGGGGCAGTGGTCTCATGTACGATTCCGTTTTTCTCGCAAAAGACAGCTAAAGGACTTGAATCATATTCACCGCCCCTATCAGATCTAAGCCTCTTGATTTTTCTATCTAACTGATTCTCAACTTCTGCCTTATACTTTAAGAACATTTCTTCAGCCTCATCTTTAGACTTAAGGAGATAGACTTTGGTATATCTAGAGTAGTCATCTACAAAAGTGATATACCACTTCTTTCCTTCTTTACTCATTGTGTTCTTAAAGTCTGCTAAGTCTGAATGGATAAGTTCAAGCAACTGTGTAGACCTTGTCAATACTGACTTAAAGGGTTTCTTAGCAAATTTTGCTTCAACACAGACATCACACTTAGAACAATTCTCAGTGCTAATACTAGGAATTAGCCGCATGTTCTTTAGTCTATTTAAGGAAGCATAATTTACATGTCCAAGTCTACCATGCCACAAATCAACAGACTCAGCGGTATAAGCAGAAGTAGAATCAGTCTTACTATTCTCGGGAGCAACATTTAAAACATACAGGTCGTTGCTACGATATCCCTTCCCTACAAATACTTCATTACGAAGTATGACAATTTTGCCAGCCTTTTGGTTTACTTCAAAACCAGCAATGTCAAGGAGGCTACTAGAAACTAGGTTTCTATGTAAGGAAGGTACATACAGCACATTGAGTAAACATAATGATTTTCCAGAAGTAAACATAAGGAGAACTTTTCCTTTACCCAATACCGCTGCAGTGGTAGCATTGCCCATGAAGATTTTCTCCCCATCAGGAACTTCCTCGAAGTCATGCATCAGTTCCTTGTTGGTACAGAAATGTCTGGTCGCTCCATTGTCCAGGATCCATTCTGTGTTATTGGTGACGAGGTTTGCTTCCAGCCATCGCACGTAATACTTCGAGTCTTCATCAGTTGGCCTGATTCCTTTGGCATTCTGCGGGAGGATCCTCGCTACCGTTGCATTGATATGCCTTGTGGCCGGGTTTTCCGCAGATGTAGCAGTGGACCTTCCCCTTCTCCTTCTGGATTTTACTGTTAGGTCCGTTCCACTGCTTAGATTTCTGATCCCTCTTATTCTTTCCTTTGAACCTGTCTTTGTTTGAAGGACCAACAGATTTAACAAGGTTAGCCTTAGCAGAATTCACAGAGGGAGAAGACATCTTATCTTTTAGACGATTAGCTTCCTCGGTTCTCATGTGGCTGATCAGCTCTCGAAGAGACATGTCCTTCTTCTTGTGCTTTAGGTGGTTCCTGTAGTCCTTCCAAGATGGTGGGAATTTTCCAAGCAACACATTTGCTTGAAGAATCTCGCACATTTTCATTCCTTCGTTCAGCACCTCAGCACATAGGTTCTCATAAATGTGAACCTGCTCCAATATTGGTTGGTCGTCGACGATTTTGAACTCCATCCACCTGTCGACCACGTACTTCTTCTTTCCAGCATCTTCAGTTCCATACTTGATCTTCAGATTTTCCCATATTTCTTTGGCTGTACTAAAAGTGACATACAAATCAAACAATGGATTTGTCATGCTGGTGAGAATGTAATTTCAAGCCGTTTTGTTATCTTTCACCAGTTTCCTCTTGGCAATTTCATCGAGAGGTATGAGTGGAGTTGTTGGCGCAGTAGGCATCCTCTCAGGATCATACTGCGGCGGTGGAGCATTTGGATCGTTGAGATGTGGAGATGATAGTACATAATCAATCTCCATTTGCTCCAGACATAAAAACAATTTTTGAGACCAACGTTTGTAATTAGTCCCATCGAGAGGCTCGACTTTGTAGGTTTCAGTGAGAGATTTTTGTGGAGCAGCCATTGATAATAATCGCTTTCAAATTGTTGGAAATAATTGAATCAAGGCTGCTGGTTTCGGAATCACAAAAAACTGAGTCGTGGATAAACCACTGCCTTGAAAGCGATTACGGCACGACCTAGGTGACAATCGATATTGCCGATCACTCCCCAAGGTTAACTCAGCTAATTCTTAGACTTGTGCACTCAAGGCTAAGAACTTGGAGTATGTAAAAACTGATTGCCCAGAAAATATTAATGGAAGAGGATGTAGAAGATGAAGAGAAGAAGATGATTGTTGGTGTGTATTTTCAGCCATGGAGGAGCTCAATATATAGGCTTAGAAGCCTACCGTTGGTTGGGCACATCTTACCGTTGCCAACGACTATTTCGCCGTTCAGACAATGGCTATATTGCCGTTTCTTCCAATGGGCAAAAATGGCATGGGCGGCGGCAACGGCGGCGCACGCGCGCGTGTGGAGTCCCAAGCCATACCTTCCTCCATAAAACACCCCTTCACACTTATTTAATACTACTAAGTGTGGTGGGATATATAAACCACTTTCAACTTGATTTTTCTACCTATGTGGGACAAAAAGACTTGTTGCCATTACCATATTGTAACTTCATTTGCAACATTCATCCCTGCACCAGACATTCTTGGGGATCCATTGGAAGGCATATACACTGTGGCTTTTCAGGGTCGTTTCTATATTCTTCGGAATGCACACCTGGTGGCGCCTGATGATGACAATCTGTATCTAGTTGTGGAAGTTGAGGATCCGTCTTATTCCGAGAAAGTTACAATTATTGTCTTTGTGCTGAAAGAGGAACAAGGGAACAATAGTTATTGGGAACATGTGAGGAGTTTAGGAGACCAAATCTTGTTCATTGGCTACGACGTGTCTTTTTCTCTGCCATGCTCATCAGTAATCCTGCCACAGTGGAAACCCAGCTCCATTTGCTTGTTTGGGAGACCACCAGCCATGGTCCTTGATAGATACACAGAGGGAGCTGAGTTTCTAGACTTCGTCACGTATGCAGACTATTGGAGGTATTTCAGGCTGTTTGAAATGGGGGAAGAGGACGATACACAAGTGATCCCTTTTGAGAAGTTGTCCAAGCAGCAATACATGGGGCTGTTCTTTCCTCCTCCTCATTGGGTAAAGTGGCGCTGCCCTAGTACAGACAATGTTGAGTTTACATTGAATGGGTTGAAGTTTCTTAATGATGAGTATAAATTCTTTTCTGATTAGCTTGGTTGAGCATCTGTCATGTATGTCAATCTCTTTACTTTCAGGTTTTCAAAGCTGTTTGACTAGGTTCAGCATGTTTACCCTCTCCCCGGCCAAAAAAGAAAAGTCAAAATGTATACATTGTGCTTGTTTGTGTTTGAGATGATGTTTGATGTGAAGAAGTAAGTTCAGATCAAGCCATGTTGTATAATTTGTTTAATATAATTGCAGCTTGTTTATATATATATTTTGAATAATTGTCTCCTCATCTCTCATTCATTGCAATAAAAAACTAACTAAAGAAATTCACGTATAAATAGAATATATATGCTTCTGAAACTTTCCATTAATTCTAGCCAAATAACAATATTATCATGATCAACTTAACTAATTAGTCTACTAGAAGTTTTCAAATTCGTCTTTATCCACCAAAACGCACTCTTAGACCTTGTTTTTAATGTTGTAGGATTAAATTAGGTAAGGTACGGTAAAGTTAATTAAAAATACAGGAAAATTGCTCTCAAGCCACTCATCCTTACTCCACCATGCATGCACCCTAGTCTACCATAGAGTATACACATAGCTTTAGAAATTAAAAGCATAGCTCCCAAATTACATAACAGGACACCTTTATTGAAAATGGCAATTGTTTATTAATTAAGTAGTTGCAAGTTTAAAAAAGGTCATGACTGTATCAAGCTAGATAACATGAAATTATGAAAAGTTGTATGATTATGATTAAACATTTTTTAGTGTTGTAAGATTGAGTTGTGTCTCCCTTTTCCTTCCTCTATCGATTCCTAAGAGTAGAAGTATAGATCAGAGAGTCAATTCCAAAGAAGTGAAGTATAGATGAATTCTATGGAGGACTCCTCCCAGTTGAAGGCTTGAAGTATAGAGTTTCTATTATTGGCTGGCCTCCAATGTTGTGTGTTTGGCCTGCATTTTGAAATATCAATTCAAAAACTAACCATTTAAGTCAACATCGACTTATATCCGATCTCAAGTTGGTAGAGCCCATAGTTGCAGTTCACCTGTTTTGTTCTCCATTAGAGTTCTTTGTCTTCGTAGTTGACGACTCTACACCATCTTTATCCCATATCCAAGAAGGAAAAAAAAAACCGCCCTTCTACATTATCACCGATTCACCATGTTCATCTTGATTTTATCATCTCCATCTTTTAGTAAAAACATATTCACCAGCTCTATTTGTTTTCATCTTCCATCACCATCTTCATATCATAAAATAACTATTTCAGGATAAATCTATTGCTCTGTTTTGGTTTGAATCATCCTGCATACTTCCAATAATTCATAGTTTTTCTCAGGGATTTTTGCTTTTTGGACCCTGTATTTTGGGGGTATTTACATTATGGACCTCCATGTTTCAAAGTTTGCAATTTGAACCCTGTATAATATGGGCCAAAAAAATTTAGCCCAAACTTAAGTTGGGCTCCGATTTGCCTAGTGAACTGACCGATTTGCCCTTATGCCATTTATTCATTTCTCTCTCTTGTTTCCTTTTCCTTTTCCTTCTTCTTCCCCGTCTCCCTCCTCTTTCTCTCTCTATCTCTCTGATTCTTTCTCTTTCTCCTTCTTCTTCCACGTCATGGCCTCTTCTTCTTCTTCTTCTTCTTCTTCTTCTTCTTCTTCTTCTTCTTCTTCTTCTTCTTCTTCTTCTGCTACTCTACTGCTGTTGTTACTGTTACTGTTGCTTCTTTCTTCTTCTTCCTCTTCTCTCTCTCCACACTTATAGTTATGCTCATTAGAATCCAATTTCCCATTTTTATGTATGTAGCGATGATGGGTTCTGAATTTGCAGATTAGTCGATCAGATTAGTTGCGGCACCGCCATGGTTGTTCCTCCATTGGCATGGCAGCAGCTGCAGATGGGTACGATTGAGCTGGGTTGAGTTTCCCTCTATTTCGACTTCTAGGGTTTGTGTTTGGACATTGGATTTATCGTTTATGTCGCGAAATTCTGTTATGTTGGAAGTTTTCACTCATTCTGTTGATTGCTTTGCCGCCATGGTTAGGTTACTTTGGTGCCCGCCAACTGTTCGACGAAATGCCCGACTGAACTGAGGTCACTCGACTCTGGTTTTTGAGCAAGCAAGGCGCCATTGTTGAGCAAGCAGGGCGCCATTGTTGAGCAAGCAGGGGAGAGAGAGGTGAGTGAGGGGCGTGGATTTTCCTGCGATTTTCTCGTTTCTGGGTTGGGGATTTGGTTGTTTTGCTATTTTTTTCTCTGCGAATTTATCAGGGGATCGATCAATTGTTCATCAATCTAGATTTTCCGGGGTTTTCTGTTGTGGGTATCTGGGCATTGTTGTTGTCCAGAAAATCTGAATCTGCCCAGAAAGATAGATTTAGAAAGTGAGAGAGAAAGGATTCGTTGTGTGAGAAAAAAAAGGGGAGATTAAGATTTTTAGGGTTGGATTGTTTGAGATTGTTTCGGAATGAAGATGGGGGGTTCGAAGGATGTAGGAGATGCAATGTTATCCATGGCGGAACAAGGAAGCCATTATTGCTCAAAGAAAACTGATAATTTATGCAAGGATTGTTGTTGTCAGGTATGATATCCTTTTCTTTTTTCTTCTTCCCTCTTTCGATCGCACATTTTTAGGGTTTTTGCACAGTAAAGTCTGAGCAATTCCCCCTTTTCATTCGCATTAAACCCTTCAAATTTTGTGTAGATTCGTTCTAGATGTGGCTCTCCCTGTAAACTTGATGTTTTTTACTGAGAAATGTTTGACTAAATTGAAGGGTAACTTCGGCAGTTCAAAAATAATCTAGGGGCAATTTTGGAAAGAAAAATCGTTCAAACTACAATAAGGGCCTCTTTTGGCCGGACCCCTCTAGTTATGTCCAAAGTGTTGCCAGAATCAAAATACAGGGTTCAAATTGCAAACTTTGAAACATGGGGGTCCATAATGTAAATACCCCCAAAATACAGGGTCCAAAAAGCAAAAATCCCGTTTTTCTCACCTATATTTATATATTTTTTAAAAAAAATGAGTTTTGCTCTATTCTTACATTGTGGGAACGTGATACTCTGGTGGTGAAAAAGCTACTTGTGATGTAACAAAGGGTTTTTTGCTTTTTAGACCCTAAACTTTGGGGTATTTATTTTCTAGACCCCCATATTTCAAAGTTTATATTTTGGAGTCTATACTTTGTGGAACCAAAAAATGTGGCCCAAAGTTATGTTTGACTCCGACGATGACCTAATTGTTGCCTAAACTTCCCGATATGGCCTTTTATCATTTTTTTCCTTCTTTTGACTGTTGTTTTCGTTGGAGTATTTCAAGAGTTAAGAGGCATAAAATACAAATTATAAGCATAGGATCGACCGGATGGTCGAAATCAAGTTTAACAAGATAATTGGACCCAACACGGATCGTGCTAGGTGTGACACGACCCGTGTTGGCGTCCAGAGAGAAAGAATTTCGTGCACTGGATCAACACGGGTCGTGTTGATCCAGCAGGGGTCGTGTCGGCATCAACACCGACCGTGTTGCTCTGACACGACCCGTGTTGCACGCTGACGGATTTGATTTTCAAATCCCTTAATTTATGTCTCGTGATGAAATGTTTTTGGTCATGATTTTGGATGATATTGACTGAGAAATCCGTCATGATTTCTCATTAATATCATTCAAACATAATCCCTTGGATTATGCCCATTGCTTATGGAATGTTTGACCACCTTATGACTCCAAATTCTGCCTATATAAGGTGGATGAATTCACCATTCATCCACACCCTCATCTATCTTCTTCTTCCTTTCTAGAGAGCATTCAACACATTCTTAAGGTGTTGACTGCAGCAACTCTTTGAGTTCTTTGAGAGATCTTGTAACTTTGCTTACAAGCAAGTTAGGTTTTACCCTTAAATCTTTTCACGGTCTAGTGAATAAGTCTTAAGGGGAGACGGCTTGGCCTCGACTCCTAACCACCCAGTTGATCCCCCATCTTGTGGTTCCTTTTATTCCATCTCATCGTTCGTTATTTCCAACAATCTTAAGACTTATTCACGATGTCTCATTCCTTGAGAGATATGACCAACAACTTTCAAAAGTTGGATAAGTTTGAGGGGATCGATTTCCGTAGATGGCAAAAGAAAATGCACTTCATGCTCACCACTCTCAAAGTAGTGTATATGCTCACCCAAGACGTTCCGACGGAGGGTGACGACGAGACGGCGGTGCAAACAAGGCGTCGGCTCAAGATGGAGAACGACAACTACATATGTGTAGGCCATATTCTCGACGGAATGACGGATGCTCTATTCGATGTTTACCCAATCGTCGTATCCGCAAAGGAGCTTTGGGAGATGCTCGAAGCTAAATACATGTCGGAAGATTCAACAAGTAAGAACTTTCTCGTTAGCCAATTTAACAATTTTAAGATGGTTGAAGGTAGAAAAGTTCTTGACCAATTGCATGAAATCCAACATATATTAAGTAATTTTGTTCAACATAAGATCCACATAAATGAGGCCTATATTGTATCTTCAATAATTGGCAAGCTCCCCCCTTCATGGAAAGAAACTAAGAGAACCTTAATGCATTCTAAGGAACCCATATCACTTGAGGGTTTGGCTAACCATCTCCGTATTGAGGAGGAATTGAGAATGCAGGATGTTACCAAGGAGAATCCCTCCAAGGTGCATGTGGTTCATGAGAATACAAGAGGAACAAAGAACAAGAATAAGTTTGAGAACAAGAACAATAAGAAACCAAAATTGATTTGTTGGGAATGCGGAAAGCCGGGTCACCCCAAGAGGGAATGTCCAGTTTGGAGGAAAAAGCACGGGCTTTCGAACAACAAAACTAAGAATCATAGCGATAAGAAGGAATCCAATGGACCCTTCGTAGCTATGATTAAGGACCAAATCAATGTCGTCTCAAGCGACGATATTTGGTGGGTTGATTCAGCGCTCGCAAGACGCTTGCATTGATCGTTCTCTCTTCAAGACTATCCAACCCGCCGAAGAGGGGAGAAAGCTCTTTATGGGCAACAACTCTCCGGTTAAGGTGGAAGGAATAGGACAAGTTGAACTTGTTTTTACTTCCGGAAAGACATTGCTTTTAAACGATGTGTATTTAGTTCCGGATATATGTAAGAATCTTGTTTCGGGTTTTCTCTTTAGTAAGTTTGGGTTTAAGCAAGTGTATGAAGGGGACAACTATGTTTTGTCTAAGGGAGGGGTCTTTGTAGGCAAAGGCTATGCATGTGGTGATATGTTTAAGCTTAACGCTACAAGTGGCAATAAGAATGATGTTTCCGTTTACTTGCTTGGTTCTTGTTCTTCTTTATGGCATTCAAGACTTGGACATGTCAATTATAAGAAACTTAAATTCATGTCTAATCTTGGTTTAATTCCTTCTTTGGATGATAAGATAGAGAAGTGTAGAACATGCATGTTAACTAAAATCACCAAAAGTTCCTTTCCTAGTATTATGAAAAATTCTAAATTACTTTAATTGATTCATAGTGATTTAGGAGATTTCCATAGCACTCCTTCTATAGGAGGTAAGAAATACTATGTCACTTTCATTGATGATTATTCAAGATATTGCCAAGTCTTTCTTTTACATTCAAAAGATTGAACTTTAGACAAGTTTAAAATATACAAGACTAAAAGTGAGTTACAATGTGAGGCCCAAATAAAAAGATTAAGATCCGATAGGGGTGGTGAATTTTATGATCCAATTTATTTTCAAGATTGTGGTGTGGTGCATGAGACAACGACACCCTATACACCTCAATAAAATGGTGTGGCCGAAAGGAAAAATAGGACATTGAAAGAAATGGTTAACTCCATGTTATCTTACTCCGGTTTAAGTGAAGGATTTTGGGGTGAAGCCATGTTAACGGCTTGTTACGTTTTAAATAGGGTTCCTCTAAAAGGGAACACAAAAACACCATATGAACTTTGGAATAAAAGAATGCCAACTCTAAAACATTTTAGAGTATGGAGGTGTCGGGCCATTGTAAGGGTCCCGGAACCAAAGAAAAGGAAATTGGGTGAAAGAGGGATTGAATGCATCTTTATAGGTTATGCTTTTGAAAGCAAAGCCTATAGGTTTATGGTTATCGAACCAAATGACTACATAACGGTGAATACCGTAATAGAGTCTATTGATGCAATTTTTGATGAGACTCGATTCTCTTCAATCCCTAGACCCAAGGATGTCACTCATGACATGATTCCAAAGGATGCTGTTCAAGAAACTCAACATGATGTTGAGGAAATAAGAAGGAGTAAGAGAACAAGGAAATCCAAGGATTATGGCTCGGATTTCGTTGTTTATTTAGTAGAGGGAGATAGGAACTCTATTGAGTATAAGACTCCCTATATCTACAATGTAGATGAAGATCCTAAAACTTTCAAAGAGGCCATGGAGTCACAAGATGCTTCCTTTTGGAAGGAAGCGGTACAAGATGAGATAGACTCCATTAGGGAAAATAATGTTTGGATTTTAGTAGACTTACCACCGGGATGTAAACCTATTACATCAAAATGGATTTTTAAGCGCAAAAAGAAAGTAGATGGTACCATAGAAAGGTTTAAAGCCCGGTTAGTTGTAAGGGGCTTTACCCAAAGATGTGGTATTGATTACTTTGATACTTATGCACCCGTGGCTAGGATTGCAACTATAAGAGTACTTATAGCTTTAGCCACTATCCATAAGCTAGTAATCCATCAAATGGATGTCAAAACGGCATTCCTAAATGGAGAACTAGAAGAGGAGGTGTATATGGAACAACCCGAGGGGTTTGTTGAAATGGGTCATGAGAATAAAGTATGTAAACTCATAAAATCTTTGTATGGTCTAAAGCAAGCACCTAAGCAATGGCATCACAAATTTGATGAAGTAGTGCTTGGATTTGGTTTTAAGATCAATGAGTCGGACAAGTGTGTCTATTCTAAGTTTGAGAATGGAAAGGGGGTGATTATATGCCTATATGTTGATGACATGTTGATATTTGGTACCGACATGGAACAAGTTGAGAAAACTAAGAGTTTTCTATCCGCTAAGTTCTCTATGAAGGACTTGGGAGAAGCAGATGTGATACTTGGTATCAAAATCATTAGAAATAATGATGGAATAAGTCCAACACAATCACATTATGTGGAAAAGGTGTTAGGAAAGTTTCATAAGAGCTCCTATGTGGCAACTACCCCATTTGATCCAAGTGTAAATCTAAGTAAAAATGATGGTAGACCTTTTGCCCAATTGGAGTACGCTAAAGTCATAGGTAGCTTAATGTATGCCATGACTTGTACAAGGCCGGATATAGCTTTTGCGGTAGGGAAGCTTAGTAGATTCACTAGCAACCCAAGAAAAAAGCATTGGCAAGCGATTAAGAGAGTTTTGGGATACTTAAAACTTACCCAAAACTATAGCTTGCGGTTTAAGGGAGAACCCTCGTTCTTAAAAGGATTCTCCGATGCAAGTTGGATAAGTGACAAGGATGACTACACCTCAACCTCCGGTTGGGTGTTTCTACTTGGTGGGTGTGCCGTTTCTTGGGGTTCTAAGAAACAAGCATGTATTTCGGACTCCACTATTGCTTCCGAGTTCGTAGCATTGGCCGCCGCTTGTAAAGAGGCGGAATGGCTACGAAACTTGTTGTTGGAAATTCCTCTATGGGAAAAACCCATGCCTCCAACAACACTTTATTGTGACAACAATTCCACAATTGCAAGTATATATAATCGTGTCTACAATGGCAAGTCAAGGCACATTGGGTTACGACACGCCTATGTCCATCAACTCATTAAGGATGGAATTGTAGCGGTAAACTACATTAAGACAAGTGAGAACTTGGCCGATCCTTTCACCAAAGGATTGAGCAAAGAAATGGTGAGGACTTCATCATATGGGATGGGGGTTAGCCCAACCAAATAATTATCATCAACGGAGCTCCAACTCATGCTTGACACCTTTTGTCAAGCCTTGAGTTCAATGGTCGACGACGTTGAATGATAATGGAGCATCAAGTCATCAAGCTTAAATCATCCCAGGGACATGGTGATGCTCAAGAACCGTAATGTTCAAGAGGTTTGGGTCTATGACTCATTAACAGACTTTGAATCGGTGAGATGGGGAGCTCTATTACGGGGCGTAAAAGTCTGCCTATGCGAGGACGTGAAGTGGGCCGCTTCGGATAGCCTAGGGCTGTGCTTGATTGTTCTTGCGGAGGGTATGGAACACATGGCCGGTTGTAAAAATAGTGTCTATATTTTTTAAGCAAGGTTTTGGGTTGTGTGTGTGATATGTATCCAATTAGTTAAATAAGGATGTTAAGTTCAAAGATTGTCTACTTATACATTCAAACTAATTGAAATTATGTACATTAAGTGGAAGTTCAAGTCGAAAGGCACTTTCATGACGCATAACAACTCCTCGATTTCTCGGGAGTAGAATCTTTCTAGAAGTCGCCATGTATGGCGGGGGTATTTTTACCCAAGTGAGGGATCCCGGGCTATTTCAAGGGGTACTCTTGAAATGGCGGGGGATTATTGGAGTATTTCAAGAGTTAAGAGTCATAAAATACAAGTTATAAGCATAGGATCGACCGGATAGGTCGAAATCAAGTTTAACAAGATAATTGGACCCAACACGGATCGTGCTAGGTGTGACACGACCCGTATTGGCGTCCAGAGAGAAAGAATTTCGTGCATTGGATCAACACGGGTCGTGTTGATCCAGCACGAGTCGTGTCGGCATCAACACGGACCTTGTTGATCTGACACGACCCTGTTGCACGCTGACGGATTTGATTTTCAAATCCCTTAATTTATGCCTTGTGATGAAATGTTTTTGGTCATGATTTTGGATGATATTGACTGAGAAATCAGTCATGATTTCTCATTAATATCATTCAAACATAATCACTTGGATTATGCCTATTGCTTATGGAATGTTTGACCACCTTATGACTCCAAATTGTGCCTATATAAAGTGGATGAATTCACCATTCATCCACACCCTCATCTATCTTCTTCTTCCTTTCTAGAGAGCATTCAACACATTCTTAAGGTGTTGACTGCAGCAACTCTTTGAGTTCTTTGAGAGATCTTGTAACTTTGCTTACAAGCAAGTTAGGTTTTACCCTTGAGTCTTTTCACGGTCTAGTGAATAAGTCTTAAGGGGAGACGGCTTGGCCTCGAATTCTAACCACCCAGTTGATCCCCCATCTTGTGGTTCCTTTTATTCTATCTCATCGTTCGTTATTTCCAACAGTTTTGAAATTGACCAGACTTTGACAGCTAAGAGTGTGTAAAATTTATGAGTAAAAAATAGTAGGGTAAAAGTTAAATTTTGGTAACTTTTGGTAAATTTTGATAACTTCTTTGGCAAATTTATGCTCATATGGGGGTTGGAAATCGTACAAGAAGAGGAAGAAGAAGTTGCGACTGGAAAATTTTCGAAAGAGAAAAAATCGATAATGACTTTGAAATATGGGGGTCAATATTGTTGTTGGAGACAAAGTATAGGATCCATATTGTTGCCGGAGATAAAGTATAAGATCCAAAATATAAACTTTGAAATATGGGGATCCAAAAAATAAATACCCTTAAAGTTCGCGATCCAAAAAGCGAAAAATCCTGTAACGGAAGGCAATAACAAAAATAGACTTTTGTAAAGACAATGGTATTTATTACTCTACAAAACCGAGAAAGTGGGTCTTCGATCTAAAGCTTGCAATTAGGGATGGCAACGGGGCGGATCGGGGATGAAGGGGGTATACCCCCGTCCCCGTCCCTGCTCCCAAAACTCATCCCCATCCCCGTCCCCATCCCCGCTTCGGGGAATGATTCTTGCCCCATCCCCATCCCCACGGATTTCCCATCCCCAACGGGGATTTTTTAAAACTATCCTAAATTTAACTAAATTTTAATCAGATCCAGTTTTTAATCAAACCCGGTTTTTAACATGTTCAAAATACAGCGTATTTAACTTGCTCAAGTAATAATAAATCAAAATCAAACAATAATACATCAACATGTGAGAACAAATTGGAAAATTACTACTTTGTCATTCCCATTAATATATATTAAATTTGAATAAAGGTTATTTGGTAATTTTAACATTTTCGGGGATGGGGACGGGGAATTCACCCCGGCGGGGAAAATGGGGATGGGGATGGGGAAAATTTTGTCCCCATCCCCGCCCCATCCCCGAGCGGATTTTGGAAAATCGTCCCCGTGCCCGTCCCCATCCCCAATGGGGGCGGGGATTTTTCCCTAGAGCGGGGCGGGGCCCCGACGGGTTCGGGGATTCCCCGCCCCATTGCCATCCCTACTTGCAATTTTCTTTTTTAATATTGGACATTTGAGTTTCATTCGATGCACTCCAATATTTATTTGTCAAAAAGAAAAAACAGATAATAGAAGCCTTATTTTCTCCAAAAAATAAAAAAAAAAGAGTGAAAAAATATAGTGATAAAAACGAAGCAAAAAAAAGAGAATTGTTCATTCTTAAGAAAAAAACAAAGAGTGAAAAAAAAAGTACAAAGTAAAAAAAATATGTATATTTCTTGTATTTTTTTTTCTTTTCTTTTTTCCGAGAAATCGCCAGAAGTTCAACATTGATGGAATAATGTTACTATAACAGATATTAAATAAGAAATTCAATGACTATAGAAATGTGTTGTGCGATATGTCATTCAAGAAGATCAAACTAAATATTATCTTGATTTATGATGAATTAAAGAAGCAAGCTCATTTTCCCCCGAAAAAAAAGTACCAAACGAATCATGGCCATCTAATGGAGCTTGTCATGAAGAAGACGAGGAAGAGCAAAGTCTCGGGGATGAATATTCTCCAATAAGGTGAGTTTGATACATGAAAAATGCCCCCAAAAGCCACCAATCCTTACTTCACCATTCTAGTCTACCATAGAGTACACACATAGCTAGGGGTGTCCAACAAAAACCTAAACCAAAAACCAAACCGCAAAACCGCATAAACCAAACCGGTTAAAAGCGGTTAACCATTTGGATTTTTTGAAAATTGCGGTTTAGGTTTCGGTTTTGTATTTTTGTGAAACGGTTAACCACGGTTAACTGGTCTTGATTAAATTAGGTGCAAAATTTGGAATTTTGAAGCAAGATGTTAATTTTTCTTCCTTACTTGTTACTTTAATAACTAGAAACCGGCAGTTAACCATAAACCGAACCCAAAAGCGGTTAACCATGTTATCAATGCGGTTTCGATTTGGTTTCGGTTTCTAGTTTCCAAAAGCGGTTAACCACAACCGGTTAACCGCATAAAGCGGTTTAGGTTTAGGTTTATAAAATTCGTAAATCACAAAGGCGGTTAACCGGTTTTGGACACCCCTACACATATCTATAGAAATCAAGAGCATAGCTCCCTAATTGTCAATAAAGTAAAACACTTTTGTTGAAAATGGTGGTTGTTCATTAATTAAGTAGTTGCAAGTTTGGTCTATAAAAGGCCATGGTTGTATCAAACTACATAGCGTGAAGAGTTATATGAATATGATGGAACACTTTTAAGTGTTTTATGGTTGAAAATTATTTTCCCCTTCTCCTTCTATCAATTTCTAAGAGTATGAAGTATAGAGAGCCTCTATCAATTCTTGATATTTGAAGTATAGATAAATCTATCAATTTTTCCCAATTGAAACATAGAGTTTACATCATTGGGCCGACCACCAATGTTGTGCTTTTTGCCTCCGTTTCGAAATATCCATGCGAAAAATATCCATTTATGTCCACCTTGACTTATCCGATACCAGTTAAGGCACCGTTTTTTTATAGAGTGGAATTGCGGTGCAGAAAATTGCGGTACGGTAAGTTGCGGTGGGTTGCGGTGCGGTAATTGGAAATCTTTGGGATTTTAATAATAAGGTAAATAGTAGATTGCGGTAGATTACGTTAGATTGCGGTAACTTACGGTACCGCATAAAAGAATGGTGCCTAAGTAAGGTAAGTAAAGTGATAGAGGTGGGTAAATGTCACATCACTTATTTCTTTTTTAATTGTGAATGAATTCTTTGAGTTATATAAATAAATGTTAAATATAACTTCTCTAAAAATAAACTCTATTTTTTTTTTTAATGGTAGGGTAAGGTAAAGCAAGGTAAGGCAAGCTAAGGAAAATTTTAACTTACCTTGCAAAAGAACATGACCTTAGACTTAAGACATCCAGGGCATTAAAAAGAAAGTTTGTAGGGCTAAAAAAAACAAGGGAAAAAAGTCAACACAAAGGATATGATGCAGATTAGAGTTGTAGCTAAACCGAGTCGACTCGCAAGTTGCTCGGGTTCGAGTCAGTTAAAGCTCGGCTCGAGCTTAATTTGACCAAGGATCGGCTCGGCTCGGATGTTTACCGATCCGAGCACGAGCCGAGCGGATCGGCTCGACTCGGTTAGGCTCGCTTAAGTATTTTAAGTAGGAAGTAAGTGATGTTCTATGAATATTGGTAAATTATATATTAATTTGGAAAGTTAATTACATTTACCCTACCTGACATATGCGGTAATAATTTTTGCACACCCGACATTTGGGAAATAATTTTCACCCTACTTGACATTTAGTGAAAGTGATTTTTAGTGTTAGAATCCGGTAACTTGTCATCGGAAATGGAAAAATACAATAATACCCCTATATCACTATGTGAAATTACGATGTTGCCCTTTAATTTGATAAGGAAAAGATTATGTCTGAGAGTAGAAGACAGCCATGGTGGTTTGGGAGGGATTAGGTTTTCATTTTCTGTATGAGAGGGGGCTGGGGATAGGAATCAGTGGAGTGGTTGGGCTTTAAAATGTCATAACAATTAATACTAAGGGTACAAAAGTTATTTCACATTTGATTGAAAGTCAAAGGAAATAATAACAAGGGCATAAAGGTCACTTCATATTTATTTTTTTACAGTTCACCGGAAAAGTCACTAAAAAATCAATTATAACATACCTGAGAGGCTTTAAATTTATGACCACTTAAATGTCAGGTAGGGTAAAAATTATTTCTCAAATGTCGGGTGTGCAAAAATTATTACCACATAAGTCAGGTAGGGTAAATGTAATTAACTCTTAATTTGGATGTTTAAAATTTAATATTAGAGTATAAATTTGTTATTTTATTTAGTTTTTTTAGTTAAGCTCCGTAATTTCAAGCTTTAATGATTAAACTTTGCTTGATTATACGCTTAATTGTGAAAAAAAAAAGTTATTTTCTAGTTAAATTTAATAAATATTGGGAAACTTATTTGATTTTTGATTTTAATTTGGAGATTTTTAAATTTTAAAAATAAAAAACAAGTTAGCTCACAAGACGAGCCCAAGCTTAGGGGGACTCGGCTCAAGATCGGCTTGTTTACACCCCTAATTAAAAAAAAAGAAAAAAAACAACTTTCTTTAATTTCTTTAATAGCCCCCAAGAAACTAGAAGTTAAGGGCCTGTTTGGTGAGACAAAAGGGAATGGAATAAGAATCCTAAGAGTTCTAATTCCTGATTTTTATGTTTGGTGAGCATGTTTGGGAATGGGATAGTAATCCCTGGGAATTTCTTATCCCCCTCAAATGGGAGGGATTAGATACCCCCCAAATATGAGGGGAATCAAACTCTATCCCTCAGGAATAACATATATCTGCTTTAAAAAAAAGAAAATTAAATTAGAATTGATATTTTCATTTCTTTGTCGATCATCACTTTTCATTCTCACTCCAAGACTCCGGCTCTGCAGAATCACCATTGCCGCACGCCGCCGCTGTTGAGATCTGCAGAATCACCGTTGCCGCACCCGCTGCCGCCGAGGAGCTTGAAGTGGAGGGTGACGGTGGAGAGAAGGGCGACGCCGGCGGAGATCACGGTGGCGGAATTGTCTAAGGTTCTGCCATTGAATGAGAAGAACGACGAGGAGAGTAGAGAAGGGGGGAGGAGGAAGAGTTTGAGGTCGAGGATGGTTCGATTGCCGTCGTTTAGGGTTAGGGTTAGGTCTCGATTGAGGAATTGGAGGTCGGGTAATCGGAGAAGGAGCTGGAACTGATGAGGGAGTGTGGAAGCCATTGATGAACCTTTTCTAATTCAGAGATTCAAAGCAACCATAGATCCCAAATTGAACATCCAAAAAATCAACATCAAGCATTCAAACCCATATGCAAATAAATCTCCAGCACCCCATTTAACCAATTTTCAGTTAAAGAAATCAACCCAGAACGAATTTCTTCATGCTTTCCTGATGCCCAACTCCAAATGCTCTTTGATATTCTTTTCCAACTTTTATTTTGTTTTCGTTTATCTCAATTGTTTTCATGGGGTAAATGAATGTTTCCAACCCATAACGAATTTCTTTTCTTTTCATGGGGGTAAATGAATGTGCAGAAATATGGATCAGTGATGGGTGGTAGGTTGTTTTTGAATTGTTGAAAAATTTAATTATAATAAAATAAAATAATATATTTTATCATAAATAAATCCTACAATATATAATGACTTCAAAATAAAAATGGTTTTGATTCCATTCCATAATTTCTCACCAAACAGTAGAAATGGAATTTGATTCCATTCCAGTTTCTCTCCAAACAACTTAAACTATGGATTCTAATTCCATACCCAACCCTCCAAGTTTCTAATTCCATACCCATTCCATTCCTAAAATCTCACCAAACAGGCCCTAAAAGCTACAAAATGTAGCTTCTACTTCTGGGGGTCTTGGAAACTAATTTTAACTCCTACAAAGTTGGAAATTATTTTAGAATATCTTCATGGTTGACCTAATTTCAGTTTTTTCTATCTAAAAAGTCCCAAAAAGCTTAGCCGAAAGTGCACTAACTTGGGCATCGAACATAAGTTTTCTTAACGTTGGGCTCATGAAAACAATTTACATACCCCATTATCTGTCCACCAAATACCAAAAAATGAAAAAATCATTTTCTAGAAAATTATTTTCACCCCCACCCAACACGGCCTTAATGAAAAAGTAATATTTTTATTTACATCTATTGTAAATATAGAAAGAATATTCAAAATATTTTTAATAGTTAGAATATAAAATAAATTAATGGGTCAGATTTAATCGACTACTCGGAAAATTGACTACCTTAAATTTTTTCATTTTCTTATAAATTTTGCGTATGAAATTTTCATGGATGTAGGAGCATGCCTCTCCGCTACAGTAAAGACTTAGGCAACTTGTATTAGACTAATCTAGTACAATTAATAAGGGGAAATAGTCAAATAAACAATCTTTACCGTTTGGCTCATACCAGCAACAAATTAGGCACAGCTCAGAGGTCTCTCTATAATTCTATATGCACATCCAATCTTCATTTTTTCTAGATTCCTAATACATGTACAAAGCGCAGCTCAATAGCCTCAATCTTTATGGAAACCCCATTTGAGCATCCAGTTGGCTCCTCTGAAGCCATTGGTTCCTCATTTGAAGATGAGGGTCAAACCAGGAACTGGTGTAACCTTCCACAGGAGGTTCTATGCTCGATTGCCTTGAAACTTGATCACCATACAGATCTCCCTCGTGTCAGAGGAGTTTGTCGTGCTTGGCGTTCCTGTATTCCTCAATCTTCCTTCCCTGCCACATTAGGAACCAGATGCCCTGCCCTTAACCCCAACCTCCCTCATCTCCTCCTCTTCATCACTCAATTCTATCTTCTTTCTCCTCCCCCCTCTGTTCACCATGATGGTGCTAAGTGGCTCGTTAGGGTTGGTCAACTGGGGCACAACAAGTGGCACCTCTTCAGCCCTCTCGAAATCGATGAATACTTCTTCCCTAACCCACCCATCTCTGGCTATGTCAACCTTTTGGATTGTCATACTGTGGGACTTTCAAACTATGTCTTTACTTTACGACATGACGACTCTGACCCAACTGCCAAGCCCATCGCCAAAAAGATTGTGGGGGGCTTCCTATGGGAATGGGACTCTACTGGGCATTTTGTGGTGCTGGCTATGCTCGAGAAGGACAACGGTGGAGGGCTAGTCTTGTTAAGTTTAGACAACCCTGACGCGACGCAGTGGATGCCAATTCAAGACACCAATGCCCTTCACATTGTTGACATAGTCCTACACAAGGACAAGTTCTATGCCTTGGATTTATCACGCTGGCAGCTTGGGTTCATTGATCCTGTCAATCCTTCCAGTGCTATGGAATTTATTCCTGGCCCTGACATTCTTGGTGATCCAATAAATGACATGCACACGGTAGCTTTTGATGGTTGTTTATACTTTCTTAGGGGTGCATACTTGGTGTCTGGTAATGGAAAACTGTATCTTGTTGTGGAAGTTGAGTACCCTGATCGTGAAAAACTCACCCTGATTGTCTTTATGTTAAAAGCGGAAGGTTGGAAAGAGAAGCAGAGGAACAACTGGGTACATGTTAATACCATAGGAGATCAAATTTTCTTCATAGGCTACGATGTGTCCTTCTCTCTACCATTGTCATCAATAAATCTGCCTCAGTGGAAGCCAGGCTCCATTTGCTTGTTTACGAGGCCATCTCCCGATCACTTTCAAGGATACATTCAAGGGGCTGAGCTTCTCCATTCCATCACCTACGTTGACTACTGGAGGTATTTCAGGATCTTCGAAATGGGAGAACCAGATAAAGGAGTGGTTTCCTTTGAGATGTTGCCTAATCAGTTATATACGGGGCTCTTCTTCCCACCTCCATCTTGGGTTAAGTGGCGAGCCCCAAGTCATGATAATGCAGAGTTTACGTTGGATCGCTTGAAATTTCGCTATGCACATAAACCTTGTTCCTCCTCTGAGCAAACTAGGGACTGGAGTAACCTTCCGAAGGACTTACTGCACAAAATTGCCCTGAAACTTAACTACCGAACCCACCTACCCCGCCTTCGAGGTGTCTGCTCAACATGGCGATCCTCTCTACCCTTTTCTGACTTCCGCTACATCATGGCAATCATACCTCCTCCCCCTTTACCCAGCTTCCCTACTGTCACCCTTTTCATAACTTGTTTCCATATTCTTTTTCCTATGCCATCGGTGGCCCACAACCAAGATGGTCACTGTCCTCCTCTTGGTGGCAGGTGGCTGGCTAGGATGTGTGAACTCGGGCGCTCTAGATGGCACCTTTTGAGTCCCCTCAATTTCGATGAATACTTCTACCCTACTCCCCCTATCTCGGGCCATATCAACCTTCAGGATTGTCATATTACAGAGCTTGCTTGTGTCTTTACTCTTCTACTTGACTCCAGCATTAGGATTGGTCAGCCCATAACCATTTCCAAAAAGATAGTGGGAGGCTTTGTCTCCGACTCTAGTCACACAATTGACCATTTTGTGGTGTTGGTCAAGCTTGAGGCTGAGTACGGTGGAGGGTTATTTATGTTCAGGATGGACCAACCACCAGAGTCGCAATGGACCCAAATTCAAGAGGTCAGTAACCTCCGCATCATTGATATTGCCTTTCACAAGAACAAGTTCTATGCTTTGGATTTATGGGGGTGGCAAGTTGGGTTGATCGATCATGCCAATCCATCCGCCCCCATGGAATTCATTCCTGCACCAGACATTCTTGGTGATCCATTGGATGGCATGTACACAGTCACATTTGAGAGTCGTTTCTACATTCTTAGGAATGCACACCTTGTGCTGGGTGACGGCAGTCTGTATCTAGTTGTGGAAGTTGAGGATCCGTCTGATTCCGAGAAAGTTACAATTATTGTCTTTGTGCTGAAAGAGGAACAAGGGAACAACAGTTATTGGGAACATGTGAGGAGTTTAGGAGACCAAATCTTGTTCATTGGCTACGACGTGTCTTTTTCTCTGCCATGTTCATCAGTAATCCTGCCACAGTGGAAACCCAGCTCCATTTGCTTGTTTGGGAGACCACCAGCCATGGTCCTTGATAGATACACAGAGGGAGCTGAGTTTCTAGACTTCGTCACGTATGCAGACTATTGGAGGTATTTCAGGCTGTTTGAAATGGGGGAAGAGGACGATACACAAGTGATCCCTTTTGAGAAGTTGTCCAAGCAGCAATACATGGGGCTGTTCTTTCCTCCTCCTCGCTGGGTAAAGTGGCGCTGCCCTAGTAGAGACAACGTTGAGTTTACATTGAATGGGTTGAAGTTTCTTGATGATGAGTATAAATTCTTTTCTGATTAGCTTTGATGAGCATCTGTCATGTATTTCAATCTCTTCTGTTTCAGGTTTCAAACTTTCAATTTTCAAAGCTGATTGATTAGGGTCAGCACGTTTACCCCCTCCCCACAAAAAAAAAAGGTCAAATCTACACATTGTGCTTGTTTGTGTTTGAGATGATGCTTGATGTGAAGCAGTCAGTTCAAGCCATGTTGTATATTTGTTTAATACAATTGCAGCTTGTTTATATTATTGTGAATAATTGTCTCCTCCAGATAGCTCATTCACTGCAAGAAAAAGCTACATCTTAATTAAAGGAAGTCAAATGTACATAGAATATATATGCCTCTGCAACTTTCCATTAATTCTAGCAAATTACAATATTATCATTCATGATCAAGCTGACTAATTAGTCTACAAGAAGTTTTCAAATCCATCTCTATCCACAAACACACACTCATAGACTTAATACATCCAGGCCAAAAAGAACAAGCTTATAGGGCAAAAAAAACCAGGGAAAAAAAGTCAACACAAAGGATGATGGAGATTAAGGAAGGGCCTAAACATTAGTGAGCAAAGGAGAGTGGGAGCTTGTCAAGGACTTGGAGAGCTTCTTTCATGGAGGGTCTCTTTTGGGGCACCAAAGATGCACAACTAAACCCCAACTTGAATATGCCCACCACAGTTTCCTCCCTGCCTTGTATTTCAGCCCTAAGCCCAACATCAGCCATTCTCAAAACCCAATACCTGTCCTCAAGCCCAACACTTGGTGTCCACTGTCCCAACTCCTTGTCCACATACACCTTTCCTGTCAAAAGCTCTAGCAACACTATCCCAAATGAGTACACATCCCATTTTGGGTTTGGTTTGAGGTTTTTAAGTGATTCAGGGGCCTGGTAAGGGGAAGTGCACCCGTTTGGGTAGCTAAATGGGTTTATATATGGGCTGCCACTCACCGACATTTCTTGGGGCCCATCATAGGACCTCTTGCTGCCAAACTGCCGGGCTGAGCCACCGGCTTTGGTGCCGTGGACAAGCCAACTCAGCCCAAGATCACTGATGATGGGCTCCATCTCGGCCGTCAGGAGAATGTTGCTTGGTTTGATGTTCCCATGCACAAATCTCTTCTCGTGGATGTAGGCTAACCCCCTCGCGACTCCTCTCGCAATCTTCAACCGAACTACGAGGGGTAGATGGCACGGCGTCGAGCCATTCTTTCCTAAGAGTTTGTGAAAAAATAAAGCAAAATCATCAGAAAATCTGGCATTAGTGAAAGTAAAAGCAATCGCATAAACTCATCAAAAGATGACACAATAATGTGATATGACTCCAAAATAACTTTGTGAAAGTGGCCTTAAATTAAGGTGCTCAAATTGAAGGGCACTTTTAACCCTTTAAGCTCCTTGAATTGAATATCCATTGTCTGTGTGGCAAAAGGTGAAGAGAGTCAAAAAGAAGATACAACAAAATAAAGCTGAATGTTGGCTTTGAGTACCAATACACCTTGGTACAAAATAGATTCCCCATAAACATAAACAAATAAACTAAAAGAGCTGATTGGGAAGTAACTTTGAGTAAAACTATGGGAAACATTTTGGCCCCAGCTAGCAAATTGGACACAAGCATGGGATATGCGACATGATTGAGTTTTTTCCAGTTACTGTTTACCCTCACGTTAAATTCAGAGGTGCAGAAATCAAAGTTCCCCCCTCCCCCCCCCCCCCCCCAAAAAAAAAAAGGATTGAAGGGCCCTGTAAGTTTTGGATGGTGCCAAATATATGTGATAGAAAAATGATAGATCCTGTTAAAACAATACTTTTACTCAACAACAAAGGAGTCCTTGTAAAATATAGGTCATGGACAATTTTATTTTTTTTTTTAAAAGATCGACAATGTAAGGAGAGTAGGGTGTTAAGCATAACAGTTAATTTTGAAAAACAGAAAAAGAATTTTTTGGGGTAATTAGCTGTTTCAATTATGTCAAAATAGCTAATATTTTGTTTGTTAAACAATTTTTTAAATTAACGATTTGGTTACGAAAATCTCTTTTCCAAAAATCCATTTGGATGAACTTTTGGATTGACTTTTAACTTTTTGACATTAAAACTACATTATTACCCTCATATTTCACCGACATCATATGTTATTTAGTAATGAATTTAGTATTATTTTTTAAGACTTTTAATAATTTTTTTACCATATCAAATGAAAAGAACATTTTTCACTTATTTGGATGAAAGTCATTTTTTATAGTAATTAATGATTTATTATCAACAAATGATATTAGATTTGTGCATTACATCCAATTTATTATAAAATATAATTTTTGGTGTAAAAAACAAAAGATTAACTTCATATTGTTGTAATGTTAACAATTGTCCTCATATTTTCACCAAAATTACATCATATATTATACAATAATTATTCAAATAATATTTTATTAATGCTTTTAATTAGTAACTCTTTTACTATATTTTATCAAATGAAACTAATATTTTTTTTATTTATTCTCTTTCAAATAAGAATTACTTTTTACTTATTCAGATAAAAGTTATGTTTTCGTAGTCTCTAATGATTATAACAATAAATGACTATAAAAGTTGTATGTTACCTCACTTTATTTTTACCAGAATAAATAAATATAATTTTGATAGAAAAATTAATGAGTAATTTAATATGCTCGTAAAGTTAACAAATTGTTCATCTTACTAGCTTTTTAGTCGTCATATATTGAATAGTCTTTTATGTAATAGATTTCAATAATTATTAAAAGAAAATAAAGCTAATATATCATAAACTTACACTAAAAAATTTATTATAATTAAAAATTTCTAATTCATTTTAAAATACTTGTAAAAATATATTGAAAAGAATTATATAACTACGAGTATAAATATAAATTTACCTACTTACATTTTTTATAAACAATAATTTCACCAAAGAATTTTTCAACGGACAGTTAATCTCAAGTCTCAACATTCCCTGTTCTTTGGATTGGTAACTCTTTCTAATCCAATCCAATCAAATCGTACACAATTCCAAAAAAAAACATCATTTCTAAAAACATAATTCCCAAAAAAATTATCATAACTTATCAAATCCAGTCTGATTCAATCTATCCAAACTTCATTTTATCTGATCTAAAGAACACGGTCAAACATAAATAACAGCCAACAAATAATTCAAACAGGCACATGTTGAATACTTAATAAAGCCAAAATTTGATGTGCTCATAAAGTAACCCCTTTTATTCTAACAAGTTATACAAAGAGAGCATACAGAACCGAGGAGAGCACTATAAAGTACAGACAAGGTTTCCTATTACGTATAACGTCAATAAAAAGGAGCATGATGCTCTGTTGTTTTTGTCTTGTATAAGAATGCCAAGTTTTTATATGCAGCATCAACATGGCGGAAATCTTACCACACTAATTTATCCAATGAGGAAATTCTAAGGAGCAAGATGTGCAGCATTTAATCTGAATTTTAACTTATTCAAAAAAATATCTGACATAAAAAATTTAAAAAAAAATCGTGTATCAAAGTATCAAACATTAATTCTTTATATTCATCCTAACATAAAATTAACCCTGGCCTGTACATTTGACAGCCCTGTCAGAGACCTATGTAACGAGAAAAAAACTCCCAAGTAGATCAGGGTGATGAGTAATCCATAATTAAGCCTCTTATAATACAAAAACATAATCTAACAAATCTAGTGCATGCCTAAGAGCTTTAGGCATAGACTCATAGCCTCATCGTTAATATTGTATTTGAGACAAAAATCACGGGGTTTTAGGCGATGTCAGGAGAAGCTTATGCTACAAACAAAGCTGTGTCATTATGGGGCATATTGTTAATAAATCACCTGTGCCCTTATGCTTAAAAAAACAAATCAACTAGCAACTGATTCCCATAAAATGGCTGGTTTTGAATACCTAGGGAAATGCCCTTTATAAAACTTTACTAATCTCTGTCTTCCTTGCTTATCTATACAGTTGGTAGAAACTGAAGCCTGGCAGGTGGCTACTCCTGAACTCTGTCTTATACCTAATCTAAAATACTAAAAATACTACTACAACCTTTACCTTGACTATCATAGTGCTTAATGCTTAGGTCTCTTAATACCCTATTCGTCTAACCTGCTAAGAGAAAATGATACAGAACATCCTTCACAAAAAATGCAAGAAACAGCCAATTTGCCGCAGAAAAGCCCAAGAAAAATGTACCGATTATGAGTTATGAAAAACATAAGAAACTAGTCTGAATCTCATGCATCCATTACTCCATTATAATTGAATAATTGGGTTAAAGTGAGTTTTCTAGGCCAAGTAATCTAGAATGAAATTTGAAAAGCAAGAGAAACAAAGGAGAGAACTTACTGTAAGCAGAAGTAGCAAGGCTGCCATTAGAGACATAATCATAGATGACAAGCTTCTCCTCAGAACCCCAGTAGAACCCTCGAACCCTAGCCAAATTCGGATGCTGAAGCTTCCCAATGGTCCTGATTTGCCCTTCAAAATCTCTGAGTTTTCCAACCCCTGTTTCACCCAACCTTCTGACTGCAAACGTAGTCCCATTTTGCAGCACAGCTTTGTACACAATGCTTGATCCACTGGCCCCTAGAATGTATGCTGAAGCCTTCAACAACGTGTCTACTTCAAGCTCTGTTTCTCCATCCACCATCACCAACGCCCCAACACCACCATTCTCGTTCCTTTCTTTAGCTTCGTCTCCCTCGTCGCTGTCCTCGCTCTCAGAGCTAGTCCGGGCATCGGTCGATGCCCCTTCGTCGCTTATTACCCCTCTCAGGCATTTACTCAAACACTTTGCGGGCATTTTGGGAGATGCGTCATCGCTTGTGTTGTTGATTTGAAGTGAGAAATTATCTCTTGGTAACATTTGAGGCTTCTTCTCTGGTGGGTGACCCGTTTTAGTGTCCGGGTTTTGCTGTTGCTTTTGCTGCTTTTTGTGTCTAAGCCGGTAGAGATAGAAGAAAATAGCCCCTAAAATCACAAGCCCTGCCAAATCTGCAGAAATAATCCCAACAATGGTGGCTGGTTTAATCCCACTACCAGTGTGAGAGCTCGGAGGCTCACCTGATGATGAGCCCCAATTTGCACTCGAGCTTGAATTCAGTGACTTGGGTATCACAGCGATGGCGGGAGAAATTGAAGTAGTAGCATTTGGTGGGGTAGAAAGGGTTGACGGAATTATACAGAAGTTCTTCAATGGCTTCCCACACAAATCCTGATTCCCAGAAAACAACTCCAAATCCTTACCCAGCAAAGCCTTTGGGATTTCACCCGTCAAGTTGTTGAAGGAGAGATCAATGGTGGCATTCTCCGGGACGCTAGAAGCAAACTCTGCCGGAATCTTGCCGGATATTTTGTTGTACGAAAGATTCAAGTATCTCATCTCGGACCCACCAAGATCCGACGGCAACGAGCCGTTAAAGAGGTTAGCAGAAAGATCAAGCACTTGAACTGACCCAAACCCAGATGGAACTTCACCGGAAAAGTAGTTTCCCCGGAGAGATAAGACGGTCAGATTGTTAAAGAAAGCGCTGAAGTTGGGCGGAAGTTGGCCTCCAAAGGCGTTATCAGAGAGGTTGAGATAACTCAAATTGGTGGAAGAAAACTCCGGGAGGTCGCCGGAGATGACATTGGAGGAGAGAGAAAGGGCCTGGAGAGATGAGGCGTTGAGGAGGGTGGGCGGAAGAGTGCCGTTGAGGAAGTTACCAGAAAGGTCGAGGAGGCGTAGGGTGTCAATCAGGCCGAGATCAGATGGTATGGAGCCGAGAAGGCGGGAGTTAGGGAGGGATAATCCGACGACTTGTAAGTGGTCGGAGCAAGTGACGCCGGTCCAGGAACATGGGAATTGGTCTAGAAAGTTCCAGGAATGGAGAAGGTTTAAAGGGTCGCTGAGGATGGAGTATTTGAAGGAGAGGAGGAATGTACCGTCTGAGTTGAGGGAAGACAAGGGTTGCAGCTGCAGAGTGAAGAGTGTTAGTGTGAGGAGGAGTAACGAGCTGAGTTTTGTTGCTCTCATTCTCATTCTGTGTAGGTTGAGGTTACTGGTTAGTCCATGTCTCTGCTATCTGCTGAACAGCAAGTATTCTGGAGAAACACAACAGAGAGAGGAAAGCAAGTGGGGATGAGGAAAGAGAGGGAAATGATTTGGCGCTGCTTCTTCTTGCATACTTGTATTCCTGCTTTAATAAAGGTTGTACTGTTTTGCTAATGTTAACGTGAAAATCGTACCATAGTTGATTCAACGGGGTTAGTTAAAAAATTTATACCACCTCCTTTCTATTTTATTTATCTATTTACCTAATTTGAGAAAATTAATGTGCATAGAGAATTGAGGTGAAAATTTTGTAATTTACCCAAACTACTCATACTTTAATTGAAAATAATAGTTGTTGGAATTGTAAAAAATGATAAATGAATATATTAATTAGGGTTAAAAAAGGAACTACAGTTGTTGAGATTGTAAATGGGACAAATATTTTGGGATAAAGAAGTTAGGTAAATGGACAAATATTTTGGGATGGAGGTAGTATCATTTATTTATAAAAAATAAATCATATTTATTAAAAAGATTTATATTTTCTTAAATATGGTTAATTATTGTAACAAGTTACTTTGATCAACCTAAACTGATTTTAAATGTTTATGGTAAATTAATGGTACTTTCACTTTTCAATTACGATAGTTGAAAAAAAAGTCAATCATGGTGGAATTTCTTTAAAAATATTCAATTTTATAAAAAATTATAACTTAACATATGAATTTACTTATTGTAACAAGTCCTATAGTGAATATATATATTAATTGTAATTTTTAATGATAAAATTAAGGGTAAATATATATTTCAACTACCATAATTGAAAAAAATTTCAACTATGGTAGAATTTCCCTTAATGATTATGGCAAAGGAATTCATCATGTTAGCAGTTCCATGCCCAACACTTACCACTTTTTTTTTAGAAAGTCCACCACTGAGGGTGCGTAAAATTTATGAGTAAAAATAGTTGGATAAAAATTATATTTTGATAACTTTTAGTAATCTTTGGCGATTTTATGTTAATATATCAAAATAAATTTTTTTAGTTTTTTAACTTTGATCATTTTTGGTAAATTTTAATAAATTTTGATAAATTGAGGCAAAAACTGTTAAATTTTAGTAAACTAGAGTTACCCATGAATTTGACAGGCCCTCAGTACTTACAAAGTTACAAGTTACTAGTTACAATAAGAGTACTCGCAATGATGGGTGTGAGTTAGGCTGACCAGATGATGTGAAAATAGTGAGATCTTCTAGGAGAATAGGAGTTAGACTCTTCATATTAACTTGTTTTTCAATGGTTAATATTAATGTAAATTTGATTAAAAAAAATTTAAAAAAAAGTGATTAAGCTACACATTTAATAATTACATTTTTTATGGGATAATAATGTAAATAATTTGGTTGTTTTGATTTAGGCCTAGTTCTTTTATACGGCTGGCTGCAGTGTGGCACGATGCAGTGTGGTGGATTGTGGTGGGTTTGGACAAGTTGTGATGGATTGCGGTGGATTGTGGAAAATTGTAATGGGTTTTGATTTTAATAATTGTAAATTTGTTGGAAAATGTGAAATTGTGGTGGGTTGTGGAAAGTTTAACTTTTAATAAAAAGATAAATTAAATTAGAAAAAGTAGATGGCAGTGGTTTTGATAAATTGTTGTGGATTGGTGGGTTGTGGTGGAATATGGCAAGTTATGGTGAGGTGTGACACCGCAGCCAGTCAACCGTATAAAAGAACAAAGTCTTATTTTATTTAATTACTTTTACGGAAAACATAATACTCCCTCCGTTTTTTGTATGATGAATTATTATATAAATTAAGATATTAACAATCAAAATTTTTGGTACAATTTTCTAAGTGACATATAAATCAAAATGGAGGGAGTAATCCTGTTCTTTGTATTGGTAACTCTTTTCAATCTAATCTAATCCAAACCTTACACAATTCCCCAAAAAAGCATCTTCTTTAACAACACAATTCCCCAAAAACATATCATAACTTATCCAATCCAATCAAATTCAATTTATTCAAACCTCATTTTATCTAATCCAAAGAACATGACCTAAATTAATATAAAATTATTTTAAAAATGTGGAAAATTCAATTAAATTTTGACATGTCATTTAAAAAATAACGATAATGCATAAAATTTTAAAAGTATGAACACCTGAATTAAAATTTAGGGAAATTCCAAATGGTAGGCACCAACTATTGGGTATTCCAAGTGGTAGACACATTTTTTACATATTCCAAATGGTAGGCTTAATAACAAAAATAATCCATTCCGTAGGCGTTATCCCTAAATTGCCCTTAAGTAGCAAAAAAAAGTTAGAAGTTTCAATTCGACAGATAAACGATTCACAAGAAAGAAACTCTCTGTGCCTGCTCAACCCCCAACTGCAGACGAATCCGTCGCCGGCTCCACCATCGCCGGCGGTCTCATCCCCGACCTGAATCTGTCGCCGGCGGTCACTTGCTGCAGATGAACGACGCAGACGCATCATGCCCCGGACGAACGACGCCAAAAAAAATTGCAAAATCATAACCAAAAGGAGCTCTGCAGTATTGTTTGTGGATTCACAAAAGTGTTTTCTTGGACCAGAGTTGACAGATTCTATTTGATTAGGAACATTCTAATTCAATATGTCTATACTATGTTTACTATAGTTGGTGGAGCTGAAAGAAGCAGAGCAAAAGTGAGTTCTTGAATAAAATTGCCACCAAACTTTCCAATATAATCAAAATTGACACTCCACTTTAAAAACTGACAAAATTGCCACCTAACTTTCTAGATTAGTCAAAAATACCCCTCTACCTCTCTTTTAACCTACTACAGCAGGTAACCTCCCTCAACCGTCCTCTTCCTCTTCTCCCCTGTTCTATCTTCTTCTTCCCTTCTCCATCGTCTTTAATGGTAGCTTTAAAGGGTGAGAGTTGGTGAGATGAAAAGAAAGTTCATTACAAACAGCCACAGCAAGTCACTCAGAAAAGTCCATCATAAACACCCCCACCAAGCCACCACTCACCAAGCCCAACTCAGTACCCCTCTTACACTCCCCTGTTTTGCTACTCCTTAAACCCCTTACTCTATTATCTCCCCTATTTTTTCTTCTCTTTAAACCCACCAACCCCAAACTCAACTGAAATGGGCTCAACCCTGCCCCAAAACTCGACCCATATGGGCGAAGATGAGCACTGCTCATCTGCGATGACGATCACGAGCGGGTCGGTCCCACCATGGTGCTCAAAGCAGTGATCGAGTTCCTCCGGGAGGTATCCGGCGATGTCGCCATGATTGAGATCGATGGTAGCCACGGAAGGTCCAGAAATTGAAGAGTGAGCATACGAAGAGAGAAAGAGAGATTGGGCGAGAGGGTGATCTTTGAGGGAGGTTACCTGCTGTAGCAGGTTAGAGGGGTATTTTTGATTAATCTAGAAAATTGGGTGGCAATTTTAACAGTTTTTAAAGTACAGTGACAATTTTGACTATATTGAAAAGTTTGGTGGCATTTTTATCCAAGCACTCGAGCAAAAGTCTTTGAAAGAGTCTGAAAGACTAAAAAAAGAAATAGCAGAAGTAAATGAATTGAAGGTAATGAATTTAATTTCTTATGTTCGTACATGAAAGTGTTGCTCTGTAATGTTTATTGGGGATATTGATTTCTGTGCTGATTCCAGAGTTTTGTGTCTAGGGCAAACTTGTTGAGATGCTGCTCTGTGATAGACTATAACTGAAATAAATCTGCCAATCTTTTATTTTACATTATAGTCTTGGCATTGGAGACCTCTCATGTTCATGTAATTCAGAGCTTGAGGGATCAGAAACAATGTCCGAACTCTGTTTCATCACACCATTTACGCCAAAAAAAATAGCTTTGTCGGGGCATGATGCGTCTGCGTCGTTCTTCTGCAGCAAGCGATCACCGGCGACAGATTCAGGCCGGGGATGAGACCGCCAGCGATGGTGGAGTCGGCGACAGATTCGTCTGCAGTTGGGGGTTGAGCAGGCACAGAGAGTTTCTTTCTTGTGAATCGCTTATCTGCCGAATTGAAACTTCTAACTTTTTTTTTTTACTACTTAAGGGCAATTTAGGGATAACGCCTACGAAATGGATTATTTTTGTTATTAAGCCTACCATTTGGAATAGGTAAAAAATGTGTCTACCACTTGGAATACCCAATAGTTGGTGCCTACCATTTGGAATTTCCCTAAAATTTATCAAAGAGGTCTGTGAACACAATAAAATAAATTGTGGCAATTCAAATAATTTATTTTGCAACCAAAACAAAAATCAAACTCCAATTTATGTTGGTTTCGTTGTCTTTCTCGCCTAACATGTCTTCTCCATATTTCTTCAACAAAATCATGTTGGAGTTGTGCGTGTGTTATCGGGTCATGGACAATTTCCAATTGTCGAAGGTATGTCTCATAACATGGATGGTGATGACACTGCACATTAATGTCTGTAGTTGAATTGTCTATATGAGTCACTTTCATCTTCGACAATCATGTTATGGAGAATTACACAAGCCTTCATCACTATCTCATGTCATCCTCCACCATGAACCTAGTTGGGCCACGAACGATGCCAAAGCGAGCTTGTAGTACACCAAATGCCCGCTCGACGTCTTTCCTACACATATTCTTGATGCTCAGCAAATAACTTTTGCTTTGGACCTTGGGGGTGCGGGATTGTTTTCACAAAAGTAGCTCATTTAGGATATATTCCGTCAGATAGAAAGTATCCCATTTTATATTGTTGACCATTCACCACATATTCACATTTCGCAGCTCTATTTACATATAACTCAAGAAATACATGGGAACAATGTAACACATTTATGTCATTCAGACTTCCTGGTTGTTCGAAGAAGGCATGTCATGTCCAGGTGTCATCTGAAGCAGCTGCTTCAAGGATAATTGTTGGTACTTTGTGAAGTCGTTTTCTCATAAGGCTGTCTCCATGCAATTGGACAATTTTTCCAAGTCCAATGCATGCAGTCAATGCTCCCTAACATGCCGGGAAAATCACATGTCTTCCCTACTTGTAGTAGACGATCAACATCGGCCTGTGTCGGCTTCCTTAAGTACTTATCTCCAAATACTTCACAAATGTGTGTGTTGAATATCTTTAGGCACTTTGTAGCTGTACTCTCCCCGATATTTAAGTATTCATCAACACAATCGGCAGCTATACCATATGCTAACATACGAATGGTTGCGGTGAACTTCGTTAGTGGTGTCAACCCAAGCCGCCCACTTGCATCGTGTCTCAACTGGAAGTACTCTGAATGATTACCAAGAGTCTCACTATACAAAGGAAAAGATGTCTTTGCATTCGAAATCTACGTCGAAATTGTTCTTTAGTGTAGACAGGATTATCTGCGAAGTAATCCTTATATAGGTGACTATGGTTTTAATGGCGGCATGTTGTAATGGCCAAGGTGGCAACTTCAACGATGAGTTCGAGCCAACCTTTGGTGGAGACAGGGTTCGGATCTACGGTCGCTCCGGTCAGATTCTCTTCCTCACCCTAGACCAAGCCTCAGGGTTCAGTTTCCGATCCAAGAAAGAGTACTTGTACGGAAGGATTGATATACAAATGAAACTCGTCCCTGGAGACTCTGCTAGCATTTTGTCACTACATTTTATGTAAGTCATTTTTTATCCACTTAATCTGTTAATACAAAGTTTTGTGCTTTAATCAAATTAATGGTGCGTTATCATTACTTAATTTACCGGCCTTATAAAGGCTGAAGCAGAGTGTCCTTTGCTGATTACATGATCATATGGTTTGTCAAATTGCAGTTGTCATATGAAGGATCGACGCACAATGAGATTGTGTTTGAGTTCTTAGGGAATGGAAGTAGGCAACCTTATACCCTCCATACGAATGTTTTTAGTCAAGGCAAGGGAGATTGAGAACAACAATTCCACCTTTGGTTTAATCCAACCAGAAACTTCCATACTTATTCAAATGTTCGGAGCACCAAACTAATCATGTAAGTATGGACTGTAGAAATTAATACTACTACTTAGCGTTTAGTTTGGCAATCTCCATTTCGGCCACTGGTCTCCACCTTGGAACTGACATTAACTCTGCATTCGTGAAGGAGTCAATGTTTCTAAATGTAGTTCCCTTAAGTCAACACTTTTGGAGGTGGTTTTTGAATTTAATCAATCGCATCCTGAGGATTAGACAATTTCCACAAAAGAAACTACTAATTAAACCAGTAGTGGAGATGGGGAATGGGGTGGAAGATCTAGATGGAGCAAAGGATGAGCATGTGAACATTAACTCTGCATGTCAACGAGATAGTTCTATTACCATACCATCAGAATTGATGCAACATGCTTCTGGGCCAAATTATTGGAATGGTAAAAAAATCAACGACAAGAATGTGAATACTTCAATGGATGAGGATGATTTAAGTTGTTTGACATCTTGTAACAAAGTAGATGACATTTAGATACTCATGGGTGGAACAAACAATATTGAGGAGATGGAAACAAGTTCACTTGATAGAGGTGTTGGTGGTTGTGATCAAGATATGGTTATTTTTTTTATGTCCAAGTAAGTCTGGAAATTTTATGAGAATTTCCTAAAAAATCTACCATCAAATATTAGAAAGACAAAATGTGAGTTTTCCCAGCAGGAAGCGCCAAAATTTTTAAAAAGTTTTGAAGGTTTTTGCTTTTGGTCCTACAAAGATGTCACTTATGGACAAAGGTAAAAGGGATGAGGAAGTTGAATCATGTATAAGTATGGTTGGACCTTAGGAATTGGTACATAGGATGGATTATGAGGAACAACAAGAAGAAAATGACGATTTAGAAACTGTGACATCTCATTCCCCACGTGTTCTAGAGGACCGAATAAATCTATCAAGTAACAAGCACGATGACGTCATCATTTTCAAGTCTCAGTCTCAATCCCTGGAAAGAAAGCGAACTTCTAAAAATGGGTGGATTTCTCCACGCAGGTATGGTAGTATAAACAGTATCAGAAACAAGCAATATAGATCAAAGTCCTTCGGAATAAGTGAGTGCTCTCTTAATAAGTCTTTTACTTTTAAAACAACTTCCATTTACAGGAAACTGGTGTATACTAGCATTGAAGCAAAAAGGAATCGTGAGTAGGGATGACGATGGGTCGAGTTCCGGGCGAGTAGAGCTGTACTCTTACCCGTACTTGTTTTCAAAATTAATACCCTTACCTTTACCATATTTAGAGGGTACTAAAAATTAGTACCCTTACCCGTATCCACCGAGTATGCGGGCATAAAGGGTACTATTTGGGTATAAATAAAGATTAAATTATACAACCCATATTATACCCATATGCACAAATTTACGGATCGTATTCGAGTGCTTTAACTACAATTTTAAGGTTTGTTTAAGTGCGAGTGGAGGAATTTGAAGGAACCTTAAACTAGCATCTTGATAACAACCCAAATGGAAAAAAGGAAGAAGAAAGTGTAATAACTTTCGAATTTAGATGTAGTACAATAATATTAAGGGTTTTTGGCCACAAATAATCCGTATTGAAGGGCTTGTGACTAATAATAATCCAAAGTGACTTTTCGCTCACTGGCAGTCTGTACTTTTTCACTATTTTCTCATAGCAGTCCAGTTCAATTTTCGGCACCGGAAAGCTGATGTGGTGACCGAAAAGTATGTTTATTCAAACTTCAAAAAGGAAATTTCTGGTCTCCACGTCAGTTTTTCAGTGTCGGAAATTGATTCTGGACTACTATGCCAAAATAGTCAAAAAGTACAGACTGCTAGTGGCCGAAGAGTCACTTTGGATTATTCTCAGTCACAAGTCGTCAGTACGGATTATTTGTGGCCAAAAACAGTAGTTTTCATTTTTTTTTTCAAAAGTATGGGTTGAAAGCGTGAAATAAATTGGGCTAAGTCCAATTTGACGTGGAATATGGACTGCGTATGCGAGCATTGTATGGATTTTTAAAGTGTGGGTCGGGTGAGTACCCACCAGGTCCTCCTCTGTACCCGTACCCGACCCGTACCCGCATATTTTCAAAAAACAGTACCCATACCCATTTTTTCAGGGTCGGGTAGGAGCGGGTACCCACAGGTACGAGTATTATTGCCACCCCTAAACGCGAACAAATGGAGGACGGTGCCATACCTCCGGTCCGAAAAAGACGCTTTATAAGGAAGAGATGTGATGGTACCATACCTCCAGTCCAAAAAAGATTGTAATTATGGATTTGGAAGGAAACCAATGTATACATAAACTGATATATTTTGTTTATGAATGATATTGACTATTCTGACCAGAAAAAAAAAAGAAAAAGAAAAAAGAAACAACTACATTTCAAAGTGAAATTTCTTTGATAACTTCAAATAAGCTAAAGGTTCAAAGGGAAAAAGATTCTCAAGTCATGTGTTGATGGCCTCTTCTTATTAGCTTATATGCACATATATATATTAATCCACATAACCCGATGCATTAACTTGTACAAAAAAATAATATAGCCGGTCATTTATCAAATTACTTAATTAATATTGCCGGTCAACGTATGATATATGTTATTAACAATTGTACTCCTCCCTCCGTTTTTATTTATATATCGTCCAGGAAATTATGTTAAAAATTTTAATAATCAATATTTTAATTTGTATAATGATTCATCATGTAAAATTGATTTCATTCAATTCCTAATAAAAAAATACAATTAATAAAGTATAATATTATATTTTTTTTATAAAATTTTACATTAGGGAATTGTGTTAAAAACTTTGGCAGTCAATATTTTAATTTGTATAATGATTCATCATGTAAAATAGATGTCACTCGATTCGTAATAAAAAATACTATTAAAAAAGTATAATATTATATTTTTTTATAAAATTTTATATTAGAAATTATTGATCAAAGATAAAAAAGAATGGAAGCATTATGATTTAGATCCAAAACTAAAATGTAAGTGAAAGAGTGTAAGTACTTGTTTGGTATAGAGTGTTTTTGGAGTTAAAAAACACAAAAGTAAGCCAAATAGTGTTTTTTTAGAAGCTGATAATTATTTTTCGGAAACAGTTTTGACAAAAAACAGCTTCAAAAGCATAAACAGTAAATATTTGATGAAACCTACACATTTACTTGTACTTTTTTTTTTTATCAAAAGGTGCAACTTATTCAAAAATAATATTTTTTCCACCAAATCTTTATTATAAAAAATTATCAAAACTTAACTTTTACTAACTCATCTATTTCCCATCAAATTTTATAGGTTGTTAGGTCAAATAGAAACTTGAAATAGAGCAGTATCCTGGGTAGGGGTGTCCAACAAAAAACCTAAACCAAAAATCACACCGCAAAATCGCATAAGCCAAACTGCTAAAAGTGGTTAGCCATTTGAATTTTTTGAAAGTTGCAGTTAGGTTAACCAAATCAGTTTAGGTTACGGTTTTGCATTTTCGTGAAACGGTTAACCGCGGTTAACCGGTCTTGATTAATTTAGTAGCAAAATTTGAAATTTTAAAGAAAAATGTTCATTTTTCTTCCTTGTTATTTTAAGTTACTAGGAACCGACGGTTAACCGCAGTTAACCATAAAAGGACCTAAAAAGTAGTTAACCATGTTATCAATGCGGTTAACCAACAGTTTCGGTTTCTAGTTTCCAAAAATGGTTAACCACAAATCAGTTAGTCGCATAAAACGGTTTAGGTTTAGATTTATAAAATCTGCAAACCACAAATACGGTTAACTAGTTTTGGACACCCTAATCCTGGGCACTCGCGGATTGGGGTGAATCTTTCAACATTAATTGTTAGTATTGTAAGTTTGTATGGAGTTTGTCGATTGGTTTTTGCTTCATTGGCAACCAACCAACCACCCCATCCTTCATCCCCTTATTTCATCCTTTTCGGACTTTGAATAATGAAAAAAAACTTAGTCTTGAACTTTATCTTTAACAATTTTGAATCTTGAAACATTTTAATTTTGAAACATTATCAAACTAATTTTATTTATTTATTTATTTTAAAAATACAATACTGATATATGATGATTGAAAGTTGAAACACATACATACGTACACATCCATAAGATTGATATCTATTGACAAATTCACTGTACAATACTCTAAACAAAGGCAAAATAATTATACAATGAGATAAAATTAGAGGTGACTATATTGATGATGTGCACTAACCACACATGGTTGATTTTCATTACCGCAACTCATCATGCTACCATGCCATGATTATATACACATTAATAATTAACTTGCCAAATTTCATCTTAAACAGGCCTATTAATTTAAAAGCCCTAAATAACCCAACCCCGTTCAAAGCCCTATATGTCCGTTTGCACCGACCAACCCATTACGATAATCTTTAATCATATTTAGAAACTTTTTCTTTTTCATACTTCCAAAAAATTAAAAAATTCAGTAAAAAGCACTATGCAAACGCTACTTCTTCCGGCGACTCGCTCCGCCGCTCCACCGCCGGCTGCGTCGCCGGCTCCGGCAGTTCATTTGCATTTTCCGGCGAGGATAACTTGTGCTGGTCGTTCTCTCTCCCCTCCGAATTCTCTGTCTATCTCTTCGTTTTCGTCTTCGTCACTTCCTTCTCTCTCCTCAAAAAATGCGATCAGGAATGTTGGCGTTCTACTACCTTCCATGGCTACTTCTCCTGTTGCGACTGGATTTTCTTCATCGGCTTTTGAATCCGAGCAAGCGAAACTCGCTCAGGTAACTTTCCTGGGGTAAGCTGACTATCAGTTGCGAATTTTAAAGTTTGGTTTGTATTTGAGATTTTCTTTCTCACCTGCTATGCTCACTGATACCTGGAATATCGGGTTAGACCTGATTAAGATGTCATTGTGATTTTTCGCGTGTAATTGACTGGAGTTAGCGTTTGCAAATTGTGCAGTAATAGTAAATTGTTTCTCACGAAGTTGGATAGGAGCTTTTGTTTGAAATCTTAGAGCAATTTGTAAGTGCATAAGGGTTTAAGGTAGCATTTAGGAGGAAGAGATTGAAAAAGTGAAATTCCAGCGCATAAATTTTGTGTGTTTTGAGTAAATGAAATCACTTAATTGAGTTCAAGTTTGTACAAAACCGGGTTAAGGTAGTCTGGTTTCCTTGGAAGTTGGAAGGCAACTTATATACTAAAAGAAAACAATGCATATATTTCTATTTGCTTATGCTGATGGATCTTGTGTGAGTTGTAGACTTGTAGTTGTTAAGCTAATTCAATGAGGGGTTTTCTCTTTGAGATCTCTGAGTGAATTTCGTTCAAATTTGTTGATTACTTGAAAGGATGTGATGTTTTATGCTCTTAGCTTTGCAATTGAAATCTGCTCGTCACAAAATACGCTTGTGAATGGCAACATGAGAATTGGGCCTATCTGACTGCCATAAATGTTGGGATAAATAATTACAAGCTAATCTTGGTTAATTCTATAGTTCAAATTATTGATAATTTGGAAGCGTTTACTGCTGTCAAATCAAAGTCTACTTCTTGAAGATGTACACCAGGAAATGCCAACACAAAACTTGCTTTGATTATTGGTAATCTAGGGTTTTAACATATTTGAGGGGACACACGTTCCGCTTCTTAGTCAGTTATAATGATTTCTGCACTTTGATGAGATTTTTCTTGTGGCTTCAATTTAAGGTATATGTTTGGATTTTGGAATAGGTAGCCAGGAGATTGCAAAATACTGCAAGATATTTCAAAAGGTTAGGCAGTTTTGCGTTCTGGGGGCAGCTGTTGTGCACGATTGTTGCTGCTGTGATTCTTGCATTCTCCACTGTAGTCACCGGGAAAATCACATCACCTCCGACCTTTTATGCCACAGCTGGTGGAATAGCTGCAGCGTTTATTTCTATCTTTTGGTCATTTGGTTACCTTCGCCTCTCAGAAAGACTTCGTAAAACAGCCAATGACCCTTCAAAGGTATGACATTATAGAATTTACTGCTTCTTACAGTGTGAGTTTGGACTGTTGTTTTTGTTTTTCTGTTGCCAATGACTTGCTTGGCTCTGGGTTGTCTTGGAAAATGGATCAGAGACACTAATTCTATGTCAAATCAATAGTGCTTTGTACATGCCAGAGGGAATGTAAAATTTACCCTTGGTTCCTGGATGACTGCTTAGGGAGTTCAAACTGCTTCTTACAGTGTGAGTTTGCACAGTTGGTTACGCTTTTTGTTTTTGCTTTCCCACCATCGATGACTTTGCTTGGCTCTGGTTTGTCTTGAAAAGTGGATGTGAGACGGTAACGCTATGTCAAATGAATGATGCTTCGTATACTCCAGATGGAATGTAAACTTCACCCTTAATTGGTTCCTGGATCGAAGTTCTTATTATTGCAGTAAATCGTAGCATTTGTTTCTCGTAGTAAGAAAATCCTTGGCTGATGGTATAATCAGTTCATGCAGCTGCCTACCTGATCCTTTGTGATTTTGTTATCATTTCATTGTATCTTTGTGAAAGCATGCTGAAGTTATTGCTGAACTTATAATTTGAGAATGTTTGTAAGGTTAACTGGATATTTTAAGAGGATATAAGTTAGGCTATAAACATCCTCAGGTCACCATGGATATTTGGATTTGTGTTTAGTTCTTGACATAGACATTATATTTCTGTAGCAACTTGTTGGTCACTATATATCGCTGCACTTGATTGGATCCTAATAGAAACTGTCTGAACAGAAGAATCTTATTGGTGTATGCTTTGCGTATTCTATTTTAGAGGGTTCTTGATGGTTTCAGGCTCCCCCTCGTGCTGATGTCGTTAAAGGTCTGAGAAATGGAATAATTGTTAATCTTCTTGGTATGGGTTCTGCCATCCTGGGATTGTTAGCAACTGTTGGGCTTCTTGTTGCAAAAGCCCTCACAACATCCTCAACTCCCTATTATCAGGGTATATCTCCCGGATACAGCCCTGTTCTTGCTCTGGACGTGTTCTTGGTGCAGGTATTGTCTTCGTCCCAATTTTGAGTGGCTTAATCTTGCACGCCTAATTTTGTAACATTGGCCAGCTAACACTATACTTATATCTTCGTTTCTTCACTTGAACTGCAGGCATCAGCTAACACTATACTATCTCATTTCATCGGTCTTGTTTGCTCCTTGGAACTGTTGCGATCAGTATCATTGACACCTGCTCAAACAGCTCCAATTCCCAAACTTGCTTAGGTCTTGTCAATGCACTTGGTTTAAATGGTACAAAAGTGTAGCATCCAGAAGAATTCAATGGTCTAGAGCACAGCCTTTGGATGTTTTTTGCTAGGTGATCTTGTATTCTGCTGTTACTATTCATGTCTGAACAATGTGAATAACATCTTTGAACAAATAGGTTCAGAGGCTACTATGGATAATTTTGATCAATGTGATGTAAAACAATGAAATCTGTATATGCTTCCAGCCCTAATGGGACAGCCATTATCTGTCCATTGAATTTTGAGAGCTCCATATGTGATCATAACCATCTACAAATGATCACCATATTATTCCAGTTAATTCTTCACCTGAAATATCCGTAAACTAAAGCACAGAATCCAGCATCCAGCTTCATATCCTTCCATATGGCTACCAGAGGATAAAGAGTGGAAGTCATTTACCCCAAAGTGCTGCTACAGCAACCAACTTAATATTCAACCTCATAACAAGATGTTCCTCTGCCAGTATCATTCATCTTAACTTGTTTCCATGCAGGGTTCAATGGGTCGTCTAAGAAGCATCAGTACCTTTATAGAAATACTCGTACAGTTTCAAAGAAATGCCCCTTTTTCGCTGACAATGAATCATTGCTTAACAAAAACAATAAGATGCTACTCTGTAGGAATTGTCGTGGCCATATTTAGCATTTGCCTAACCATTACCTTAGCCACCAACCAACAACTTAAGGGTTGTACATGGTAGCCAAATGAAGACTCTTATCCTTATTGAAGCAGAGACGACCCCTGTCATCCATCTCCCATACAACACCAACATTTCCAATTGCAAATGCTAAGTGATTGAAGAGAACCTAATTACAAAGTGGAAGGAGCAACAATTGGTCCACTCGATAAGAATATGATCTTATAACTCAAAAATTCCAATGTCGATGTCAGAGCCCCATTGGTGAACGATGTAAATATCATTGTAAGTGCTCTTAGCAAAAAGAGTATGGAGGTATGCCTCGGCCCTAATGAGCCATAGGACCCAACTCACCTAAATGTTTTCTACATCAAACAAAAAAAGTGGTGTGGGTTATATAGCTTTAGCTCCATAGGCCTTTCGCTGGAAATGCAAGGCCTCTCCGTATCTTATTATCGACGATGAAGTTGATGGAGTCGAGAAGAGTAAGAGGTACACTTACCGATATGGTGGCATACAACACTCTGCTTCCCAGTTCACTTAATAATTGAACTTTAAATTAGCACAATCACCATTCAGGTTTAGCATTGTTGTTGAGCTTCATGAGCACTCATGATATATAAAATATTAGCTTTTTTAGAAGCATAATTTTCATTATACATGTATGGTACCGTACTTGATAAGAAAGACAATCTTATTTCTTATTTTCAGGGTGTGTTCCTCTAGAGATAAGGTTGGGTAAACTTGCCCTAGAAGAACACTCAGTTTTGGCCCTGTTGAATTGTGCATTTTATTATGTGCCTAATTTTTGTGCTAATAACTTTCACTATCTAGACACCTGGGCAAACGCACTACAAAAACAAGAGTATATGGCACAAATATAGTAAATCAGCAGTTTAGGCAGAAGTAGTGCCACTGCCAAGCATTCAACAGAAATAAGACAACATCATCAAAAGTAATGGGGTGTTGAACAATCAAATCAACATTCAGAATCATGTGATAAAATTCTACACTTCAGAAAAGCGTATCAACAAAAATCCAAGAGGAATGTACTTCGGATTCCCAAGACACCATTCATTCTTCCAGGCCAATGTGGAGTCTTGAGGCTTGCAAGAATAATACAACAAAGGAAAGCTACCGGCGTACTTCCTGTAGAATTGAGACGACAAACACGTTCTAAAGAAAAGCCACTATATACTACTAATCAGTTACACAGAGATCTAGAGTAATTTCTACATCAATTTGACAATCCCAAGTTCACCACCTAAAACAAATCTCACAACCCCTCTTCCACACTGGTAACAGGCTCCATCAGTGGCCCACGCTCCAGTTAAAAAAATTTACTGGCTTCTCAAAACCAAGCAAATGCCGAAGTTAACTCCTCTGCCATTAGAATCTAGAGGACGAGCAGTCACCCACATATTATGTGCTTCTAGGAAAGTCTATGTTATGCACACTAAGAACACCCAGCCAAGATAATCCTGCAAAGAGAACAAAATCAAACAAAAGCACATTAGGCCACAAACAATTAAAAATCACCATTTCACAAAGACGAGCTACGAAAGGTTTGCGCAGTTCCAGACATGCACATGATAGTCTTAGCGTGCCTAACTGCCTATCACATGAACTAATGCTGTCAAAAAATAGAGACAGACATGCAAGCTATAGCTGTCTTAAATCCTGCAGGAAAAGCCTCTTCAAGGCTGAAAGTCTCTTTAATGCATTAGGATACCGGTCATGCATCCATTCTTTTGATCCTAATATATAGGAGAATAATTTGTTAAATTTCCCTGATCTAAAACCCACAATTTCAGCTAATTAACATGAACAAATATGTAGAATCAAGGATAGGAAGACACACCTATAAATTGGAAAAAAACCAAGAGAAAATCATCCAAAATATTCAGGCTCAGTACCACAATGTCTTAGGCTCCGTTTGGTCCTTGAAAAGTAGGATGGAAAGAAAAATTTTTGAAACATCATTTATTTTCCTTAACTTGGCTTTAAAAAGTTGGAGGAAGAAGAGTTAGATGGAAAACATAATGGAAAAGTTACATTGATTTTGCCATCAACATTTTCCTTCCAAAGTTGAGAGGAAAGTGAGATGGAAATATGATGGTAGGATTGGGGAGGGAGAAAATCAAGGGATAGATTGGTGGAGAACATGGAGGATCTTATATTAAATTAGCGAAGAGATAAAAATTTTCTTTCCATTTCATTTTCCAAAGACCAAACGGAGCCTTATAATGTTACCTTCTAAGGCATCCATGTATTGCCCAAATCAAATCTGCAATCTAAACAAAACTAAGTTGCACATTCCTTGTGTTATGTTCGTGTGTAGTGATCAAGCCTAGTAAACAGCACAATGTGCTGCACCTAAAGCAAGAACAGGAATTCTCAGTAAGGATTCTACCAATAGTAATGTACATCTACTTGAAGTTAATCCGTCAATTTCTAAACAATGGTTGGCAATCTATTGTTCTTATTAAGACTTATTCTTCTTTTTAAAAAATGGGTATTAAGAATTATACTAAGGGTGTCTTCTGTAGCGGGGTTAATGTTCCTTTTACTTACCCAACCCGATCTTTCCCATATTTTCAACACTCAACTTTTCAACTATTACCTTAAATTGCCAACTCTTACTTTACCCAACATTTCCATACACCTATAAAGAACACACCCAAAAAGTGCATATTATGACATGAGTAATGAGTTACAGAATGTTTTCAAGGAAAATCCAGCAACTCATCTCCATAATGTAAGGCTCGTAAATGTTATGTGTGAGATATGATCATAATTCTATCATGTAAATGTGGACCTTGCTTTACCAAGGTGTGAACCTAAGAGCCAAGCTTTTTCCCAACACCATCCCGGTTTCAGCAAATAATAATGTACTGGATTCATTGTGACAGTGGCATAAACGACATGGATTTCAAAACACAATACAAATTACGCAAGTGCTATCCTCAATTGCATAGTGATTTGAAATCAAAGTACATACTAGACCATATTTTTCTCCTACAAAAATTTCGACACTGTTTTCTCATTCAATACAAGTCTCTACGATTGAACAATGTACTTTCACAGAAATATCATGACCTAAAGACAGCTTGAAAATAAAGCCAGAAAATCATTACACACAAGGTCAATAAATTTTGATGATTAAGACTCCAAAAAGGATTAAAGCTATGGAACTCTCCATTCAAAGTGATTGATGGACCAACTTCAAATGTGTGAGCACTATCACTTATCTAGATTAACCAAGAAAAAACGACTCTAGCCACATGATCATAGATCAAAGGTGGCTAACAAAAGTTAAAAATAACTAAATAGTCTATATAAACAATTGAAACAAATTGGTTAATCACTATGAATGGAACTAGTTCTTGATAAGAACCTCCATAGGACCAAAATGCTCAATTTTCTTGAATACAACAACAAACCCCAGTATATCCAGCTAATGCGGGGTCGCTCAATTTTCTTGAATGAAGATGACAAATCTGCATGTAAGAAGGAGGGATGTGGGGTTGTGGGCAACAGCAGCAAAGCCATTGCCAAGTCCCAATGGAATGAATTTGGAATTATAAGGGAGGATCCAACTCAATCAACAATATGGTTTGGCCTGAACTATCCAGTGCAAACATGCCTTTTTTTCCCTTTTAGGGCATCCCCCAACTCCCCAGGGCAATCAGCTATCTAACCCAAGCATCTCCCATTGACTAGCATATAGTTGAACCCTAGATTAAAAGATTGTTGACTAGCTAGTAGGTATACTACTCTACAATACAAAAAAAGCACAGGTAATCCAGCAAGGCATTTTGCTTTTAGTCAGGTGTTTAACTCCAAGTCTCCAAAACCCTGACTGTATTCAAGTGTATACTTATTGCTAGTCACACCATGTCTAACAGCTCATTGTTTTAGTATTAATGATAAAATAATAAACAAATCATACTCCCTCCACTCCGTATTAACTGTCGTCTTTGGAAATTGTGTCGTCGCACTTTGAATTTTTTGACCATAGATTTATCAATATATACGACTAGTTATATAAGATCACAACCACTACACTCGTAATGGAACATACTATCGTAAAAAAAAAAATTGCAATTGTGAATAAAATATTATGTAAGAAATTATCAATCAAAGAGTGATATTGGAGACCGTGATAGTCAACTTAAGTGTCAATTAAATACGAAATGGAGGGAGTACTAGACTTCCAGTTTTCACTATGAAATTATATACTCGGATTGCATTTCCTGCACCTGACAGGTCCTGAACACATCCATCACCATTACCAACAGCGAAGATAAAAAAATTCAAATGATGTACAGAGTGGCATTCTTAAATCACAAGCCCCATTGTATAATGATCGTCAAAAGGAATTTCATAATGATGATTTGATAAAAACATGTATATCGATCATATAAAAGGAGCATCTTAAATTTTATTTCAACGCAATATCTTCCAAGTTCAAATCACCTCAGAGATGGGAATCAAAGAATCTTGGCCGTGAAAAGACAATTTCAATCAATAAAACTCCTAATCAACAGAGCATTACCTATCATACATCTGCACTGATACAATTATCAGCCCCAGACATATGCAACTACACAGGTGAAGATGACATCTTTCAAATGATTTAAGATCAAAAGGGTATCAAAATTATACTATAGGAAATAAAAATGGACAAATGACCAAAAGTACTGGACCAGAATTTTTAAAACTTACATTCTCCATCCAAAAACCGGAGGGCAACAAATAACTATTCACACCAAGGTTGTTAGAATTAGGATCCTAACTCGGATCCATGGGGTAATTAGGATCGGAATTAACCTAATTAGGATCGTGGATCGAATTGTAGATAGTAGGATCGCATCGAGGAATTTTGGATCATAAAATCGTTGGATCGTAAATCAGGATCAACATTTTAATAACTATGATTCACAAAACTGTGACTAAAATAGGAACAAGAAGGAAGATTAACAATTATAAAACACCTCCACAAACATTTAACTTTGGCAACTAAGAATGAAAATACAATCATTTGCCACAAAATATTTAGGCCCTCATAACCTTATAGCGTCAATAATTCAAATTCATCCATCCACATTGAAAGCAGCAACTGAATGAATTAAAAATTTGGTGCTTATGAGTCAAGGAGCATGAGTATAGACTTCACTGAGGAGACAAATAAATAATTCTACAGTGCCACCAATTTTGTTTAAGCAACTCACTAGTCACTACCCACTATTAACAAATTTCATTTATGTTTTGAGCAACAATTGGACATTGATAATAATAACAAATGTGTTGATGTGTAAAAGCATCCTAGAAGAATAACGCGTACAACTCTCAAAAACACTATCTAAGATAATCAAAAGCTTCTCATGGAGAGGAAATGGACACCTATCCCTAAAGCACAACCCACAATGTCATGACAACTTGTAGTTCACACATTGTAGATATATTCTACAACATAAAGGTCTATCTCTAACTTCCCAAATCATCAAGGAAACGGAATAACAAACAACCCGAAAAAAATCATAGCCAACATCGGCCAACACTACCAAACATCTCCTTATTGAGGAGGCTAACCACTAGAGAGATGTTTACGGATGATTATCTTTCCTACTCTACTATTGCAAGCTCATGTGGCTCACACAAGGCAAGAGGAAGTATCAAGAGTATGCGTTCAAAATAGGCCCGTCCAGCAACAAAATGACTGCATTGGAAAGGTTATGAAATCGATGCAACCTGATTTTCACTCCGCCATACAAATTAGAGTGCATTTGACATATCATGGCCAAACTACATTTTAAATCCTTGATCAAGAGAGGGTAAAAGTGTACAGAATAGAACCAGTAAGCATAAATATCCCTCTCCCCAACAAGAGTAACACTCCCCCACACTTATTTACGTCCAATCCCCTGTCTCTCCCATCATACATATCTCATTTTATCCTTCTCAGTTGAATTACTCATGTAAAAGTGCACACACAAAAGCACAACTGCACAAGCATGTGCATCCATTTATAGGAGGATTTAGTGACACTAGCCCAACCCTTTTCTAACAACAAAAGGGGTTGGACAAGTTGAAAAGAGCTCCACATAAGTACATTTATTAAAAAAAAAATAAGAAAAAAAAAAGTTGCCTTCTGAAAGGGATCCGTTAGCTCATCACTCATGTCAAAATTTAATGGGAGACATGAAATAGGAACAGAAGTACCATTTCAGATTTACTAAGATTTGACAATTAATTTCCAAATGTGGGCATCTGTAAAATTTCTGTCTCAAAAAGCAGGGTAGTCCTATACCCCTATCCGCCAAAGGCCCAAAACATCTAACAATGTGGAAAATGCTCATATGTATCTCGTCCACAGGGGAGATACAGATACATGCAGCTTCATCCTCGCTCTTAACAAGCAGAAGAAGAGTAGTGCTCACCCAGTCACCCTCCATATTTTTTAAAACAACGTACAGCAGCTTTTCATGGAACAGCCATAAGCAGAATAGAGGATGGCAAGGAGATCTGAAAAGAGAGATCCAAGAAGTATTACCATTCAACCTATTGGGTCTTCTTTTTCTTATTATATAATGAAACTGGAATCCTTCTTAGAACAGTGTTGTAGAATGCATCAAGAACTTTACAGACTATCGACATGCGATCATCAATTCGATTCTGGTATCTCTCATATAATACTGGAACTGATAAAGCAAGAAGAGACCCTACAAAAAGAGCAACAGGAACAAATTAGCATGTGCATATAACACACAAGTCAATAGTTGGCACCCAAGAAGCCAAAAACAAAGGGCACTCATCACTCACCAATATAGACGAATGTGATAAAATTGCATAGATTCCCAATAAAGGAGATCAACCAAAATAAGGCAGCAACCTGAACACAAAGATACGTTTGAATGAACAACTGAAAGATACAATAGAAATAAATTCAAGCCCACACTCAAATCACAATCAACAATCAGGCATTCCCCAAGAACCAAGTACATTTGAGGCATAAATAGTTACCTGAACGAGGACTCTCAAATTCCCACAAACAGCAATCTCATGAGCAACAGACAATGCACGATTGACCCAGACTCTCATTGCATCTGCCGCCTTCTCAACTGCCTCATCAGATACTTCCAAATCAGGGATAGGTGGAAGAGGTCTACACGATAAACGAGTTCAGTAATTTCACAAAGCCCTCAAAAAACCACCAAGCAAAAGAATTCAGGATAAAGAAGCAGCAGTAACTTCGAATGAAATGAACGTACGATACCTATTGAGAAGAGAAGCGGTTTTAGCCCAAACAAAAAGGATGGTAACAAGAAGTAAAAGCACATTCGCGGCAAATGACAATGGATTATAGCCAGCAAATTCGAAAAGAAACCACAACGATGTCGTGGATGCCAATAGCAGAGCACTCGCATACCATTTTCTCCACAAAAGCAAGTCCGCAACTGTCAATGACAATTTGAATTCAGGATCAAAAAGGATCCAATATAGTACATGCATTGCAGAAGTAGTGAAAAGAAGCAGATCGAAATGATCGAACAGAAGATCACAGTTTACGAGCAAGGAATGAATCATAATTCAACGAATTAGTTAATGAGTGAGAAAGAGAGATAACCAGAGCCAGCGCCAAGAGCTTGATGAACCGATAACCGACGATTAGTGTGAGATTCGACCATGGTAGAAGAGATTTAGGGTTAGGGTTTCTGGTGTCGGATAATCAGGCTGTGGTATCGACGAATTGATGAAAGAGAGAGAGATCGAGGAGAAAGAAATCAAAGAATGGAGGAAGAGTAGGTGATGCCGGGATGATGGTTTTTGGTAATTTGGTAACGAAATCAAATAGGAAAAAAAGAAATTAAGAAATCTGAAAATTGAATTCCTTTTTCTTTTCGTTTTGTTCCAATTTCCAAAAGCTGGCAATGAATTTTTTGGGACAGAAAAGTGCTAAAGGATTCGTGCAAATTAAAAGTGGACAATATTTATACATAGGCTGGTACAGAAGGAAGAGAATACAATGATGGTCAGCATTTGGGCTGGACTGTATCTGGGTTGGAACCAGGCTGCACAGAATTCTGACTCACTTTTTGATGATCCTCTTCTGTTCATGTTTATGTATACATGGCAATTTTTTGACTATGACATGATAACCCAACTTAAACCTGTCTAAAATTTTTGAATTTTGAACACGATTTGTTTGGACTAAACTCGAAATATACCGAACTCAAAAATTAACATGTCAAGCACGATTCGTCTGTTTGGCCTAAAAAATTAATTTTTAAGTTCAACTTTATTAGAATTTGTGACTTTTCATTGGAGTTTTTAACTATTAAACTGTAAGTACAACTCATTTATTTGTTATTTATCTAATTTAAGTTAAAATAATTATAATAATCTATCAATACTAGAAGATAATTATATTTTATTATGTATATTGTATCAAAAATAGTTTTTAGAGACCATTTCGTTAAAAGAAAAAACGGAAAAAGATCGCGAGATGTATTCACCCGAACCGATATACACCCGACCCAAAACCCACCCGCCCAACTGAATTGATAGGTCTATATATATATATTTAAATCATTATATCCTCCCCACCAGGGACTGATAGTGCAAAACCCACCCGCCCAACTGATAGTGCAAAATCATAAACATCTTGGTACAAGATAGTTAGTAACTATTTTGCTAATGAGCTTGTAGCTCAAGTGGCATGAGGGTGAGAGGTATATCCTCCCCACCAGGGACTGGGTCTTCCTTGGGCTAGTAGGCCTACTGGGTTCTTCCTGAGATAGGGGATTCAATAGATGACCGACTTACCAATGTAAAATAAATCAATAAATAATTGAATAACTATTTTGCATTCACCCAAATCACTTGTAAAGTTAAATATAAGCATATTTAAATCATTATAAAGGTATGTTTTCATTAATTTGAAAGTTATTACAACTTATAAACAATATAAAATAATTATTTATTTATATTTTTTCATAAATATAAAAATATGTATAAAATGTTTTCTACTATGATTGATAAAATTAGGCCATTATTTATATTTTTTGACCTAGTTAATAAGCATTATGTTCTTATAATTGATAAATATATATAATTATTAGAGAAAATATTATTAGAAGTTACAAAAATATAAAATATGAATAATTCAAAATGACTATTAACCATTTTAAGTCAAGATGTGTATCATTGTCCATATACATTTTTTAAGCCCTCTTCTAATAATGAGGTCATCCGCAATGGTGAGTTTAAATTCGACTCACTGCTGACATGACATGAGATGAAAATGAAATAAAGTCGTGTTGGACATTTCAGTGATGAGAATGAGACTCGTCTCGCGAGAATCTCATCGTCAATCTCACGAGACAAGGTTGAAAGCGAGTTTAACACACTAATATTTTAGGCACCGTTCTTTTGTGCGTTAACGCACCCAAACGCAATGCAAAATCAATAAAACCTAACGCATGACAAACGCAAGATAATGCAACTTATCACAATCTACTATTCACCTCTACTCACCTTTTTATTATTTCCTACCGCAACCCAACGCAATCTAACGCAACTCAAACACAACTTATCAAAACGCAAACGCAACGCACAAAAGAACGGTGCCTTTTTAATCATATCTTTTCTCTCTCCTCATCCACATCATTTTTTTTATCAATACAACCAAATTAATTATATTATTAAGTAGGACTCACTTTTTTAATTAATATGAGTCAAACTCATGCTGATCATTGGAAAACTAGTTAAATAAATGGATAAATTTTGACTCTCTTAGTCTCTTGGTAGGGGTCAATAGATTCCACATCATCCAATTAGTCAAACTTAAACTCACCGTTGCAGGTGTTCTGACGGGTAGGAGGGGAAAGGGATGCTCAAGGTCAAGGGGAAAAGAATATAGAATTAAACTTTTCATGATAAGCATGACATGATGACACATTAATTAAATCTAAAATTTTCTTATTAATAACAAAAGATTATTATTAAAAGAGTTAGTTAGTCACCCTATTCTTTTATACGGCTGGTTGCGGTATGGCGCGTTGCAGTGTGATGGAATTGTGGCAGGTGTAGTGGAATTGTGGTGGGTTATTGGTAAGTTGTGGTGGGTTTTATTTTTTATAAATGTAAATTGTATTGGTAAATGTAAAAAAGTTGATTATAGTGGGTAGGGATGGCAGTCAAGTCCGAATCCGAAGCAAATCCGATTCGCTCCGACTAAAAAATCCGAGTCCGAATTCGACTAAAAAAACTCCGAATCCGACTCCGATTAAAAAAATCCGACTCCGATTATAATTGGGGCGGGTATGAAGGTGACCACCTCCGATCCGATTAAGTCCGAATCCGATTAAGTCCGAATCTGATTAAGTCCGATTAAGTCCGATTATAATAATTAATATAAAAAATTATTAAAAAACTAACAATTAAAATGACCCGCCCCGGCTGCCCGTATATTAAAAGGGGCGTGACTTACCCAGTTACCCTAGATTATAGAAATTTTTTTTTAAGTGAAGTACAGTTTTAGTGTTTTACTTTAGGGACTAGGGTTTCATATTTTCATTTCCTCAGTTCATTGCGCATCCCAGGCTCTCACTTCCCCCCTGCCGTCTGCTCAGTGCTCGGCTGCTCGCCTGTCGCCTCGACGCCTCCTCTCTCTGTCTCAGACCGACGCACCGTCGTCTGCTCGCACTCAAACAGGCGCATCACAGGTAAATTTCTTTCTCTTACTCTCTGTCGAATCGATCTGGTGATTCTGGTCTGATTCTTCTCTTCCCAGTCCCAGCCCCTGCCGTTTGCTCGCCTCCTCTCTCTGTCTCAACGACCGACGCATCGCCGGTAAATATCAGCCGACCGCACGCAACCACCGGTAAATTTCTTCTCTTACTCTCTGTCGAATCGATTTGGTCTGATTTGCTTATGTTATATTAAATCGATTTGGTCTGATTTGCTTATGTTGGAGCAAATTATCATGTTGAAGATGATTCACAATTATCATGGTGAAGCTTGGGCTGCCCAGGACCAGTTTGCATCTGTTTGAATAAAAGTTTGGTGGTTTGGGGTCAAAAAAAAAATGCTAAGACTTTATTATCATGTTGAAGCAAATTTCCAATTTTTGGTCTGAATTGTGAATCATCTTCAACATGATAATTGTGAATCATCTGGTAAATTCAACTACAACAAGAAAAGTATGTCACCACTTGCATTATTGAAGATAATTTTAAATGACACTAAGAACCAGTTATGGCCCAGTCACCAAAGCTGCGCTGTACTTGGAGGAAAAAGGACATTTGGTGCGGCCTTGTGTAACTGTAAAAGTGAAAAACTTGTATGCGATTGTATGTCATGGTCTCATGGAAAGTAACTTGCATGCACAAATTCCTTCCCTACGTTATCTATCTCGCCTCTATCTTTCAGACTTTGAAAACTATTACTATAAATTTTTTAACACGTACCATGTTCCACCATATGAAAGTACTATCATTAGATTCCTAACGAAAACACTATCGTAAGAGTATATTGTTGTAAGTTTTTGGTAAAATATTATGTGAGAAATTGTCAGTCAAAGAACATTGGAGAATGTGAACCATTTAATAAGTGACGGATAAAATGGGAAGGAGGGAGTATCAATTTTCAGGCCATGAAATGTAATTTGTATATATTAATTTTCTAGGACTTATTCCTACCTAATAAACAGTTCATTTCCAAACCCCAGGCTAGGAATGGTCCTCTTTATAAACAATGGCCTTATATAATGAATTTTGATTGATGGTGTCTCAAAGTTCCTGTGTTTTACATAGCGTTTAACAAGGATCGTTGTAATAAATGTTGATGGCTTGATGTTCAAGATGACTGATGAAACCAGACCTTCCAATGCTATTGATTTGGAATCTATGCAAGGGGAATCATCTCCAGTTGTGGCAAATGTGACTCCCAGTGGCCAAATTGGTAACAATGCAACTGAGGGGGAAGATACTGATGGACGGAAAAGAAAGAGAAAGACAACATCAGGAGTGTGGGAATATTTTGACAAAGTTACAATAAAAGGTCGGGAAAGGGCATTATGCAAAGGTTGCAAAAATGATTATGTTGGTGGTAGCAAGAGTGGAACTACACATTTGTGGGAACATTTGAAAAAATGTTTAAAGACCACAAACAAAGTTGACATTGCGCAAAGCTTCTTGAAAGGAACAATTAAGAAGGATAGTACTTCTATTACAGTGGGAAAGTACAAGTTCAGTCAAGATTTAGCAAGGCATGAGTTATGTAATATGATTGCATTGCATGGCTATCCTCTTAGCATGGTTGACCACATTGGATTATTAGATATTCAAAAGTCTTGAATCCAGACTTTAAGGTTGTTTCAAGGAATACTCTGAAGTCCGATATCATGACTGCTTACAAGGAAGAGAGAGAATGTTTAAAAAGACTAATTGCATCACAAGAAGGACGAGTTGCCATTACTATCGATATGTGATCGCAAAGCATCGAGAAAAGGGGGTATATGGCGTGATAGCGACTTCATCGATGAAGAGTGGACTTTACAAAGTCGTATTATTCGAAGTAACTTTCCTACATTCTTTTATTGTATTTTTCTTCATTGCTTGTGAATTTTACAACATATCTAATTGATTAATTTGTTTACTTTCATTTAGATATGTACCATGTCCACATACCGCCGTCACTATTTCTAAAGTGTTGCTTGATTGTTTGGTTGATTTTAATTTGGATGAGAGACTTTCAACTATTACCGTGGATAACTGCTCGACCAATGACGGTGTTATAGAGAATTTGCTGGAAAAGCTTGATTATACAACACTTATGTTGGATGGTAAATTTTTGCACATGCGATGTTGTGCTCATATATTGAATTTGATTGTTCGAGATGGTTTAAGTGTAATTGGTAATGCTATTGAGAAGGTTCGGGATGCAGTAGCTTTTTGGAGCGCAACTCCAAAAAGGGTTGAAAAATTTGAAGATGCTTGTAGGTACTATAAGCTTGGAGGAGGCAAGAAGCTTGAGTTGGATAGTTTGACTAGATGGAATTCAACTTATGACATGCTAGAGACTGCCCTTCACTACAAAGATGTTTTTGTAAGGTTGAAGAAGAATAGCAAAGGAAAAGTTGAAAAGTTCTCATTACCTACTCAAGAAGAGTGGCAGATGGCTAGGGAAATTTGTGATCGGCTGGTCTTATTTAAGTGTGTCACAGAAGAAATTTCAGGTTCGAAATATCCCACCGCCAATTTATTTTTTGAAAAAGTTTGTGGAATTAGATTGGCATTGAGAAAGTGGATGGTGTGTGGGAATTCTGTGATTGAGACTATGGCTAAGAGTATGTTTGTGAAGTTTGACAAATATTGGGATGACATACATGGACTTTTGGGAGTAGCTTGATGTTGGATCCTAGAAGAAAAATGGAATGCGTATCATTTTTTTATGATCTTATATATGGAGATGAGGCTGAGTATCAACGTGCTAGAGTTAAGAATTTATTGCATGACTTATTTGAGAATTATAAGATCAAACTTGATTCAATGTCTGAGTCATCTCCAAAACATTCTATGGAGACGGATTCTAGTTCTGGGAAATTACCATTGGAGGGTGTGGAATATTGTTTAATGTGGCAAAACCATGTGAAAAAACAAACACCTAAGAAGACAGCCAAATCTGAAGTTGATAATTACTTGGAAGAGGAACGAATTTCACTTGATGATGTTAAATCAGGGCTTTTGGCATGGTGGAAAATCAACTGGGTGGTTCAAGCCTTTCTATGATAGCGAGATATCCTTGCAGTGCCAATTTCTACCGTTCCTTCAGAGAGTGCATTTAGTGTGGGTGGTAAACTTATTAGCCCACATCGCAGTAGACTTAAACCATCAACTGTTGAAGCTTTGATGTGTCTTCAAAGTTGGCGAGGTGTAATGTTTGAAGGTAAGTCATTAATTATTTGCTTATTCGTGATAAGTTTCAAGAGTTTTGTACTTTCATTCTAATAAATAATTCATTTTTTTTGTATAATTGGTCGTAGATGCTACTAAAGAAAATCCTTTCGCATTGTCCACTGTCGATGAAGATGAGGACGCTAGTGATAATGAGATACTTCAAAAGCATTGTAATTCATTTTGTTTGCTAAAATTTTCTTCAATGAATAATATAACTGTTGTATTCTAATCTCCTATATTAATTTTGTTGTTTTTATTACAGGTGCAAGTTCAAGATGATTGATGGAATTTGAAGCATTGTACCTTTGAGAGTTTCATATTTGCAAACATTAGACATTTTTTTAATGGAAGCAAACATTGGACATTCGGTTATGTACTTGTGTGACTTTATGTGTTGTATTTTGTTATGTATGATTGGTATGTAATACTTTTATTTTAGGTTTTATTGTTTTGGAATCTTATGATGATTGAGACACTATTTTTTATGTATAACAGTTATGATGGTTTTGGAATCATTTTATGGAATTGTATAATAGGTAATCGGAGTCGGAGTTAATCGGAGTCGAATGAAATCATTTTATGGACTTGTATAACAGTTAATCGGAGTCGGAGGTAATCGGAGGTAGTTGGAGTCGGAGGTAATCGGAGTCGGAGTTGGAGTTAGGCACCTCCGATTAAGTTCGGATTTGAAGGTCCTCTCACCTCCGATTAATCGGATTTGGAGGTGGACCTCCACCTTCGATTATTTATTGGAGCGAAGGTGAAGGTACCTACCTCCGATTCACCTCCGACCATTGCCATCCCTAATAGTGGGTAGTGATAAATTGTGGTGGGTTCCGACAAAGTGCGGTGTATTATGACACTGTAGCTTGCTAGCCGTATAAAAGAACATTGGTCTAAATTGCAAGCAACTTGTACCCATAGTCATTTTGCTACGTTAAACACTTCTTGCTACGATTCTTATAAAAGAATACCAGTGAATCATCATTAACAATCAATCCTTCAAACCTTTTCTACCTACTTATGATTTCATTGATAAAACATTGATAATCCTCATTAAGGATGGTCATTATGAAGATTCATCTCATGAATCTCATTTACCCTTATTACAAACTTCTTCAGATTAAAAGCAATCAATTTAGGCAAAAAGTCTTGTAATTCATAATTTGCCTCAACTAGACCTAATTTATCAAAGATTATTAGGTTTTAAAATCCACAACTTTGGGTATTTGTTTATCAGAATATCCCGAACTTCAGATTTAATATCAATATCCCAAAATTTGGGAAGTCGTATTTGGCAGTAGCCCAACACCGACTTAACATTAATTAAACTCAGGATTTTTTGTGAGGTAACAATATTTTTTGAGGTGACTTGTAGAATAGAAGTGTGTCTTAGACAAAAAAATAACCACTACATTGTAGAAAAACCCGAATTTAATTGATGTTAATTCATTGTTGGGATGTTAATAAATACCAACCCCAAAGTTTGAGATATTCATACCAAAAGTAAATGTTGGGATATTTTGATAAATAAGACCCATAGTTGGGGATTTTAAAACCAAATAGTGATACATTTCTGCCATTTTGAGCAAGTCAATGAATCGAGTCTTTGAGATTAGATTTAGGTTTTCCTCATTCCCTTATACCACTAAAATCCAGTTAATTGGTATACTTCTAGAATAGGAGTCCAGTGTTGATACTTCAAACTTACCCCTTAAAAAAAGGCATAACACGAAAAATTATACAAATTGTAATATTTGAATAAGTGGAACACTTTTTCCCGTTGAAGGGGTGTTGCTACATAGAGTAATTTACATTTGCCATGTTTGAGGTTTGTGTAATAATTGTCACACTCTAACTTTGTAAAATAATTTTTACCTTACTTCACCAAAGTTGAGTCTTTTTACCATACTTGAGGTCTGTTATAATTTTGACACACATAACCTTTGTGAAATAATTTTTACCCTAACTCACAAAAGTTGTAAGTGGATTTCACAGTACCTGAACAAAAACACCTAAATATCAACAATGTTTTTTACCCTAACTCACAAAAGTTGTATATGTTACTCCGGGGGTATTCTTTATCTATAAACATTTTATTTTTTCTTAGTTATTGAGCAAATTTAAATTTATTTCAATTATCAACAATGAACAAAAACACCTAAATATCGAGCACGACTTGGAGGAAAGTCTCCAACAATGACTTGTATTCAATGGTGGTATGGTGTGAGAAGAGCTCAACTTGGGATTTCTTGTTGGAAGTAGAGATCGAAATAGTGAGATGAGAAATGGTTGTGGCTGGAGCAAAGGGGGGGGATCCACATTTGGCGTGAAAATCAACGATGGCAAAAGAGTTAGGGATTGATCAACATGATCCATAGTGGAGAGGAGAGGGAGGGAGGATCGGGAGGTTAGGGAAGGATTTTAATGGGGTACTATAGATGAAGGAGACTGAAATTACACTATAGACCTGTTTTGTTCGTGAGATGACATTCCATAACATTCGAATCGTCTTGGTATTCTAGATCTTCGAAGTATATCGTTGTTATTGAAGATTGTCTAGGTTGCTAATGAATATCAAGATGGAGCAACAATAAATTATCACAACAAATGTTAGATAGGGTAAAAATTTATTTCACAAAGGTAAGGTATGTAAAACTATTACGACAAACCTCAGGTAGGGTATAAGATACTTACAGCTCTAGTAAGGTATTGGAGCATGGCATGGTGGGATGAACTTGCTTGAGTTGATGAAGAAGAAGATCTTGAACCCATAAATTAACAATGGAGCTTGAACACAAAATATGGACTTGGATAGAGGGGGATTCTACTACCAAGAACTATAACTCCACCAATATTAGATAAAGATCAACACCAATGATCTATAAATGAATTGACTTGTCAACACCACCACAACGATTTGTGGCTAAAGTAAGAATAAAATTTGAGAGAGGAAATTTGGGAGAGAACCCTTGCTTTTATTAATTGCCAATTGAATGTCCTCTTCCCCACCAATGTTAATGGGTATAAACATATATTGGAGTGGAAGAGGAGATGGAAAAAATTTACAAAAGAGCCCATCAAATGGCTTTACACGCGTATGGGGTGGGGGAATACGCCCAAAATTATCGAGCAGCGTCGATGCCAAGAAAGGTGCGGGCTGTGCCCCTTCTAGTGCAAATGCGCCTCAACCAGAGAACTAGGGTGTTTGCAAAACTGGAGACGTGACCAGCGTCTGATCTAGGTTGGCTTGGTGAGAGAAATGAAATAATTTTTAAAGTAATGAAACATGTCTTTATAATAATTTAGATATACTTATATTTATACAAGTGTGTCAAGATGTTTATCATTTTGCTAAAAAAACTACATTTATATACACATCTGATCACGCTCAGCAAAAACAGAGCTAGCTTTATTTGAATGGGCTGCCATTGAGCTTTGTGGGCATGTAATGGCACCATTTTCATACACTATACAATAATCTTTCCACTCACGTACATCTTAATTACCACTTTCCTTTCTATTCTCCTTGAGCCAAGCAAGAAATCTGTTCATAGCAAAGGGATAGAATGTGTAGAGAATCAACACAAATGCCAAACTACAAATAACAATGAAAGAGCCGAAATCAGGAGTCATAGCAAGGAGCAGAAAAAAGTAAGAGATGACCACCATGACCATGGAAGTAGGGAACAGATACTCTATCGCTCCAGGGATGTTGCACGCCCGTGCAAGGATCAAGTAAACTGCACATAAAAACCCAGCAGTGTTGAAACCCATGAACCCGTAAAAAACAGCAGCTGGGCATTGCTCCTTGACTGATTCCCCCAAACCAACAGACATTTTCATGAAACTGTTTGTGGAGAGACACGTAACGTCGAGCTTCATGTTGTCTTTCCATACAGTTTCCGGAGGGTTCAGTGCTGCATTGTAAGTCACTGCAGATACTAACGACGCGATGACAGGAATCATTTCTTTCGCTATGCCGCCTGCTGGCGGCCTTGTTTTCAAGTTATCGTCGGTACTGTTTCTTTCAGAGGGTGGTTCTTCGTCTTTTTCTGCTTCTTTTTGTTGCAATTTAAGGGGTGAAAGTGAAGCTGATGTGATGTTGTCGTACTTATAATTGGGTTCATGATGTCCAAGCTCTGAAACATCTATGGAGAGACTCAAGGAGCTTCTGTGCTTAGATTCGTCTTTTAGTTGGTGCTCCAGTTGATTTGGGAGCGGCTCCTGTTTTATTAGACCATGACTTCTTAGCACGTTTAGTACCTGCTATCATTCGCATTAATATATCAGCCAATATATACGAGTTACCACTGTAATTTCTGCAACTGGCTGAAAAAAAATGTCATAGCGAGAAAACAAAGATCAAATACGAAAGTCTCACTTCAAAACCAATGATCGTAATTAACAAGGCTTGGAAGCCCAAGGGGAAGGGGAAACTTGATTAGTCCAAAAGCCTAGTTTATTCCCTACACAACTCCATCCCACACAAGGGATGATACTCTATAATTGGATATAGTTTTTCTCACTTATATAAATCCAATCTATTATATTATCCATTTCTATTTAATATGACTAATTCTAATTAAGCCCATATATCAAAACGTACAAGTAAGCATACATACTCATATGCAATGCTCATGTACGTTTTAGGAGTTCCGAAAATATTTGTCCAATGAAAAAAGAAATTCGGGCTTGGTCAAAGATTTTTCATCTGAATTTCAACTAGCCGGATATTCGAACATAATATTTATGTTATTTCTCTTATATGAATTTGATTTTAACCCAGATTAAAATTTGTTAGAATTATCCAATCCGGGAAGAAAGAAACTCAGGGATATCTATCAATGCATATGTTTTTGTCGGAATTTTGATATTGACTGCTTAACTTAACTCGAACCCAAACTTTTGAAAATACTGAGTCCAATTTTCAGTTTGGTTTACAAATATGGTCAAAGCATGCAGGTGAAACTGAGCACATAGTTTCAAAGAAGTCACAATATCTACATCATATTGTACCCATGTGTTTAATTAATTTCTATTTGGCAGCTCCTATGACATAAGAGATATAATAGTTACACAAATAATATTTTTACAATCAGTCACCCATAGATTAATAATATTTTCGATGACACATATATAACAAATTAAGAAAAGATACTTGTCATTGACCAACATAGATTAATCTATATTGTATAGTTTAAATCTAGAGAAAGAACTAATTTTTACAGTCAATCACCCATAAGCTGGTTAATTTAACTAGTCCTGAACTATAGCGGTAAATTCAAAAGAGACCTGACCCAACAAATTAAAATAAAATTCAAAAATTTCTTTTAATTATGTAATATTAAGATGATGACTTTATACAAACCACAAATACTAACAGGATTAAGCTGTTAAATCTTGTAATTAACCTTCATACAACTACTAACACAATTAGTTAAGACTTAAAACCAAGTTTTGAATTAAATGTGAGTTACCTCGAGTTGTTTCAAGCGTTCAGCCAGCTGAAAAATGGTATTCCCATGAGAATCACCAGCACACAACAGCTCCTGATCTTCATAATCCAAACTCTCAACCAACAATCCAAGAGCTTCAAACTGACTATTGACAACAGCCAAATGAAAGGCAGTTTCACCCTTAGCAGTGACTCCTCTAATAACCTCTGGACACTCAAACAAAAGCTCCTCAATGACCTCAACCCTACCCTTGATGGCAGCATAATGAAGTGCTGTCAAGCCCCCCTTCTCCTTCAGCAGGCACAGATTGGGGCCACTCACGCTCAGAATCTCCCTGACGGTGTCGAGGCTCCCCATGGCTGACGCTATGTGCAGGGGTGTCAGCCCTGCTCGGTTGCGATCCCAGGCGAACGACGGCATGTTTTGCAGTAAGGCCTTGACGAAATGGGGTTGGTTGGTGAGGGCAGCTATGTGTGCAGGAGAATCGGGGTAGTGGGACAGTGCAAACTTTTGCAACAGAAGAGGGTCTTCTTCTAGTAGGATTTTCAGTTGGGCAGTGTCTCCTTTTTCTGCTGCTTTAAGCAAGATCAAATCCATAAAGATGGTGTGCAATATGTTATGCGGGGTGATGATCGAAAGATGAACTGATATGATGGTTTAGAGAGGGAGGTAGGAGAAAGGGGGAAGGAGGGAGAGCAGTTAGGCTGATTTAATTTATACATACACTGATCGCACAAGAGATTCAAGAGACATCTGAGTAATACTCGGCCCGTCCTTATCCTCAAAATGTTGACCAAACATTTTAGAATCTGATAATGACAAGATTCTTTCTTTGGGTAACAGTATTTTCGAAAATCATATATTACATATTAAATTGACATAAAATTATATAAATTGCATACATATTTATAAAAAAAAAGTATTTAAAATATGATTAACGGATGAGGTTGATGCGATTAGAATGTCATTTGTATTGTTGCATACAACAATGCATCCAAAATTTTTATAATTGATAGTTAATACTTACTATATATTAATTGGAGTAAAAAAATCATAATAAATACAAAATTTGATAAAGGGTAAGACACTTAAAAGGGTAGGACTCATATCATCACCCTAGGATTTTTACAGGATGATAATACCTATTTTACCCAAGACACCATTTTAATTGTATTATCCTACATTAAATTAATATTTTTATGATCTTTGACACTAATTTTTTTAATAGTAAGTATTAATTATCAATTATAATAAGCTTCAGATGAGTTGGTTATGCCAGTGAACACAAAGGACACCTTAATCGAATTAACCTCACGTGTTAGACATATTTTATACTTTTTTCTTAAATATAAAAATAATTGATAAAAGGATAAACTTATACAATCTATATGTGATTTTACATCTATAGAATTCAATCACATAATTTTATTTCAATTTAATATATAATAACATGATTTTAATAATAAGACAAGACAATTAAAATGTGTCTTATCCCAATACTCATATCATTTTCATAATTTTTAAGGGCGATGATACGAATTTTACCCCAAGTAAGTGTCTTGCCCTTCATCGAATTAGTATTTCTTGTGAATTTTTACACCAATGTTTTAATAGTAAGTATTAATTATCAATTATAAAAACTTTGGATGCATTGGCTACACCGATAAGTATAAATAATATTATAATGGGATATTGGATGACAATATACTGACCTTTGGAGGTATTGGATTGTAATATACCGACCTTTACTATTGGACAACAATATCCCTGACCTTTATACTTAGGTGACATTATTATACCAATAGTAACTAAGTGGGTATTGACTGGTTAACTGGTCTCGATTCTGACGTCACAGGTGGAGGAAAAATAACCGGCCCTTGCCCAATAACACCGTTAACCCCTCCGTTTTTTTCACTAACAAACGTTAAAAAAAATCGACCCTAACACAGTGACTAACGAGGTGGTGAACCGGTCTTTGTAATGACGTGAAACAGAACCAACCAATGTTGAGTTAGTGAGAAAAACTAAGTGATTAATGAAGTTATTGGTTTGGAACAATTATTTTCCCTTTGTCAGCCACGTTAACGCGCATGAAGACCTGTTCACCACCCCCTTAGTTACTGTTGGTATAATAATGTCACCCAGGTGTAAAGGTCAGTGATATTGTTGTCCAATAGTAAAGGTTAGTATATTACAATCCAACAACCCCAAAGGTTGGTATATTATCATCCCAAAACCCTATTCTAATTGAACAACCCAATCCATTAGGCATATTTTAGGTGTTTTTGAAATGAACACAAATGATGCATAAAAGTGTAACCTTATGTACTTTTTATGAAATTTATATATTTACAAATTAAATTGAAAAAACTGATATGATTAATTTCTATAACTATAATATCAATACATACATTGTATAAAATTATATTTTTATCACTAATTTTTTAAATTTACAAAAAAGTATAAAATATGTCTAATGGATGGGGTTCATTGGATTAGGGTGGTATTGTAATTATTCGCGTAACAAACACATTGTAAACGTCTTATAATTAATAATTAATAATTAATAGTACCTATAAAAAAAATGGTGTCAAAAATCATAATAAGAATTATTTCGTAAAACCAAGACACTAGCTTAAACAGTGTTTTGTCCCAAGACATGTATCATTACTCATTTATAACCAGAGGTATTTTATATGTATTGACCCAAGACATCTTTTAAGTATCTTACTTATCACAAAATTAGTATTTATTATGATTTCGAACACCATCCAATAAAAGTTTACGATGTGTTGACTATGCCAATGAGTATAAATAATATTCTAATCGAATCTCATCAGATACATATTTTAGGGCACATTTTATAAATTTGAATAATAATCATAAAAATTAAATAAAACTTTATACAATTTATATGTGGTACTACTGTAACTATAAAATTCAATGATATGATTTGATATATAATAATACAATTTTTATACTAGTGGACCAGACTTAAATCAAAAGTCATAAATTTTTATTTTTATCAAACGTATACAACAAGAAAAATATGTTTGGGCAACAAATTTAGAGTAGTTTGGGCAACAAAAAATTATTATTGCATTAATTTAAAATGGGGCAGCCAAATAATTTTCTAGTTAGATACACTATATGTGGCAACAAAACTTTTTTTTGTTGCAATTGATATAGATAGGGTGACAATTTAAAGAAAAATGGTTGCCTAAGGCTACTAATGCAACAAAAAAATTTTGTTGCCCACCACAACTACATTGTGCTATCATTTTTACTAGTTTGTAACTCGGACTTTGTGCTTCGAGAATAAAACTACCAATCGTGAAAATTTTTTGTAGTCCCATGTTGAAGGGCAACAAAAATTGAACTACGATAACAAATATTTTTGTTGCCCAAACTAATTTGTGCTTAAGCAGCCGCGACTGCAGTAATTAGTCAACCATCCTAAAAATTAAAATGCATGACACATTTTTCCTAGTAGTGCACAGTATAGTTAGATGAAGAACGTCATCATCTTGAAAATAAAAGTTATATATTAATAATTTTAAGATGAAACAAATTTATAACTAATATGTGGATATAGTTGTAGTACATTTGTCATTAATGATAGAATTTTGGCTGATTGGACTCAACTTAACCACAAATACCACATATTGTGAGGACTTATTCAGTCTTTTACCTATCATTTAAATAGGTTAATTGATAAATTTTCACATATGGATAACTTTTACAATGATATTATATATTTGTGATGAATTTTATAATAAATATTGATAATTTTATTTTTAAAAAATAAATTTTTTTGGATTACTTAGATGAAAAGAATGTGTACTATATAACAATTGCAGTTTATCAATATGCGTTAAATCAAAGATGGACTAATTTATAGCGACTAGCTAGTGACACTTCATTATTCCATGTTAGAGATTTCTATATAATGTATAAAAGCAATTTCTATATAATGCATCCGATTGAAAATATTTGCTCCTAAAATCACATAATAAATCACCATCGAAGGAAAAAGGAGGAAAAGAAAACCCTAAAAAGTTAAGTCAGTGCCATGCATATTTGTGGTGACATATGCTAATACGTATATTTGTACTGAATTATAAGTTACATGTCCATGCCACGCATATAGTAACACGCACGTAGCTCATCCTAATTGGCTTAAACTAATTAAACAGAAATATCAAGCTTTTGTTTATTATCAATTAATTAATTTTTGTGGAGGGGTGCTTCTATGAAGCTGCCCCCAACCCCTAGAAGGGTCTTGAATCTTCATCCTTCAAAACTAAAGTTTGGTGTATTTTGTTTAGAGTGATGGAACAAATAATTAATAAAATTGATTATAGTCGAGATTGAGGTCAGTTTTCCCTTGGAAGAAGAGCAGACTTGGAATGGGTCTTATCAAAAACAAATAAATAATGAAACGTCCACGTTGGTGAGGTCTGCATGCAGATGCATGCAAAATGCATCTTGAAAGATGAAGCTTAACTGATTCATTGACTGCTAGACTACTTCACTTGTTTGTAATAATTTATATGCTCAAGCAGAAAAATAATCAACACTTACACGTAATTATGCTTCTGATTATTGACCAACAAACAATGACTTTTCCAAATCAAACATGTAGTACGTTATAAATGGTGTAGTGGGAGATGAAATACATGCACGGCACCTACCTAGAATCTGAGTGAAAGATTAAAAATAAGTAGAATGAATGTGAGCCCTACGTATACGTACATCGGTATTCAAGTATTCTAGCTAGGGACGCTTAACATATACTCGCTCCATCTCAAATTAATTGACATTTTGATGACTAAATGAAATAACCCTAGAGGGGGTAAATAGAATTGTATAAAAAATTTGCACTTAATCAACACAAATTGGTTAATAGCACTTTTATAAACTGAATAAAACTTCTTTATTGATTGAATATAGAGTGCTAAAATAGAAGGAGGTTACAACTCGACTCAATTGAGGATCGTGAGGTCCTCAACAGGCTTACGGGAGCAGAGGACTTCACAGATGTCTTCTACACTTGAGGCCTCACAGAATTGCAAATGGGGAACAACCTTAAAGCGAGAACACTTTCTCACTTTAAATACTCTACCTTAGAGGTCCTCACCAGAACACTCACTAGCTACAAAACTCACCACTCAATATAGTGGCTACAACTCAGAATATTATCACTCCAATATTCCTACAACTCGGAACTTTCTAACCAAAGTTCCTACTATGATTTTCTTGCTTGGAAATCTTGGTCTTTCTTGGAAGAGGTTGCTAGTATATATATGCTTGAAAGCTCTAGACAACAATGGCTACTTTCCTTCAACAAAGATTGTTTCCTTTCTTGGATTGGTCTTCAATCTTCCATATATTTTGTAATTACCACGATTTCCTTCTTTTCCTTTTAGTATCTGAAAAAGGTATAATATGTTATAATATAAATCCAAAAACAGAAGGAATAGAATAAGATTAGGATATGGAAAAACTTCCCTGATTTAATTTTGACAAACAAAATCTTCGCACTGGAACTGGAGGTCCTTATTGTTGAATACGGTGAGGTCCTTAGATAGCATTGAGATTCTTCATTCTACTTCCTTGATTGAAGATTGTTTCCTTTCTTGAGAGAGATTTTCAATCTTCTCATTTAGGCAGCTGTTTCTTTCTCTTAATTAAAATCTGATTTTATATTTTCGAATTTTGTCTTTCAATCAAAAGTATGGCGGATGCAATGGAGGTCCTCACGCATACTGTAGTGGAGGTCCTTAGAGGGCAGTAGAGTTTCTTCAATCTCCCCCTTTTTGTTTGAAAGACAAAATTTTCTTCGTGGTCCTTTTGCATAAATACATAGTACATAGCAGAGCAATGCAACAAACTTAATTCTCCCCTTTTTTGTCTTTCAGACAGAAAGGAAACAGGAGAGTACAAGCACTAAGATGTGTTGCCAAAAATAAAAAGAGGAAGAGCGATGGAGAAGGAGGGATAGGAGGAAAAGAAATGATTAGGAAAAGAAATGATGAGGTACCCGAGAGGACATGCTGATGAGGACATCAGAGGTCCAAGCACGCAGTGAGTTGACGAACCTGGGAGGAGGAGAGAGACCACATGTAGGGAGGATGGATGATAAGACTCCCCCTCAATTTGACAGCTTGTGAATAGGTTGAGGTCCTCATGATAGAAGGCTCCCCCTCAAATGGTGCGGGTGGCGTTGTTTCGCGTCCTTCCCAATGTCTAGGATCTTGTCTTGGATTTTGTCTCCAAAGGTCACTCTTCCATTCTTGTTGATTTTCAATTTGTAGAACTTGGTTGGATCTCTGGTAATGTGTCTGAGGCATACCTGCAATAGAGGACATCATACCTTTCTTGGTCTCTGACCAAGGATGAGATCTTTGCAATGAGGTCTTTGGGACCCAAATTTTAGTAATGCACGGAGGTCTAGTTCCTTTATACAGGGGAGTTGGTGAGGTCCTCATTTTATTTTCTGTTGGAGGTCCTCTATGATAGCTATCTCTGAGAGGCGGAATATTTGGGATAGGAAGGAGAGGTCCTTTGTTGGTATGGAAGGGAGGACTTTTGGACTGATAGTTTTTGAGAGGCAGTGTATTGGGTGTGGGAAGAAGATGTCCTCTGGGAGGATGATTTGTAGGAACTTTGGTCCGAGGTTGAGAAGAGGGAGTTGTGGAGACTGTGAAGAAACCCAGTCTATGCAAAGGTCATTATCTAGTGCAGGATAAAGGGCATTGACCTGAACAAGCAACAAGGTCGTTCAAGGGAACCTCACAAAACGAGACAAGGGCCCTCACTATGAAGTCCTGAGTTTTGAAGTGAAAGACAAATAAACAGGGAAGTTTTCTGGAGTTCCTAAAATTGAGTTCTACCTTTTTCCTAATCGGATTAATTGATTACAATTGCTTATCTTTGCAGAGTATAATCGACCAAGATTTGGGAAGAATATTCGAACAGAGATCTCCAGACTGATTCTCTCAAAAGGAAGGATATCAAAGCTGGAAAAGGAAGGATAATCAAATCGCCAAATTGGAAAGAGTTGCAGAAAAATTTCAACGACTCTTTTCTGGATGCTTGCGAAATTTCCTATAAGAAGACCACTCATTCACTGGAAGAAATGATCGATTCCACGGAAGCAATCGACTGTTCAAACAAAGAGTGTGTTCTTGTGTTTGAGTGAAAGTGTTCGGAGTGTTTTTGTGTGAGAGTGCTATCAAACTCTAAACGGATCTAGAGTTGTGTTAGGCTTTCATTTTCGAATCCTAGACGGGATTAGGATTCAATTCGTGTAAACACCAAACTGTGATTTGGTGGGTGTAAGTCTCCAAAAATAAGAAGCGTCCATTGTAAGGCGCTTGGTTCTCTGTAACCTTAAGGTCCTTTACCTTAGGTGATATCCAACATTGTTCAACTGAATAAAATAAAGGAGGTTATTCATATTTCACTTATTGTCCTTTATATTATTATCAGTTATTGAATTGTGTTGAACCTTAATCTGAGCAGATTAAGGGACTAACGTCCTTTACCAGTGATCTAATTTTGCAGAAATTTTAATAACCCTATTCACCCCCCTCTAGGGTTCTTTCAATTGGTATCAGAGCTTGGTCCACTGAAAATTCAGAGACTAACCGCTCTGTGGTAAAGATCATGGGAGATCACAACATGGGAGACTTAAGTCAAGGACGTTCATGGAACATATCACCTTTGCTTACAGGTGACAACTACAGAATTTGGAAACGTCAAATGGAGATCTTCTTGAGAAATCAAGATAAGGACATTTGGGACATAGTCAACAAAGGAAATTATCCTACTCCCCGGAAGACTGCCGAAGATGGAACAACAAGCGACAAACCAAGATCTGAGTATACACCTGAGGAAAAAGAACAAGCGAAGAAAAATACTCATGCGCATTATCTTTTAATTTGCAGTCTTAACTCTAATGAATTTGAAAGGGTGTCTAATCTTAATACAGCTCAGCAGATATGGGACTACTTGGTCACAACCTATGAAGGAACAAATCAAGTAAAGAAGACCAAGATCAACATACTAGTTCAAAAGTATGAAGGCTTCAAGATGGAAGACAATGAGTCCATTGAGTCAATGTTCAAAAGATTCAGTGCAATCATCAACCATCTCAAGTCCCTCGAAAAATCCTATTCCAATGAAGAACAAGTGAACAAGGTCCTTCAGTGTCTTCCCAGGCACAAATTGGGACCAAAAGTAACGGCGATAGAAGAAGCTCAAGATCTAGAGACCTTGAAACTTAAAGAGTTGATCGGAAAACTTCTTGCACATGAGATACGACTGTCTGAAGGCAGTCAGACCATGGACATTGCCCTCAAGAGTACCAAGGAACCAGAAGAAGAATCAGAGGATGATGATGAAGGAACCATGGCCATTCTAGCTAAAGGTTTCAGACGAGTATAAAGAAAGAATCCCAGATTCCGTGGCTATCTAAGAGAATCATCCTCCAAACGACCTTCACCCAAAGGTAAGACTCAAACCAAGGATGATAATGAATACAAATTCTTTGCTTGTGGTGCAACAGATCACTTGGTCAGGGAATGTCCTCACGTGAAGAAAGTCAAGGAACAAAGTGACTTCAGAGGAAAAAGATTAAGCAGCAAACCTATGGTTACGACATGGAGTGAAAGTGAAGGCAGTGAAAGTGAAAGCGAGTCCGAGGAAATTGCAAATCTTTGTCTCATGGCAAAGGACCTTACAGAAACACAAGCAGATGAAACACAGGCATATGACAATGATGAGGTATTTACAAATCTCTTTCTAAAATGCCCTCAACATAATCTGAAACCAAGATTGCTTAATCTACTTGATTACATTGCCACCCTCACTGACAAAGTACACTATCTCACTAGAATTGCTGAGACAAATTCCAAAACCATAGCAACCCAACATGAGATAATAAAAAACCTCACCACTGATAATGTTAGTATGAGAGAGGAGATGATCCAAAACCGAACAGAGCTGAACTCCATTCTTAATCAAGAATTAAACCTGGTTCACTCTACTCTACACTCTAAGAAGAAAACCTCTACAGATAAACCTAGTTCACCAAAGACCAAACCAGATTCCTTGCCTTTTCGCAAGCCCACTCTTACACCAAAACCAAGGACCAAAACCAAGTGGGTTCCAAAGAAACCAAACTCAGTGCCTGTCCCTCAAGATAAAAAATTCCCTTCTCAAAAGCCTAGACCAAAGAAAGGTATAATGTCCTTCAGTGCAGGTATGTCTCAGGGCTCACAACGACCTCTGATATTTGGACAGCGGATGCTCGAGACACATGACTGGAGATCCAACCAAATTCAGAGAACTCAAGGACAACAAAGGTGGGAAGGTAACGTTTGGAGACAAAAGCCAAGGGAAGATCCTTGGAGTCAGCAAGGTCGGTAAGGACTCAGTCAATTGTATAAATGATGTATATTATGTAGAAGGTTTAGAGTATAATCTTTTAAGTATTTCTCAGTTTTGTGATAGGGGTTATAAAGTTTGGTTCAATAAGAACTCATGTGTTGTAGAGAAAGAATTTCATGAAATAGTCCTTAACGGTCATTGGATGAACAATGTGTATGTTATTGACCTCAGTGATCATATGACAAATGACCTTACCTGTCTTAGAGTTGCATCAGATGAAACCTGGTTATAGCATCGTAGATTAGGACATGTGAACATGAAAACCCTTCAAAAGATAAAACACCTAGGCTTGGTTAGAGGACTACCATCTCAAAACTTCATTCGTGACAATGTATGTGATGCATGCACAAGAGGTAAACGGACCAGAACCTCCTTTAAATCTGTGTCTCAAGTAACCACCTCCAGATGTTTAGAACTGTTGCATATGGACCTCTGTCGACCAATTCCATACAAAAGTCTAGAAGGACGCTCATACATACTAGTCATTGTTGATGATTATTCAAGATTTACCTGGGTTTTATTTTTGAAGGATAAGACAGAGGCTTACCCAGAATTTGAGAAACTATACAGACAACTCAAGGTCCTTACAGGACTCAGTCTGGTGTCTATAAGAATAGATCATGGAAGAGAGTTTGATAATCAAGATCAATTTGGAAAATTCTGCGATCAAGAAGGTGTTACACATAATTTCTCTGCCCCAAGGACACCACAACATAATGGTGTGGTCGAACAAAAGAACCGCACACTGGAAAACATGGCCAGGACAATCATCTGTGAGAACAATCTACCCCTCTTTCTTTGGGCTGAAATTATAAATGCTTCAAATTATATTCTCAACAGATGTACTATAAGGTCCTTCATGAAGAAGACACCCTATGAGTTGTTCCAGGGTAAGACACCAAATGTAGTTCATCTCAAGGCCATTGGATGCAAATGCTTTGTGCATAAGAATGGCAAAAAGGCCTTTAGCAAATTTGAGCCAAGAAGTGAAGAAGGAATTTTGGTAGGATATTCCTTATTCAGCAAGGCCTACAGAGTCTACATTAAAACATCCAAATAGGTGGAAGAATCCATTCATGTTATCTTTGATGAAACTGCCACCACTCCATCAGAAAAGTCCTCCATCAAATTCCAGATTCTTCAAGATGATGATGACGAGGACGCACCTCGTACATTTCAGCAAGGTCCTCTTCAACAAAATGAAGAACCTCCTCCAGATGACACTGTGCAATCAACTTCAGAACATGAGGAAAATGAAGGTGGTTAGACCCGATTTCGCGTCTAAATACCGCCTAAATCATTAGGCTTTTGACTTGTTTCGTAGCTCATTTCAATAACTTTTAATGCGTTTTGGTTATTTTTTGTAGTTTCCGAAGGTTTTACTCAAAACGATACTAAATGGGCTATTTTTGCACCAATCTTGGGAATCCTGAATTTCTCTAAGATTCCCCGAGCCTTGGTCGTGTCAAAGGCAGCGGAAACGGAAGGGCCGAGTATGTCGAAAGCGCGGAAACACAAGGATCGAGTCGAAGAGCGCCGAAGGGTAGCCCCCGCCACGCCTGCTGTAGCGGGCGCTACGCCTCCGAATCCCTTGTGGCCGATTGCAAGCTCCCAGGCGTCGAAGGGTAGCCCCCGTGACCAAATTCCGTAGCGGGCGCTATAGCCTGAAGGAACCATGTGGCCGAGATAGACCGTGGTCACGGTCACCTTGAACGTAGCCAAATGCCCAAAGAAGGAGTTGCAACCCGAGATGGACCGTGGTCACGGTCAACATGACCGTAGCCACGGTGAGATCACTGTCCTGCCCAAGGAAGAGGTTGGCCGAACAAGACCGTGGCCACGGTCTCCCATGACCGTAGCCACGGCGGTGCCAAGGAGCGAAGAGTTGCCAACCCTAAATCGCTCATACCGTGCCCACGGTGCCTGGGTACCGTGCCCACGGTACTGCGAAGCGAAGTTGAGTTATACGCGCTTACGGGGCACACTGACGGTCCCCTGCGGGACACATTTTGTCTGTAGTGTTAAATGATGAGTTTTGAGTAACAACCTGAGTTTCTATATATTGTTTTAGGTCATTTTAGCAGAGGAACAATCTTTAATCAGTCTTTAGTTAGCTTTTATCATACTTTAGGCTTCTTTTATCACATTTTTAAGCTTTGGATTAGAGAGTTAGTGAAGATTTCTGCTGAGTTTATTGATTCTTGTATTGGATTCTCTCAAGTTTTATTTCAAGTTTGAAGATTATTATCATATTTGGAGCACTGGAACTTATTTATTCAGAAGTTTGTGCCTCTTTGTCATCAATCAATGAGCATTTCTTAACCTTTCTCTCTTTTATTTCATAGTTCATCTATTAATCTCTGTTTTTGCTTTTGTTGCTTTTATTGTTTTTGTTGATTGTTTGTTGTTATCTTGTTTATCTTTTTAAGCATGATTAATGTTGTTGATGTTAGTATCATGATAGTTAGGATGTTTAGTGGCTAGAACCTTAATGGGTTAGGGAGATATTAAGGGTGTGAATGGGTGATTAGGTTTGGGTTAGCAATATTAGTGAGTAACTAGTTAGGAAATCAACTTCCCAACCCTATCCTTCCCTCAAGTGGGATGTAATTGGGTGCGAAAGCATCCCGAATACATCCAATGCTTGTTGGAAGGTAGGAATTGGGATAGTTAGTGTTCTAGTTCGCGAAAGCGAATAGAAACTAACTAGGAAATTCCGTTTCATGGACTCCCCGGGTCTGTCTATGGACTTTGGGGAAGTCAATCCGGACTATCCTTGAAAGAGGAAGCCCGGTGGGTATTTTCCAACGGAGTTACCATTTGATTTCCCCTTCTTGTTACTCTCTTGCTGCCAAACCCATTTCCTTATCCCCGTTTGCATCCCGAAAGTCTCCCGACACCCATTGTCTCACCTTTTTGACCGAACCTAGTGTGTTTGTTCTGTTTCACCCCAAAATTCTATCACCCTTTCTTGATCCTAAACCCTACCTAGAGTCTAGTAATTGCTGTGAAGGCCCTAGCTCCCTGTGGAAGAACGATATTACCGAGGTTTGACAAACCGCTGTACAACAGAAGCACAAGGACCTTCGCATGATGCAGATCAAGGACCTTTATCGAGTGAAGGACAAGGACCTTCACCAACAGAAACTCCTCAAATGGCTGACACTTTACAACAAAACATTGAGGAGCCACCAAGAACCTTCCGGTTCAAACCAGCTCATCCAGCTGACAACCTCTTGTCAGGCTTGGAAACAGGTATTCAAACCCGTTCTTCCCTTAGAAACTTTTGTGCATTTCATGCATTTGTTTCACATATTGAACCCAAGGGACCTGAAGAATCCCTAAAGGACAGCAACTGGATCCTTGCCATGCAAGAAGAACTCAACCAGTTTGAAAGAAACTCAGTCTGGAAGCTTGTTCCAAGACCGAAGCATCATCCAGTCATTGGTGTAAAATGGGTCTTTCGAAATAAACTTGATGAACATGGCACTGTGACAAGAAACAAAGCAAGATTGGTGGCCAAAGGATACAACCAAGAAGAAGGCATTGATAACGAAGAAACCTTTGCCCCAGTTGCCCGACTAGAGGCCATTCAGATACTTCTGGCCTATGCTTCATCGGTTCATATGAAGCTATACCAAATGGACGTCAAAAGTGCTTTCCTAAATGGAAATTTGAAGGAAGAAGTCTATGTTGAGCAACCTCAAGGATTTGAACAACATGATCCAGACACTCATGTCTACAAACTTCAAAAGGCCCTTTATGGGCTCAAGCAAGCCCCTAGAGCTTGGTATGAAAGACTGAGCTCCTTCCTCCTGGAAAATGGATTCAAACGAGGTCTCATTGACAAAACACTGTTCATCAAAACCTCAGGTTAGGATTCTGTTATAATTCAAGTTTATGTGGATGACATTATATTTAGTGCTACTAATGAAACTTTAGTAAAGGACTTCTCTGATCTTATGAGTAAGGAATTTAAGATGAGCTTAGTAGGAGAACTTAGATTCTTCCTTGGCTTACAAATCAAGCAAAATGAAGATGGCATCTTTGTAAATCAGAGTAAGTATGTGAAAGAACTTTTGAAAAAATATGGTCTAGAAACAGCGAAGCATAGCAGCACCCCAATGTCCTCTACCCTAAAACTTGATCAAGATCCTACTGGTAAGGTCGTTCCTGACAAACACTTCAGAGGTATGATCGGATCTCTTCTTTACCTAACTGCAAGTCGCCCTAATATTATGTTTAGTGTATGCTTGTGTGCTCGGTTTCAAAGTGCTCCCAAAGAATCTCACTTGATTGCGGTCAAAAGAATTTTAAGATACCTTGCAGGCACCAAGGACCTTGGACTATGGTACCCTAGTCACAATCCCCTTCATCTCACTGGATATACAGATGCATACTTTGATGGATCTAGAACTGATCGCAAAAGTACTTCTGGAGGATGTCAAATGCTTGGCGTATCTCTAATATCCTGGTAGTCCAAAAAGCAAAATGCAGTTGCCCTCTCTACAACAGAAGCAGAATACATTGCAGTCGGGGCTTGTTGTGCACAACTTCTGTGGATCAAACAACAGATGAAGGACCTTGGGATAGAATTCACGGATATTCCAATCAAATGTGACAACCAAAGTGCAATTCAAATCACAAAGAATCCGGTTCAACTCTCGCACCAAGCATATTGATGTTCGACATCATTTCATAAGAGATCATGTAGACAAAGGCAACATCACATTGCACTTTGTTCCTACTCATCACCAACTGGCAAATATCTTCACCAAGGCCCTTCCCACTAAGAAATTCATTACTAACAGAAGGGAGCTTGGCATGTTACAACCAGATGACCAGTTGAGGGGGAGCTAGAGTTCTCCCTTTCAGGGGGAGCAAAGGTCCTCTGCCAGGTATGTCCTGCCCTTTTACACTCATGAAGGTCCTTGACACTATTGTCATACAACCTCCTTGAGTCTATTTCACATAAAACCTTGGCATAGAATCATCCTGACAGTTTCTCAATAACTTCTCGGTATGATTTATTTTCTTATTATTTTTCCTTTTCCATTACCGTTTCTCTTTATTTTCTTTCTTCCGTCATTATCCATAACCTTCCTTTTTCTCTCTCTCACAAACATCTAACCTCACTTTTTCTCTCTCCAATCCCCATCAATCACATCAAAATCAATTCTCCTCAACCGCCAGTTTCCTTCCCAACGCACTCCTTCCCCTTTTCAAATTATTTCAAATATTTTCTCCTTCTCGTCCCATATCATCCCCTACTCCAACCGCCCCTTAAATTTTCCTCTTCCCTTTTTCAGACTTCCACCTACCTTAATTACCCCCTTCCTTCTATAAACTGTCCCCCTTCTCTCTCTTCCTATTTAACCCCCACCAAACCTCTTCTATCTCCATCACAACCTTTTCCCAACCATCACCATCATCGTCCCCACTCTCTTCCTCTCCACCATGAAGAAAAGGGCTGCTCAGAGATCATTTGTTCCTTTCCCCCCTACTGGAGTCGCCAAACGACTTCGTTCACGCAAAAACTCCCCTCGCCCATCTCACTCACACTCATCCTTCTCTGCACCACTCACTGTCCCTCCTCCATCCAACACTCTGGCCCTTCCACGAGACCAAAAACTCGAAAATCTGGGAAATCAATTGATTCTCTGCTGCGAAAATGTTGATCTCGACTTCCTCATGAAGATCTTTCCATCTTTCGCCATCCTCAAGGACCTCGGGTGTTCATCCTTCTTTGATTGTGACCCGGTAATCTATCCCTCACTTGTCCTTCAATTTTATGCAAATATGGTCTCCATGTCTAGTCGATCCCTCAAAACAACTGTCTCAGGTGTTGAAATCTTTATCAATCCTAACCTCATAGAACGTATCTTAGGCCTCACCTCTGACCCCACTAAGCAACCCTTAGCCCTCCCTTCTGACCCAAAACAAGAACTGCGTCGGCGATTTGCTCGACCCTCTGAGCTAAAGAATACCCAATACACGGGCCTCACCTCTGAAGCTAGGTTTCTCTACTACACTGTTGTGCGCACTATCCTTCCCAGAGGTACAAACAAAGAAACCATAAATGAAGCTTATGCCTCCCTTCTCCTGAATGTCCTTACTGGTCAACACCCCGAACTCGGGGACATGGTCGTTTACCATATCATGCGTGCTGCCGGTTCCACCTCTGGGCCTCTCCCATATGGCAATCTTCTTACCAAAGTGTTTCAATTCTTTCGAGTCCCTCTTGATGGCACTGAACAATCCTCCATCCATTTGCCAACCATTGGTCCCTCTCTGCTTCTCACTCTTGGATACCAACAACAGCCAAACGGCTCTTGGCTCCATACTGATGAAGTTAAGGAAATAGAGGCCTCCACTTCAGCAGCCGCCACCAAGGACGTTCAAACTTCCTTCCAAGCACACATCTCCAGCCTTCAGAAGGAAGTTCACTCTCTGTGGGATGAAGTCATGGTTCTTCGCGATAAAGTCAAGGCCCTCACCGTCATACGCACTAAGCTCATAAGCACCACTGCTGATCTAAAGGACCTTCTCCTCGCCTCTCAGAAGGATGTTTCAGAGACCCCTGCTCCAACACCCATCCCAGCTGACCCCACTGTTCCCGATCCCTCCTCCTAGATATCTTAATGTTGTCCGCTGTTTTTGAACTGTTTTTTTTATTTGCCAAACATTCCTCCTGTTTCCTTTCTGGTGAAAGCCAAAAAGGGGGAGATGACTTTTGTGACCTCTGGTGTCACATTTTGCAGTTCTATGGTCTGTAAAACAATATCTACTATGCATGATGGTTATTAATTGTGTCTACTAGATATATCGATGCTATATAGTTTTGTCTTTCACTCAAAAAGGGGGAGATTGAAGAAACCTCGTCTGTGCAAAGGTCATTATCTAGTGCAGGATAAAGGGCATTGACCTGAACAAGCAACAAGGTCGTTCAAGGGAACCTCACAAAACGAGACAAGGTCCCTCACTATGAAGTCCTGAGTTTTGAAGTGAAAGACAAATAAACAGGGAAGTTTTCTAGAGTTCCTAAAATTGAGTTCTACCTTTTTCCTAATCGGATTGATTGATTACAATTGCTTATCTTTGCAGAGTATAATCGACCAAGATTTGGGAAGAATATTCAAACAGAGATCTCCAGACTGATTCTCTCAAAAGGAAGGATATCAAAGCTGGAAAAGGAAGGATAATCAAATCGCCAAATTGGAAAGAGTTGCAGAAAAATTTCAACGACTCTTTTCTGGATGCTTGCGAAATTTCCTATAAGAAGACCACTCATTCACTGGAAGAAATGATCGATTCCACGGAAGCAATCGACTGTTCAAACAAAGAGTGTGTTCTTGTGTTTGAGTGAAAGTGTTCGGAGTGTTTTTGTGTGAGAGTGCTATCAAACTCTAAACGGATCTAGAGTTGTGTTAGGCTTTCTTTTTCGAATCCTAAACGAAATTAGGATTCAATTCGTGTAAACACCAAATTGTGATTTGGTGGGTGTAATTCTCCAGAAATAAGAAGCGTCCATTGTAAGGCGCTTGGTTCTCTGTAACCCTAAGGTCCTTTACCTTAGGTGATATCCAACATTGTTCAACTGACTGAAATAAAGGAGGTTATTCATATTTCACTTATTGTCCTTTATATTATTATCAGCTATTGAATTGTGTTGAACCTTAATATGAGCAGATTAAGGGACTAACGTCCTTTACCAGTGATCTAATTTTGCAGAAATTTTAATAACCCTATTCACCCCCCTCTAGGGTTCTTTCAGACTGGTTTGCTTTGGTAAGGATGAGAATTAGTGACTGCCTCATTGGATAATTGAGTGATGGTTTCATAGCAGTCTTTGACCTCAAGAGATAGTCTATTGCTTTCTGTGAACAGGAGGTCATTTTGAAAGTTCAGGCTTTCTATGGCCTCACTGAGACTTTGAACGTGGTTGGTAAGGTGCTTGATTCTTTCTATCAAGGACTTAGAGTATTTAAAAAGATGCATACACTTATGAGCAAGATGTAATGGTGAAAGATTAAGGAGTTCATCAATGTTTACCTCGTCATGAGATGAGGTTGGATCTTGATCCTCACTTGTGTTTGCCATCAGACATACATTTATTATTTCTTCTACCTCACTGTGGCCTTCACTAGAATCACTATCACTCCATGTTGCCATCATTGCCTCATGGTTATGCCGTTGAGGTCGACTGTTTCTCTTGTCTTTCTTTCTTCTGGCTTGAGGGCAGTCCTTCATAAGGTGTTTTGAGCTGCCACAAACAAAACAAGTAAATGGGTCAGCATCTTTTCTTAATGAAGACTTACCTTTTGAAGTTGCTTTTCTGTTTTGTCCATCCTTGATGTATCCTCGAAAGGTTGGATTTTTCTTGTATAATCTTCTGAACCCTCTAGCCATCATTGCCATTGTATCTTCCTCCTCATCATCATCCGACTCACCGTCAGATTTACATACTGCGTTGAGGGTAATTTCTTTGGGTTCTGAGAGGTCATTCAATTGGATCTCATAGGCCAATAGTTTTCCAATGAGTTCCTCCAATTTGAGGGCCTTAAGATCTTGAGCTTCTTCAATGGCTGTGACTTTTGGACCCCATTTTCTTCTAGACAGGCATCGGAGGACCTTTCTAACTTGTTCCTCACTTGGGTAGGTTTTTCCCAGAGATATGAGGTGGTTGGTGATGCTGCTAAATCTTTTGAACATCTCTTCAATAGTCTCATTTTCCTTCATTCTGAATGCCTCATACTTTTGGACAAGAATATCTACTTTGGTGTCCTTGACTTGACTTGTGCCTTCATATGAGGTTATCAAGTAATCGCAAACCTGTTTCGCAGTTTCACAATTAGATATAAGTTCAAAACCATTCGAATTTAAACTGCAATAAATCAAGTTTAGGGCATGAGTATTTTTTCTCAATGGCTCCAACTCTTTCTTGGTCATTTCAGATCTTTTCTTTGGGACATCTTGACCAGCACTGTTCTTCTTCGTGGGAGTGAGATAATCTCCCTCGGTAACCACAGTCCAGATGTCCTCATCTTGGTCCTTGAGGAAGGCCTCCATTTTTCTTTTCCACGACCTGTAGTTTTCTCCAGTAAGTAACGGAGCTATTGTCCATGAGCGTCCTTGAGGAGCTTCATTTGTGTTGATAACGGCCATGATCTTTTCCACAAGTGGTTAAACTCTTGAATTTGTGGACCCACTCTAATATCAATTGAAATAACCCTAGAGGGGGGTGAATAAGGTTGTATAAAAATTCTGCACTTAATCAACACAAATTGGTTAATAGCACTTTTATAAACTGAATAAAACTTCTTTATTGATTGAATATAAAGTGCTAAAATAGAAGGAGGTTACAACTCGGCTCAATTGAGGATCGTGACGTCCTCAACAGGCTTATGGGAGCAGAAGACTTCACAGATGTCTTCTGCACTTGTGGCCTCACAGAAGAGGCGATTGCAAAGGGGGAACAACCTTAAAGCGAGAACACTTTCTCACTTTAAATACACGACCTTAGAGGTCCTCACCAGAACACTCACTGGCTACAAAACTCACCACTCAATATAGTGGCTACAACTCAGAATATTATCACTCCAATATTCCTACAACTCGGAACTTTCTAACCAAAGTTCCTACTATGATTTTCTTGCTTGGAAATCATGGTCTTTCTTAGAAGAGGTTGCTAGTATATATATGCTTGAAAGCTCTAGACAGCAACGGCTACTTTCCTTCAACAAAGATTGTTTCCTTTCTTGGATTGGTCTTCAATCTTCCATATATTTTGCAATTACCATGATTTCCTTCCTTTCCTTTTAGTATCTGAAAAAGGTATAATCTGTTATATTATAAATCCAGAAACGGAAGGAATAGAATAAGATTATGATATGGAAAAACTTCCTTGATTTAATTTTGACAAACAAAATCTTCGCACTGGAACTGGAGATCCTCATTGCTGAATACGGTGAGGTCATCAGATAGCATTGAGATTCTTCATTCTACTTCCTTGATTGAAGATTGCTTCCTTTCTTGAGAGAGATTTTCAATCTTCTCATTTAGGCAGTTGTTTTTTTCTCTCAATTAAAATCTGATTTTATATCTTCAAATTTTGTCTTTCAATCAAAAGTATGACGGATGCAATGGAGGTCCTCACGCAGACTATAGTGGAGGTCCTCAGAGGGCAGTAGAGTTTCTTCACTAAATTTTGATCGTTAATTATTCACAAATTATAATGGGTAACAATATGAAATTACCTCTATTAGAATTTTTAGTAAAGTGTCTTTCTAATGACGGTAATTTCGTAACTAACGCAATGTAATTTGTGAGTAATTAACGGTTAAAATTTAGTCAAAATGTCAATTAAATTGGGGTGGAGGGAGTAATTTATTTGTCAATTAGTGTGTGGTGTGATGCTTGACCTTTTTGGGGAGGATGTTAATCCACTAAGGGGCTACATTGGAATCTTGATATGAAATATATCGTTGCATTTAGCTTCTTTAATTCGAGATCTATTGGAGGATAATTTAAATAGACAGTCGAGGATGCTTAAATTTTTATTTTGCTAGAAAATTTTAAAAGGTTATATATTTCTTATGTGAGATCCTTATTTGTTGGAGTATTTCAAGAGCTAAGAGGTTAATGAAATTCACAATATAAGTTCTTGACCGGGAAGGTAAAAAATACGTTTAAGAGCTAAATCTAGTGAAAACATAAAAATCAATAAAAATATAGTAATAATCCTAATTCAATTATTAAAAACAAGCAAAAAGTCATAGAATAAATGGGTAAAAATCATGCAAATTACGGAATAAACACCCCCACACTTAGACTTTTGTTCGTCCTGAGCAAAACAAAACAAAACAAACTACCTAAACAACTACTCCACTTTCGTGGGAGGAAATCGGTGCATTTAGCGTATGCACCAAACCCTTTAAACTCCCCGGTAGCCTGGGTAGACGAGGTGGGTCTCGTGAGGGTTTATAGCGACTATACCTACAAAATCATGAAAAGAAAGGGAAAAAGAGAAGTGAAAACAAAAAAAAACTAATTACAAAAGGAGAAGGAAAAACTCATGAACATAATCATGCATTCAATTACTCAAATGACGACGCTAATCAATCAAAAGAAGCAAAATATGCACATTAAGGGTACCTAAACCAAAATGTTGTCAACCTTAAGGATTTTCAACCCTAAACACCTCCTGCTAAACAAGGACCTTGTGCACAAGTGCAAGTGTACCCTATTCGGTCACGATCATCTCCTAGCGAAAACCTACACTCGAGTTCGTTTCAGAAGCGAAAAACCAACAGTGCGTTGCCCTCCCCCACTTGTGTCGCCCTTGGCTTGGTCAGTTTCGTAGGTTACGTAAGGGAAGGCCCCACAACTTATTCAACCACTTCAATATTTTCTTTCTTTTCTTTTCTTTTTTTCAGTTGGTATGGTTCGAGATTAGTTCACGGCCTGTGAGGGGCTACTCTTCCAGCGTGGTTTTGCTCAATTCGTACAATTGTACTTAAGGGGCGAGGGGCCGCTACCGCCCACGTCAAACCACGTTGATAAACAGACTTTTTCACTTCTTTTTCGATTTTTTATCTGTTGGAGCCCAAGAGGGGGGTGAAGTTCACAATTAAGATCTACACACTAGGTAAGGACGTTAAAGCAAACTTCCTTGGTTTGAAACCAAGGATCAAAACACAATGTAACTGAAGTACCTCATTAGATTTATAACAATCAAAGAACAAGTTACACTTACAAAACAAAACAAGAAGTAACAGCCCGAAGGCAGTTACTGATAGGATCACTGACCAAGACTGAATGTCCTTGAGTCAGCTACAGATAAGGATCGTCGTAGGGAAAACCCTAGCGGCGATTTGGAACATGATGGATTACATTGAAGCACAAACTCACACAGCCTTTGCCAAGGCTTTGCTACACACCATCTCTCCACCACATGTGGACACAACGAATGTTCACCAAGTTCCTTGGCTATACCTTCACCAAAGGTCATTTACTGGCTACCTTCACCACCGAACCATTGGTTACACACTCGGAGAAATCCCACCGGATTTCTTACTCCGCAATTACTTACGTGGAATCGCCTATCTTTTCAATTCTTCTATCGTCCTTTTTATAGAGGCCTTTGGATGCTTGGGCTTGAGTCCTTCCAACGGTAACTTGCCTTATGTGTTGGTTTCTTCCCTTTTGTTGCTACAATAATCATGATTGATTTTCCTTGATTTGTTTCCTTTTGTTTCCTTTTTGTATCTACAAGAATCATGCCCATAATAAGAATATATAATATATAATCAAAATATATATATTATATACACATAACCTGAGTATATAATCAGAATATATATTATATACTTAGAATATATAATCAGATTATAAAATATAAGGCAACTTCCCTTTTCCGGATTTTGGCTTTCATCAAAACCTAAGGTCCTTTGCGGATGCGCGGTGAAGGACCTTGACCCTGTCTTCAACATTATCGATTTTACGTCGGTTTTCTAGGAATTTTAACGGCCCGGAGGGGTACCCTCCCAGCTCGGGTTACTCCATACATAACGAAGTACTTAAGGGGTGTGAGTGTCGCCCACTGACACCAACCCTCGTTGGTTTCGTTGACTTTTATTTATTTCTTTTATTAATTTTCACTTTTTCACGAGCAAGAGCATAAGTAACTAAGATCGCGATCTCAAAAAGGGTGTGAAAGAAAGTAAGGTCTTTGTTTTTGCACTTAGTGAAAAGGAGTCTAAAAGAAGTAAGTCATGACAACACTCTAGATTAAAGCCTATAATGCTCATATCGGTCGCTTTTAATCAATCAACTATGTCATTAAGCAATTAACTACAAGATTATAAACATAAGCAAATTCTAAAAAACAAAACTCTTTTGGACAACGTTTTTCCATTTTTTTTCTTTCATTTTCACCACATTTTTCGATTTTTTCACATTTTAACACATTTTTCACCTTTTTCCAAACTTTTCTAAGAAAGAAAGGCAACTAAAATGCTAGGTGAGCTACTCGAATCATAAAGAACTCCCCCCCCCCTCCAACACACACAAAACTCCACAATATGTCCTTATTGTGGGATAAGGTGTCACATGAAGAGTAGCAAGTAAGAGTGTGCAAATATATAAACACCTAGCATAAAGAAATGGTGGCGACCCGAGCACACATGACTTCATCAACAAAACATCCAAACATAAAGCATAATGAGGGGCGCACGACCAAAAAGGGAAAACACGCATGCAAAAAAGGAAAACAAACTATACAAGCTAAAACAACAAAATGTTTACAAAAAGAAGGGTGGAACAAGGTTACCCCATGTTCTTCAATAAACAAGAAATATAATTGGTTAACCCCGATCACACGAGAACATCACCCACTCCTTATTCTTCAAGACTCAAACCTTCTATATTGGAGGAAGTCAAATCTCGTAGTAAAAGGGCATGCATCCTTGAATGCATTTCTAGATGATTGATGTATGAGAACACACAAAACATACAATGAGTCAGTATAACTGAGTGCTCTCGTTGTCTCATCAAATGTCTTAGAAAAATCCCTCAAATGATGAAATAGATGAACGATCATGGTTTTTCTAGACGAGTCCTTTAGGTAAGAATGATAAGGGTCAAGAAGGGGATTGTACCCTTTAAAGGGACCTAGGGACTCAAGGCATGCATGGTTGGGTGAAAGTATAGCATTCGGGTTCATAATCACACACATATGCATCATGAGCAGGGGCGGATCTATGTTGTAGACTGTGGTGTCAACAGACACCACTATCATTCTAGAAATGAAAAATTATGGTTGAAGAAAAAAAATAAAAATATTATATAAATAGTGGTTAAGAGCACACAAGATCACAAAGTTTTGAATGTCTTTCTGGTTGTGTCAAGCTTGTTTGTTGCTTGTTAAGCGTGTGAGCCCTAGTTCAAATCTCCTTAGGGCTCTTTTTTATGCCTTGCATTTTTTTAATCGTTTGTGGTCGACTTAAACAGTTGTTTCTACTTTCAATCTATTTAACACTAATCCCTCCATCATTATATTATAATTTGTGTAAGCGACTCCACTATTATTTTTCTAAGTTGTTCTTTTCTCTTTATTGAATTTATTTCAACATTTGATTCCAAATTATGAATTCGATTTGCGGAAACAAGCCAATGTGATTAAATTAGGATTTGTTAAATTATTTGTCGTTGTGTGAATGAGCAAATATGGTTAAATTATTTTCTTTCAATCTATTTAACCCTAATCCCTCCATCATTATATTATAATTTGTGTAAGCGACTCCACTATTGTTTTTCTAAGTTGTTCTTTTCTCTTTATTGAATTTATTTCAACATTTGATTCCAAATTATGAATTCGATTTGCGGAAACAAGCCAATGTGATTAAATTAGGATTTGTTAAATTATTTGTCATTGTGTGAATGAGCAAATATGGTTAAATTATTTTCTTTCAATCTATTTAACCCTAATCCCTCCATCATTATATTATAATTTGTGTAAGCGACTCCACTATTGTTTTTTTAAGTTGTTCTTTTCTCTTTATTGAATTTATTTCAACATTTGATTCCAAATTATGAATTCGATTTGCGGAAACAAGCCAATGTGATTAAATTAGGATTTGTTAAATTATTTGTCGTTGTGTGAATGAGCAAATATGGTTAAATTATTTTCTTTCAATCTATTTAACCCTAATCCCTCCATCATTATATTATAATTTGTGTAAGCGACTCCACTATTGTTTTTTTAAGTTGTTCTTTTCTCTTTATTGAATTTATTTCAACATTTGATTCCAAATTATGAATTCGATTTGCGGAAACAAGCCAATGTGATTAAATTAGGATTTGTTAAATTATTTGTCATTGTGTGAATGAGCAAATATGGTTAAATTATTTTTTGTAAACACATAAATTGAATTATGTAGTATGTAATAGTCATTCAATATAATTTTATGGTTAATGTTGATTTTGTGACTTTTATGTTATTATTAAATTTTGTTAATGTGTGGCGTTCAATTTTAACTTTTCCAATGTAAATTATACATGAAACCACTGGCATCAAATTTTGGATCCGCCACTGATCATGAGGAATAGTTTCTATATCATAAGAATGCGACACACAAGTTAAAAACGAAGAAAAAGAGTCATCATCTCCATTTCTCCAATCACATAAAGGAGGATTATCATGAATATTAGGGGAGAATGGGGAAAAAGACTCAATTCTATTCAAAACATATTCCACACGTGGGGACAGTTTTAATATATGTCTAAACTCAGGCCACCTTCTACATGTTATATAAACTATCAAATCAAGTTGTTCTATTAATTCCTCATGCTCTTTAGCTCGTTGTTGCTCATAGTTCATGTCATTTAATTTCAATAAAGGTCGGGTGAGCAACATAAGTAGAAGAGTACGTAATATGAATAGATGATTCAAATTGAACACATGGGGAGCGGACATGCATAGGAATAGAAGGAGGAGAGGAAAGAGTTCTCACATATGAATATTCATAGTATGCTTCCCTTGATTGACCCATAAATGGAGATTGACTATGCAAGTCATCACAAGGGGAAGAGGACAAATATGAACATTCATATTTAGATCTAGCATATTGAGCACATGGATTATTGAAATAATATCCCGAAGAATGACAACTCTCCATAAATCTAGGACTATCCTCGGTCAACCAATTAAGTAATTCCCAAGCCTCATAATCATTTTCTGTATTAAAATCAAAATAATTAAGCAGATTACGAGCCTCAAAATTTACACTCTCATTAATGACAACCAACACTTCCCAATCAGAAAAGTTATATCCATGAGGAACCCAATAAGAAAGATAATCATTTAACTATCACGGTAATCACAAAATAATTCTTGCTCATCCTGAGGGAAGTCAAAAGATGTCATTTCTTATTTATTTATTTTTCTTATAGATTTTTAAAACCTAGAAGGAAAGCTCAAGAAAAAAACTAAAAGGTTAGAAGGTCAGCGCAACTCCCTGACAACAACGTCATTTTTGGTGTAGTGAGTATAGCAGTCGGTTTTGTCGTTTTCTCTCAGGGAGTTGGGGCTTCTAGACCTAAAAGTCCTAACGAGTTCTCGCCTACTAGGTCTAGAATTCATGATCTTTTGAGAGTCAAGGAAAAATCAACTAAGAAAGTAAACAAAGTCTAAAAAAACTAATCACCTAAACTAGAAGGAATAACATAAAAGAGGACCTAATTACCAAGTCTAACTTATGCAAATTAAGCCATTAATCGTCTTTTTTAACCCACCAATGACCCAATTTTAAAGATGCAAAGGCTAGTTCAATTCTTATTCTCCTAATACAATTAGTCAAGTCAAACTCCAAGATGACAATCTCAATAACGTAGCTAAAGATTTGAATATTCTCATAACAAACCCTCAACTATTCTCTCCACTCACACTTGGCAACTCTCATTGCTTAAAGGATAAAAGTTCTCTCAAACACTTATCAAATTATGTGGTGAGTAAGAGAAGCTTAATTAACACAATTAGAACCTAAGCTAATGACCTAGAACTTGTACCATTTAATAACCTAAAACCTAATGACTCAAATAAAGACCTAAATCATTCCTAACCCTAACCTGACCCTAATAACCTGGACCCTAAGAAACCTAACCCTAAAGAAGAGGCGGCTGAAGCCGTTGTAGGTTTTAGGAGGTTGGCTTAGGTGATTGAGGGGCCTAACACCACCTTTACTGACCCAACTACCCCCTAATTAACAAATGAAACTTGACCCAAAGCATAACCTAAGACTCAACATTAACCAAGCAAAAGAAAACAAAAGGCCTACTACCTAAAGGCTACTGCTTGGATCGAATCAAGGAAAACAAAAGAAGAAACAGAGACAGAAGGGAACAGGGGAGAAGAGGCGAAATAGAGCATCTGAAGAAATTGAAATAGGGGACCAAAAACAAATCCAGCATCCAACATAAAAACTTAGAAAATTATCCTTCAACAATGATATCAGATTTGAATAACAATATACAATCAGAAATCAACCGAATAAATCCTAAGTATAGACCTAAAAATAGATTAAAACATAGATAAAAATATTAATTAGAATCCTAAACCTAAAATCTACCTGACCACTAACCCTAAAGATGGAGGTCTTGGGGTTGTCACTTGCCCCCGAAACCAACCATAAAACCTTCAATTTGGCTTTTCTCTTTTTTTATAGTCGATTTGCCTTCTTCTTCTCCAAGCTTCGCATCTAAGCCCTTAGATATTCTTGAATCGAACGGTGGAGATGCGATTGGAATAGTGAAGGGAAGCTAGTGGCGGAGTCTCCGTACTTCCTCTGCTCATTTCCTTCAACCGAATCGGCTACAACAAGAAGAATGAGTGAGTGCGTGAGTGAGCGAGTGAGTGAGTGAGTGAGTGATATCACGAGAATTTGAGATAAGAGAAGATAAGAGAAGAAGACGAGAAGAAAGAGATGAGATGAAGAAAGGAGAGAAGAAGATGGAGATGGTTGTGTGTGGTGGAGTTCAAATGTTTGCGCTGAAGAGAAGAGAAACAGAGAGAGACGAAGGAGAAGAGAGATACTGGGAGAAGAGAGGGGAAAGGGGGGAAATGAAATGAATTCGAGTTTGGATGTGTTTTTGTTCTCGGCTGGGAAAATGAAAGAGGGAAAACGGGTAAGGCGGGTCAAGTAAACGGTAGCTGAGTATTAGGGTTTGGGCTGGTAGGAGTAAATGGGCCGATTAGGAAAGAATGGGAAATGGGCTGGGTTTAGATTAGGATTAAAATTTAGGTTGTTTTCTTTTCAGTTTTAATAATTTTGTTTCAATTCTATAATAATAATAACTAAAATAATAAAATGGAATAAAATCTAGTAAAAATGTAACATCAATAAAAATATAGTAATAATCCTAATTCAAATAGTAAAAACAAGCTAAAAGTCATAGAATAAAGGGGTAAAAATCATGTAAATTACGGAATGAACAATAATTAACACATGGGGAATATTACCGGGATCATTCTTGACTGATCCTCTTATCAGTCAATGATGATCCCTTGATCATGGTCTCAATCCCATGGATAATGGATAATGCCCCTCAATCATGCTTTGTGATTAGCAAGATTTGAATGCTCATAAACACTATAAATAGAGGATGAATTCCATTCGTCCAATACACCATAACCATTCTTCTTTCTCCCTAGAGAGCTTCAACACAACTCCTAAGGTGTCACACATAGTAACTTCTTGACAGTCTTAAGAGATCTTGTACTTTGATTACAAGAGGTTAGGTTTTACCCTTGAGTCTATTCACGGTCTTGTGAATAAGTCTTAAGGGGCGACGAGTTTTGACCTTCGACTCCTAGCTACCCAAGTGATCCCCCATCTTGTGTGTGACCGTGTTACCCTATCTTTGTTTCCAACAATCTTTAGACTTAGGCACAATGTCTCACTCTTTGAAAGACATGACCAATAACTTTCAAAAGTTAGACAAGTTCGAGGGGGATCGATTTCCGAAGGTGGCAAAAGAAAATGCATTTCATGTTCACCACTCTCAAAGTGGTGTACAAGCTCACTCAAGAGGTTCTGCTGGAGGGAAACGATGAGACACCGGAACAAACAAGGCGTCAGTTCAAGATGGATCAAGAATGACAACTACATTTGCATTGGTCACATTCTCAACGAGATAATGGATCCACTCTTCGACGTCTATCAAAATGTTGGTTGAATCAGCCAAAAAGCTTTGGGAGATGCTCGAAGCTAAGTATGTGCTAGAAAACGACACAAGTAAGAACTTTCTTGTTAGTCAATTTAATAATTTTAAAATGGTAAAGGGTAGGAAAGTTCTTGATCAATTTCATGAGATTCAACATATACTAAGCAACTTTAAACAACACAAGATCCACATAGATGAAGCCTATATCGTCTCTTCAATTATAGGCGAACTTCAACCTTTATGGAAAGAAACCAAAGGACTTTGATGCATTCTAAAGAATCTATTACTCTTGAGGGTTTAGCTAACAATCTTCGAATTGAGGAGGAATTAAGAATGCACGATGAAACCAAGGAGAATCCCTCCAAGGTTCATCTGGTTCAAGAGACTCAAAGGGAATAAAGAACAAGAATAAGTATGAGAACAATTAGATATAAAGTTTATAATTTTATGATATAATTTTGAAAATCGGAATCAGGTATTGTCCAGAGGATTGATCGTTCAATCAATCCAAAGCATTATGCTCAGTTCTGGGCCATTGACTTAAACCAATTTCTAGCATAAACGACCAGTTTTGGTTCAGTTTTCTTCTTAGAACACTACAACATGGCAGCCAAAGCATCATCGTTTTCAACAGTCGAAAAGGGTCTTGAGCGGTCGCTCCAGGAGGCACGCGACCGTTTATTAGTGACTGTTCACTTCGGTCGCCTCTTAATGATCGTTTGAGAGGCGCGCAACCGTTCAATGAATGGTCTATAAGATAGCGACCATTGAATTGAACGGTCGCTAACTTTGCGACCGTTCATTAAACGGTCACTAAGCTTAACAGTCGCCAGTTTAGCGACCGTTAAGTGTAAATGACCGCCCAGTTCTGACTCTTTTTTCAATCACAATTACCCAGAACAATTACCTAATTACAATCCAACCCAAAAAATCAAACTAGATCCAGAACAAGGGAGAAGAAGAAAACGAACATGAATCAAGCAACCCAACAGATTAAACCTATAAACCAGAATTAAACCGAGATATTTTAGAATATGAACATAAAAAAATCGAATAAAACATCCTCAAAAAATCAAGACAAACCCAGGAATTACGCAAATAAGAACCAAGGAATTACGCAAATAAGAACCAAGGAACGAGGAACAATCAACCCAGAGAATGTATTGAACTTGTGAAAATATCAAAATCTTGATCAAATTACACAAACTTAAGATCCGATTACATGATATCAAACAAGAAAAATGCGAATTAAACATGCGAAATTAAATTCAATCTAAACTCTAAATCTAAAAATGAAATCTTTCACACCGTCCACACCTCTTCGGCTTCTCTACTCCCCTTTTATACTTGAATTGCTCAACTCTTCCACCAAACTCAACCATTCGATCTCTTCCCTTGAACATTGAGATGGAGGTGCTTGATCTTGCTGCCTTTGTATGTGTTGCATGTCGCGCTTCATGTGCCGAGAAAGAGAATGTGATGGAGATCGCTTTGAGTGTTTAGGGGAATGGATAAGACGAAAAGTGAGAAAGAGAGGGAATCAGTGAGATGAGGAAGAATCCGGAAAGAAAGAGATGAGGAAATTAGGGAATAGGAAGTGAGGTTTCGATCTGGCAATTATTAACTAGAGCTCGGTCGTTTAATTGAACGGTCACAAAGTTCAATTTAACAGTCGTTAGGCTAGTGACCGTTTGATCAACGATCGCTAACTAGCAACCGTTGAATTGAATGTTGAGACCATTCAATTAGACAATCGCAAGCAGTGCAACCGTGTAATTGAACAGTCGCTACTTGCTACCGTTAATTGAACGATCGCAAATTGAACGGTCAACCAATCAAAAAATAGGATCGTTTAATTAACGGTCGCAGTTATCGGTCTCAGATCAACTTCCATGTTGTAGTGGAATTTTATCATAATTTTATTAATTTGAATTTTATCTAGCAATAATTTTTCTTTTGGATCAATGATTTTAGTTAGTTTGGATATCTATTATATTTGTTTTATACTCCCTCCGTCCCATATTAATTGACACTTTGACAAAATTTTGATCGTTAATTACTCACAAATCACAATGAATTACAATATGAAATTACTGTCATCAGAAAGATATTTTATTAAAATTTACAATGGAGGTAATTTTATATTGTAACTCATTATAATTTGTGAATAATTAACGGTCAAAATTTAGTCAAAATGTCAATTAATTTGGGACAGAGGTTTGATCAATCACGTTTTGGTCAATTTAAGATGTGCTTTGATCAATCACGTTTTGGTGGCGAACAAGGATTGACTTTTGGGCTTCGATATTGAACGCCATCTTCCATTCATACACTTTAAGCAAGGCAACGAAGACATCATCATCAACAAACAAATTCAACTCCCTTACAGAATCTAAGAGCTTTAGAGCTTTGTCTAAGCTCTCATTTAAGCAAAGCTCTGTTATTCTAGAGCTGAAGTTTGTGGTAGAATCAGATGAATTGGTGTTGATGATAGACATTTGCTGGCTTTTCCGGAGAAAGAGATTAGGGTTCGGGTTGAGGGAGGTGAGAGAAAGGGTTCTGGGTTTTTGGGTTTTATTGTGGATGGGATTTATAGAGTCTGGAGGAGGAGGAATTGGGATAAATCTAGAGGAGACAACCATGTTTGAAGGGAGAGTGGGGCTTTGATCAATCACGTTTTGGTAGCAAACAAAGCAATGTTTTTTTTTTTTTTTGAGTGGACAAAAATAAGGACATCATAGTCTTTTCACAAACATCCCCAAGGGCTTTTAAGTCTTTTCATGTTTTCCGGCTAATAATGGCCGGAAAGTCACCTGCCAGCCAATTGTTTAACAACTTTATCCCCTTTGAGTGCATTAAAAAAATGTGGTCTCTCAGTGGTCAGTTGTTAGAAATGTATGGCACCTCCCAGCAAATTTTTGATTGAACTTTACTTTAAAGTTTTAGCTAGTTTTAGTGACAAAAAGTGTTGATACATGTGACGGTATATGTTATCAAATAAAATATTTAGAGCTCAAAATTCATATTTAAGTTTCTTTCAATCAATTTTCTTGTATTACAAAGTTTCGAGCCAAACCGGTGAAATGAAACTTTGCTCTTAAGCTTTAGCATATTTAACGACAGAAAATGTCGACAAAAGTGACAATATATGTTACTGAGCCATATCGAGGCCAAGTTAACTTTGATAATAGATCAACTCGAGAAGCTAAACGAAGTAAGGCCTGGACAACAGTCAGTCATGGTTGTGACTACATGGGTCACGCCCATGACCTACTCTGTTCGTGACCCTCTCTTGACTGCTTGTGACCAGTTTTTAGGGGACAGTCACGGTCGTGACCCAGTTGGTCATGTTCGTGACCCCCTTTGGGTCCAATGGCTTCTTGTGCGAGAAACAACAATCACAATCGTGACACTTTGAGGCCACGCCCATGATCACGAATGTCATGTTCGTGAGCACCTCCTAGAGCGATGCCTCCTTCCGCAAGAAATGAAGGTCATGCATATGAAGTATAGTAGGTCATAAAGAGCTAGTAAAATATGAAAACCAAGTAAGTTCACAAATTTTAAAGGCTAGATAGTCTAGATTCTAGATTAGTAGATTGTAACAATATTATTCATCAGGAAGTAGAATATCAAGACAAGGAAAAAAGAAAAAAAACCCTAAAATTCGATATCAATCTCTAGAATTGTTGGCAAAAATGGCGAAGATAGCATTTGCAATGGAGTAGACCCGAAGGGAGAAGCCGAGGATACCCCAGATCTTCATCTTCTGACATCTCCTTCGTCAAAGAAGCATACTAGGCAGAATTTCAGACCAAGGAGGGAGCTTGAATTTTATCATTCATGGAAGGGTTGGATTTGGACAAGAAAGAAGAGTGAGGTTTAAGAATGGGAGCGGCGTGTGTTTGGTTGGATGGGGGTGGACACTTAAATGTGTTAAATACAATCTACCCTGCCACATTACCAAGCTTCAACGTACACCTCATCCGTCCACCAATTCTCATCTCACTTGACTTGGTGATGAGTCATTCACAAATATCACCCCCATGCTTTGGGTCACATTATCAAAAAAAATATCTTTGAGATATTCAGACTAACAACCCCAAAGTTTTTTATTTTTACAATAAAATTTTCAAATATATATGAGTTTAAAGTTGAGATAGGATAAATCTAATTTTTAAAATTTGGCGAGCAAATACTTTCCCAAAATTCAAAGGGTAGAAACCTAATTAAGGCACCGTTCTTTTGTGCGTTAACGCAACCGCAACGCAAATTACTGCAACCTATCGCAACATGCCGCAAATTACCGCAATGTACCGTAACTAACCGCAATGCAATGCAACCCAACGCAAACACAACGCAACGCACAAAAGAACGATGCCTTAGTTGGCTACAATATTATTAATCGTGAAATATTATACTCCCTCCGTTCCATATTAAGGCCCCGTTCTTTTATGCGTTAACGCACCCAAACGCAACGCAACTTATCGCAACCCTATCGCAACATAACGCAAATTACAATTACTTTTTAACTATTTCCACCGCAACTTAACGCAATCCAAACGCAAACGCAACCCACAAAAGAACGGATTGTCATAATTTTGACTTTCACAGTCTTCAATATTACTCTTTGATTGTTAATTTCTTTCATAATATGTTATTAACAATTGCATTATTATACTTGTATGATAGTATTTTCCGTTACAAATCTGAAAGTGTTAATTTTATATAGCAATTTATTGTATATATTGAGAAATTTATAGTAAAACTTTTTGAAATTTGATTGTACATTTTTCAAAGACGAGAATTAATATGGAATGGTTGAGAATTAATATGGAACCGGGGGGGGGGGGGAGTATCAAGAAAAGGAAAAACGAAAAAAACCCCTAAAATTCGATCAATAATCAATCTCTAAAACTGTTGGGCAAAAATGGCGAAGGTAGCATTTGCAATGGAGTAGAACCGAAGGGAGAAGCCGAGGAAACCCCAGATCTTCATCTTCTGCCATCTCCTCCGTTGCAACCGCTACTCATCCCATCACACAACAATCAACACCCACCACAGAGAGAAACTAAGCTTAAGGAAGATCTTGAGATCGAAGATGTTACCAACTATGTCGAAAGGGAGGTCGCCCTCCTCTTCTCGGCAACTCAACCCCGTCTTCCCTTACTACCTCCGCAGAATTATCAAGGTAACTTACTCTCCACTTCTACCCTTTTCCTTAATCACTCAATTCCCACTTTTTCTTATTCTTCTTGTTCGAATAGATCTAGCAGTGTGCTTGTTTTTGGTTTGTTCTCCCTATGGATCGTCTCTGGTGGAAATAAAATCAAATACTACAATGGGGTGGTTAACCTTACGTTTTCGGCTTGCTGATTTATCTGCTATTTGTGTTCAATTTCCTCTTGTTTGATGGTTTTGGTATTAGCTCGTGTTTTTAGCTAATTAGATCTGGCAAATTAAGTGTAGTTAGAGAAATTTATCACTTCAATACCATTGATAAAGGCTCAACCATAATTGCCAAAGGGGTTATTGGCAAACTTATAATTCCAGCTGTAGATGCTAATGCTGTAGCTTAAAATCTTGAATTTATGCATGGGAAGAGAGGTAAGCATGTCGAGTTTCAAATGTGGCATGTATGAGTATGTGTCAGACTTTAGAGATGGTGGTATAGGGGGTTCAATGAAACTGTCTTAGAATCTAACTGAGTTTGGAGTGTGATCTGTCTTCTATATGATCACGTCATTTCTGCAAATGGCTTTCATTGACACAGCTGTTGGTAGGTTATATTTTTTGGTGACCATTGTTGGCTCCTACATACTCTGTTTGTTTCTTAGATCTTTTTCATTATTTTCACCCTCGCAAAGAAAAGTAAATAGAAAAGTGAAAGACATATCGTCTCATGTTTGTCTTTGGGTTTTGTTGATTCTAGTGGCAACAAATGGACATTGAATATACCTTCTGGCAAATGCTTCACCTGTGCACATCTCCGAAAGTAGTGTAAGTAACTTTTATCATGTTGTCTTATCTGTGGTACTTTGCTAGGTTATGCTGTGTTGTTGAGTCTTAAGTTGGTTCTAGTTAGCTCATTCACAATGGCTACCTCTTCCTTGCTTAAGTTGATGGGAGATGATGGATTTAGGAGATTTGTTTTTTTTAGTTTATAGGTCAAATTGCTTTGCTTTACTCCTTAGCTAATATCCTCTTGGGAAGATATGTTAGATGCTGTCTTTGTTTCTAATGGTGTCCTAGGTTAGATGTCTTTTCAATAGTTGGAGACTGATGAAAACTTGTTGGATTTTGGCATCTACACCATTCTCATGAATAGCATTTTCTATCTAATTGTTGGGAACTGTGGGCATCATTATGGGCAGAATGAAATTGTCCATATCATGTCACATGCTTCATGCTGAGTCATCATGGAGCACGTTGAGAACATGGAGAGTTGTGTTTCAGTTTCTAGTTTGTATTAGAAATTTAGAATTGGTTCAGTAAGCGTATTGTCGGTAGTGATGGGTATGGGAAATCACAAGAGGTGAAATCAGTTCATTTGGGTGGAAAGTAGGAAGAGGATTTACTTTCTTCTATCATGTCTTCTTGAAATAGAAACTCGCTCTAACCAGTACCATTTCTTTGGGTTTGGCATGTAATGTGGACAAAATGCAGATATCAACACACAAAGTACCACAAACGTAAGCCTTTTTTCTCTTGCTTTGATTCTGAGATGGCATGTCTTTGCATTTAGAGCTGAATTTTGTATTGCAGTTGTACTATGTGATTCTTTCATTGAACGGTGATTCATTTACACATTTTAATGGTGATTTTTGACTGTCTTTCAATGCCAATGTCTATAATGATTGCAACTTGAGTAGAAGTGTTGGAACCTCCTCACATTCAGGAATGTCATGCGCTGAATTCTTTCTGCTTCACATTGTTGTGCACTTAGTTTTAAATAGTGTGCGCCATGTGTGCTATAACGCACAAAGCGCGCAGCTTTTCCCTTCCGCGCCTTATGGTGCGACTTATGGAGTTGCACTGTTCAACTCATAAAAAAAATGAAATCTTTGGTATATTTTTAAAAAAAAACCCCTTCTAGTCTGGGAGGAAACCCTAGACTATGTGACTCCCTCCCCTTCTTCCTCTCTCCTTGCACGACTATGCTTGCTTTATTTCTTTAGAAGAACATTTCGGTGGTACATCATATGCTAAAGACGATTTGCGTGATTTTTTGTCATATTACTTGTGTCTAATCCATTAATTGATGCCCTTTTTGAGCTTATTGCGAGAAAATATAGCTTGGAGAAAACTGTATTGAGATGCCTAGCATGTGTGAAGCGCGCACCTTCTCTCCGCGCTTCGTGCTTCGTGCCTTGGGGACCTGTGCATTTTTTTGTGCGCCTCGTGCTTTTCTAATCTAAGGTTGTGCAAATCATTTATTTTTGTACAACATACTGCCCTTGCTAGTGTGGATCAAGTTTGTAATATTTTTCGGAAGTTATGACCGTCCCAGTGTTTTCCATTAAAATTTGGAAACATGGTAAAAATAGCTCCCCACTTGCCGCTCTGGAGAAGACATAATCTCAATGTCTTATTCTTGTGGACACCATTTTTTTTCTGGTCTTGTTTTATGAATCGTTATATACATTTCACATACTAGATCATTAGTAGCAATTCTGTGTTTGAGTAGACGTGACCATAATCATACTGCATTCCTACTTATATAACAGAACATGGATAAGGATAAGTGTGCCATAATATGAATCTGATGCTGTTAGCTAAATTTTCATGCATCTCTTTGTTCTTTCAGAAACCAAGAATCAATGGGCTCGTGATGATCCTGCTTTTGTTGTTATCTGCAGTTTCCTTCTAGCAGTTTCTACGTTGGCTTATTGTGCTGCGTAAGTTCTGGATTTTGTTGGGTAAATTTTGACATATTATGATCGTATGCAAAGCAATTTACATGCAATTCTGTTGAGCTATACTTTTGCAAAAATGATAATACGCTCTCCCGTAAATATTTAGTAGGCCCCCCTCCCCCCACCCCACCCACCAGAGGAACAAAAAAAAAAAAAAAAAAATTTAGCAGGTTCGGAGGATGATAGTAGGGGCAGTTTAGCTTCTCAGTTACTGTTCTCATCAAGTGAGTTTCCACACGTTTTGGTCTCATGCTGCTCCTGTATCGCTCTGTTATGAGCAGCCTACTGAATTGGTTAACCTGGAAAGCATTGTGCGAACATTCCTATGAAGATTAATCATTGTGCAAACATCAGTTGAGGTGCCAAAGGTATTGAAAGCAGTGACACAAGATGCTAGGTGAAGCAACATGCATGATAAATGTCTAAATGCAAGGCTGGCAGCATTCTTCTGCTAGTGGCATAAAAATTTGAGATTTTATACCATTAGTATTTTAATTCCTAGTAACTATCATAATCCTATGCATGAGATAGGTACTAAACTTCGATAACATTTTCTTGAGTAGGGTTTGTAAACCTATTCACTGCCATACATTCGCTGGATACAGGAAGTAGGGTTTACTTAAGTGGAAGCTTACACTATGAATAGGATTCATCTTCAAGAAACGTCTAGCATTTCCCCTCCTATCTTTAGAGTTATATATTGGAATGCACCTAGATCTTATACAAGCCATACCTAATAGTGCACCTAGCGAAAGTAAAGATGCGTCTTACTCATGTTTGCGAGTTTCCCCCATAGATCTTACTATGATGTACTCCCTCTCAAATGATTGTCACTTTAACTAGCTTTCATCTTCTCACAATAAATGTCAAGTTATATTCCTAATTAAAAGTTAGTTATTAGTTTATCTATCTGCCCTTAATAATTGTTTTTATTCCCCTTACTAATATCTATCTTTTCTTAATTAGTGGTAATCATTGGTATTATGGTATTACCATAAATGTGTCAATTCATCTATACACCCTACTGTCTTTAAGCTACCCAACAAGGGTAAATAACTTGTTCTTGTTACTCTCCCTACTCTTATTTACTCTTACAGTTTTACTCCTTGTACTTATTCTCAAGTCTCTTCCTGAATAGACCTTTAGGTAGGCTATGGTTTCTGAAGAGTGGAGAGTACACCTTGGCAATGGGTGTTAAATGGTGGCTCCACGTTGCTTGTATTGTTGTGCATTGCAAAATGGAAAAAAGTTTTGTCATGTATCTAAAACCATTGACTCCATTTTCTTTAGTCTAAACATTCGAAGCTCGAACTTGCCCAAAATGGGCTTTTTAGGTGCCTAGAAAGCTTACACATCCTCTAGCCTTTGGGAGTTGTTCCACATTAGCGAATCTAGGTAGTCAACTTATAACCATTGAGGTACAAATTTTAGAGCTCAGGTTGGAGTTATAAATCAGGCATTATACTTGGTTTGAAATATTATTGTAAGAACTAGCATAGTGTTTATTAATGGAGATTGTTTGGTCCTTGTCGCCCCTCAAAAGGATTCTATGGTGTTTTTGTGGCCATTTGAGATACTTTGAATGTATCATACACAGTACAAAATCATGGTGCAGTGTCCTTGGAATTGAATCACATAAAGGCACTTGCAAGATGGTGTCAATTTGGAGATCCAAGATGCAGTTTCAATAGTGAGTCATGGTTTCACTTTCAACTGGAATGTGGCGAATTGTTCAAATGTGATGATTTGTACTACATCGCAGGTGTTGTTGGCCGTGAGCGCACTTGACTAAACTCCGCAACCTTTCTGATGTGGCTAGTCTGTGGCTAATGGGCCACCTTTTGTATCCATGGTGTTAATGAAACAATTCTACTTATTTGAGTCGTTTAAATGGAGATGTTTCAAAGACATTCTTGACATACTAAGATGAAAACTATTGGACATAGTTTTGGAGATCTTTAGAAAGGTGTTGAAAATTTAGCCAAAATTGTCAGCCATGTGCTTTTAGTCGCTTGCATATGTTCTGTGATACTATCTAATTTCTATACACCTCAATATGTTATGCGATACTCTATCATAGAAAGACTGTCAATGATTTATTTATGTGATATCCCAAAGTAGTGTCCACTTTCCAAGAATGGAAGTTTTAAAGTAGTGTCCAATTTATGGACATAGTTTTAAATTTAAAAATACAATTATGAAAATGAGGAAAATTTGAAATGATATTTGTAAATTCTGATACAAAGGATATTATTGGTATTTTGTGTTCAAGAAAGATGGTTTGTTGATATTTCTTAAAATGTGTGCAAAATCAACTAGGATATTCTTTTGATGACACACACACACACACACACATAAGTAAAGGTATGCATCATGTTATAAAGCTTATTGTCGCCTTTTGGGATTATACAATTTATTAGGTGCAAATGAAGAAATTGTGCTAATTGAAATGGTTGAGTAATTAAGAACTAAGAGGTGTTGCAGAAAAAATATGTCAAATTTCTTAGGACTATTTACTTCCTAAATAATGGCTCTAGGAAATGATTTTTTTTTTTTTTTTTGGGGGGGGGGGGGTTTAGCAAAATGGTCCAAATTTGTCAAATGGTGATTGACGGCCCTCTTTTTTAAATGTTCTACTACATTTTTCTGGGTGATTTAGAGGATTTCAATTCCCACAATAATGTCTGTTTCTGTGGTATTTTGGAATTATGTTCAAGGCAAATGAGTTGGGGCCTATGAGTACTAAAACTGTAGTAACTTGTTATTATTTATATAAGTGTGCTTCCGTTGACACCTTAGAATGTTAGTTGGTCATTATGGGTTATTTTAAGAGTGTTGCTTGTCACTATAATACCCCTGCCTCTAACAAAAGTGTCCTCTTGTTAATGAATGTTAGTGGAAAACCCTTTTTAAGTACAAATTACCTATAATATCCTTTATATTTTGAGGGAGTTGAAACTCCTGTTCAGCATGTGGTTTTTTGGGCTATTTGGAGAGAAAGGAACCAAGGAGTTTTTGAGGGAGTTGAAACTCCCGTTGAGCGCATGAAAGATATCTTTATGAAGTCTCTCTACTTTTGGGTTATCGGGAAGTTTAGCTCTTCACCTTTTGATGTAGTCGATTTGGTGGATAGACTTTTTTTTTTTTTTTTGAGAAAGGATAAACTTTATTTTGGTTGTACATAACTTTGTAGGAGGCTTTATAAGCATCTTATGTTTTCATCCTATTATTAATATATCTTATTTTCCTATAAAAAAGTATTATTTATATTTTGAAACAAAAATGTTTATTTTAGATTTCCCTCCTTTGTTAATTGCTATGTTACTCGAATTTGGGTGTGGATGTCCGATATGGACATGGATAAGGGTGTCAGACTTGGCTAATTTTGTGAAAATTTGCATATTTCCATTGTAATTTGAAGTGTTGAGTGTCGTACCCTTGTCCGCGTGTGAAGGGTCCGACACGGGTACAACAAGGAAAATGAAGAGTCAGGGTAACATAGCTTAATTGTGCTCAGGAATTTGAATTAATAGTATTTTGGAATCTTCATAAATTTGAAGCTTCCACTTTTAGAAAGTGGATTTGGGGACATCTCAAAAGGAGTACTGGGCAAGCTTTTGGGGATGGAGTACTCATTTGAGGTGTTTCGGAATATAACTAAGCCATAACAATACTTGAAGTTGCTTGAGGTGTATAAATGTATATGAGGGGTTCAATGTACAGTAGTTTGCACCATTTCAAGAGGTTTGCATACAAAATTAGCAGAGGCTTTTGGGACCTCCCAAATGAAGTTATTATGCACTGTATTTAGGAATTTGGCAAAGATGTCCTTGTAGTTGTCTGTAATTGTGCCACTGTGTTATAGCATGTTCCAAAATTAAAATGGACAGTCGTTTATTACACACTATTTAGTTTGTGTTTTCTAGAAATTTATGGGGCTTGTGTTTTTGATACTTATTTTAAAAAAACTTATGGTCTGAGAATGATTTTGAGCTGTATAATGAGTGTTCCTCGCATTCAATAAGCCCCCACCTTCACCTTGATGCTTTGGCCTCGGGCTCCAGGACTGTGCGCTTTTGTGAACCTTGAGCTTTTTAAATATTAAGGCTACAATTATGCACCAATTAACATAATAATAATAAATTATTATTATTATTATTATTATTATTATTATTATCATCATCATCATCATCATCATCATCATCATAATCATCATCATCATCATCATAATCATCATAATCATCATCATCATCATCATCTCTCTACCTTTGAAGCAACATAAACTATCCCCTAAGGTAAAGACAGAGAGAAGGGCAGAAGGCAAGGCCAAATATTTTGGATATGGAATACATGTATAGATGATAACGTCTTTTTGGACTTGAATTAGTCCCTGGTGTTTACAAGTATTTCTTAAATTTGTTAGAGGCGAGATGTCTTGCACTCAAACAGTGTTTGTGAACATCAGACTCTTCACTGTCAATTTTTCCTTGGATGCTATGCTCCTGGACGCATTAAAGCCCTATTTATGCACCTGATTCTTGTGGACACTCTAGAGAGTTCTTGCCTAGAGATACTCTTTTGATGGGCCGTGCTTGTCATAGCCACATAGGTAGTTTGATACTTACCCCTTGCCCTGGCTTATAGAGCTTGTTGGTAGTTACCCCTAAGATACGGGTCTTGTAGGCGGGCCTGCTAACCTTCTTAAAATAAAGAAACACTCTAATCCAGCACACATACTGAAACACCTGGCTACCTCCAAAATATGTTGCGTTCTCAGTATTGATCAAAGTTTCTCATTGTTGTCCCTGCTTGTTGAGTATTCTAGTGAAAAAGGATCTGACCTTATTTTGTTGATTGCGTCATTCTGAATTTTCTACATCTGTCTTAACAGTGTGGGGACTTCTCGTGAGATGAAGCAGATTCTGAATTTTCTTGACATGTGATTCAGAATAAAATAATTAAAGATATCTTTACTGGATTGGGTGGCGAACTAGATTTCTTTGAGAATAGGTTGAATATGTAACCAGGAAATTTATGAAGCATCATTGCTAGTGTAATGTATTTTGTTGTTTTTGTTTTTAATTCTGAAAAAATAATGTGTTTTGTTGTTGGAATAACACCAGTAATTGTCCTTGTTATATTTGTTATCTACTTTGAGTCATTTCATTCTAGCTGGAGATCTCTAGTTGAAGACATCTTATTTTACTTTTAGTATTGATGGGAAAATGCAGGTATGATCATAGCGCAGGACATGCCGTTTATGTAGTTCTTTCAGTGTTGCTTTTCCATTTCCTTCTAACTGGAGTTTTTCTAGCTACTTGTTGTTGGTAAGTTTTCAGTCACCTCAATTTGCTGTCTGTCTTTGTATGATTTTCTGCCTAGTGATTTTATTGATGCCGTATTCATTTGACTGTTTGCCTCCTCCATTCTGGATCATCATGATTAACTTTGTTGCATGACTTCTAATGTCTTATGTAATGGCAGTCTCATTGGGAGGGTGGTGGGGCTTCTGTGGTCGGATTGGGTGAAAGCAATGATAATCTGGATCTGATTTCTATTTGATATTCTTGTCCATGATTATAGAAAAAATAATTGCTGTCCATCCTGGTGTTCAGCTTATGTATCAGTGATTTTTGCACAAAATGATTTATGTAGTAGTCCTTTCAATTTTACAATCAAGCAATCCATCTGCAAGTGACTGCAACTGTTTATCAGAAGTTGAATTAGTCCGTTATTGCCTACATTGACCTTTTTCGTTGCCCAATTAAAATTTGCCTACATTTTATAAGGCACCTAGTTGTTCCGTTTCTGCTGGATTCTGCCTTCTTTGCCACGAGTGAAGCAGGTAAACTTAACCTTAGCTCAAGCGTCTGAATGAAAATGGTAATTAACCTAGTAATCCAATTGTTGTAGTGGGGAGTCTGAAGCCCAACTCTTGTGTGGAAATTCCTGGTCATATGTCATGTTACAGAATGAATGTTCTGTTGTTCATAGACTGTTATAAAAAAGAACGTGGTCATGCTTTTATCTGTATTTTAATTCCTATGACGATTTTTGAGCACTGCTGTATCCTGGTTTGCTGTGGGCTCAAAGTTCAAGCAAGAGCACTATAGCTATTTGTTTTGTTTATCTGAAAATGAAGACCTGAATCTTGTTGACTCGAACATGACTGACCCCAAAGTTAACCCAGCCTGAACCCAGATCTAATGACCGGATTGCCAAGTCTGGGGGAGAAGAAGATGATGACGAGTGGGTGATTGAGGCCCAAAGAGTTGAAGGAGGGGTGGGGTGTTTGCTAAATAAAGTCTTTCATATTGTACTTGAAGGGGCTCAGATTAAGAAACATTTTTTTTTGTGTGTGTTTTCTTTTATTTTTTAATGACTCAGCAGCTATTACTAGCTTCAACAGAAAAAGGGGAAAACATTCAAAAAATTAAGTTTTATTTATGGCAGTTACCAGGTTACCTAGTGGCCATTTGGTTATATGTTAATCTAGTTGGAAAACAAGGAATACATAGTGACATTTAGGGAAAATATGAAAACAAAGTGGCAATTAAGGCGTGGAACTTGTATCTCTCATACTTTGATTCTAATTTCTGTACTATGCAGTTTAGGCACCATACTTTGGTGGTTGATGTTTAAGTCTCTTTTTCTGTCTTTTTTTTCCCCCCTTAATGCAGGTTTCTGACAAACAACTACCTTAGAGAAGAGGTCCCAAATAGTTATGTGGTTGAACAGCGAGTTGAATGGTGAGTTGCTGCTTCTGATCATTTTCCTTTGAGAAGGAATGAGAATCCTGGAAGCAAGATGTTAAATATGCTGCCTGATTTGTTTGGTCTCCCCTTGTGCCTTTCTGCATTGTTTGTAAAGAATTGTGCTTAACTTGCTATTTGGTTAAAGAAAAAACCTCTGCTCCTTGCATGTTTTAAGCTTACCATGTTAAGTGCTTCTGCTGACACGTGTTTGGTCTTTTTGAAGGTTATATGCGTTTGATGTGCACTGTAACTCTTTCTTCCCAATGTTTGTTTTACTATACGGTATGTAGCTGGTGTCATCCTTAAATCTTTGCTTTGCTTTCTACTCCTGAAGACAAACATATGCTCCAGGAGATTTTAGGGTTTACTAATTAACTTTTCCTGATTGCAGTGATACATTACTTTTTGTCACCTCTTCTTCTGGCGCATGGTTTCATACCCGTACTCCTCTCAAATTTGCTTTTCATGGTTGCCGTTTCCTATTATCACTACCTCAACTTTTTAGGTTATGATGGTAAGCTTAGTATTTCCTTTGTCCTAATTTTTATTTGGCTAGTTCTCTGAGAGGAAAAGTGGGGGATGGGATTGGAGAGGGGTTCATGCTTCATACTACAAATAAAAGTTGGCTTGATGTGCATGGACACCATAGGCACATTGACCTGCTTTTATGTAACCTTCTTGTGTCGAGGCTATTTCTGACATGATTCTTTGTTTGAAAAACCTTTAACAAATGCAGTGTTGCCATTTCTGGAGAGGACTACATTTTTCCTTTACCCCATTGGCCTTGTTATAATTCTCTCGCCTATTTGTAAGTGCTGGACTCTGCTCTTTCTTCTAGAATTATCGCTCTTTGCTCTAGAATTGTTGCTCTTTGTCTGCACTGCAATCACTTCTGATGTCGTATTTGGTTTCTGCAGTTATCCTGAGCGGCTTTAATCCATCAAGATATGTAATGAACCTGTATTTTGGTCAACGGCTATGATTCTCTAAGCTGAAGCTGCCAAATAGCATCATATAAAACTACTGATCTGCAAAATTGTCAGGACATATGAAGATGACATTCTCGTGGAAGTTAGAACGCTTTCCTTGCATATGTGAGAAAGATTTGCCATGCAATCATCCATGGGAGCTCCTGTAATTTTTTTCTTTTAATTTTTGAAAACCTTGAGGGCAGTTTTGTTTCTGGGATTTTATTTTTCACTTGTCCAAAGGGAAATAGGTTGAGGGAGGAAAATTGTTATTGTGACTACTGAAGATGTGATCAAATGATTGATGAATGTAATGTTTCCAGCCATTTTGATGTGTGGATCTACCATGAGAATTTACTGATGTAAAATGTAGCACATATTGGCCCCTATTTGACTCTCAAAGAGGCAGTTTACATTCAATGTTGGATTACTGACTACTGACTAGTTGGCTAAGGTTATTAATATTATGTGTTTATACTGTATGTTGAATTTAGTACAAGCTAATGTTAAGCTGCAAGGACTTCTTACACCTAACAAAGGCAAAGTGTTTAAAGCATAAAAACTTGAAACAAAAACAGCACCAATAGTCCAATACTGGAATCCTACCCCAAGTGAAGAGCTTGTCCGGACATTTTTGGTAACTAGATGACGTAGGGCATGCTCTGTTGTCCAACATAAATATATAATGACAAAAAGTTTTTATAATTAAGTGATCATTGAATACTCTTCGACCCCTTTTATTTGTTATTTTAGAAAAAAAAAGTGGAAAAATCAATGCAATATCAAAATTAATGGCAGATATAAATCAAAATAACCAAAGTACCTTCAATTTCTTCCAACTTTACAGTTTCCTTGTGTTTTTCCGACTTATAGCTTCACGTAACTAATTCTCATGAGCAACTTCTACTATTCCTTGTCAAAATCTGAAAACGAATGTCAGTTTTTCCAATCTCACCTATTTTGCATGACATAAAAGTTGGGGGAATATGGAAAGGAGTGTTGGTGGTTCATATTTCTTTACTACATTTCTCTGATTCTTTCTTTTATTCAACTTCACTTGTTTCTTTTAAGTATGTACGTGGGCCCCCCTTGCATGTCATATGAAATAATCGTAAAAAAAAAACTATTAGCCTTTTCATTATCACTTGCTACTTCTTTGTCTTTCATTTTGCATTTGCATTTTCCTCACCTTAAAATTGTCTCTCTTAAAATGGTATGAGATGCACCTTTTCTAATATGGATAGATAAATTGGTATTTGGTAGACCTCCAAATTAGAAATATTGTGGTGCTCTATTAATGCATCTAACTGTGACCTTGTTTTTTGTCACTTTGCAACGAATTTCATAAATTACCAAACTAGCTAAGTTGCAGATAGGTTTAGAAGAGAAAAATGGAGCCATAATCATTTCTTCTGAAGCTGTTGATCAATGGAGGATTTAGTGTGTTCAGAACGTGACTAAATGGTTTAGACATTTTTTTTTTCAATTATTAGTAGCCACAAGACTAAAAGTTCAAAAAGTAGTAGTTACAACTCACAAGGCTAAATGGTTTAGACTTTGACTGCCATTTTCACATGACTTAGCATGGACAATTAAAACATTATTTGGGATGAGAATTTAAGGTCTAAGGATTAGTGTGCATTGGGGGTGAATATAGGAGTGAGCAACTATCAAGTAGTTGCCCCAAATTGCACTTGGGTAGGATAATATGCACAATAAGGTCTGTTCAGAAATCTGATAATAGCAAGTTTCAATGATATTTTTAATTATTTTAAAAAGTTGAGTGACATTAATGATACTTTCTAAAAGTCAATAATATTTTTTACTAAAATGAAAAGTTGAATAATATTTTCGTTCAAGCACTCAACATTTGATTCATCAACTTGTGAATATAATGAATTAAACTTCCATTTTCTCACCTTTTTGTTTCTTGCATCAAGAAACATACATTCAGAGTATATATTAAACTTTACTCCAAAATGACAGCGCATACACCATGGGACACACACAAACCACATAATAATAATGTAAAGGGGAAAAACAAAGGCGTCACTCTTCAAACATTACATAGTTCAGGATTACGTATGTGTATTACGTACGAAGAAGGAAAGAAAGTAATAAAATTAAAAGAGGTAGAATTATGGTTGTAGTTTGCTGCCGTCAACATCGACGACAAAGCGATATCGAACGTCGTTCTTTTCAAGCCTTTCAATAGCTTGGTTGATGTAATCCATCTTCACCACCTCTATTTGCGATGTTATTCCCTTCTCCGTACAGAACTCCAGCATTTCCTCCATCTCTTTCATGCTTCCTATGAATGTCCCCGTGATCGACCTCCTCCCTGTTACAAAGTAAGTAATAACTTGCATCAATATCTATCTATAGTGAACCCAATTCAAACGTGTATGTCATTTTCACGATTTCAAACACAAGACAAGAGACATTAACATGGTCTTTTGTTATATCACTAATTGCATGAAAAACTATCCTTTATGAAAATCTACATAGAAAGGGTGAATACATGAGTCTTAACACAAGATATTTTTAGGTCATTTTTTTCATTAAATTACATTTGAGAAATATAATTTTATACAATTTATATATATTTATAGCATATTGAATTATATACTAATTTTTCAATTAAATATGTAATAATATAGTAATTATACCCTTAATAAATACTTGCTCCTCTCAATATTTGTTGTCTAGACAATTGTACTGTCAACTTTTAAAAGTTTTAATCGCAAATTTTTGAATATATGTAATGATTTTTATCATGTAAAAATAGAACTATTATATTCATAGTGAAAAATACTTCCATAAAAATATAATTTTACAATTTATTTTGGAAAAAAATGTTAGAAAATGATGATCAAAACTTTTGACGGTTATTTAAAAAATGATAAATATTTAGCACAGACAAAAATCTGGGTTCAGGTAAATTCAGATAGAAAAAATTTGGATAATGTTAAAATTCGGATGAAAAATTCATGTGCGAACCCGGTTTATTCCGGGTCGGACAATTAGGGTCGAAAGTGGGTTCGAACAATAGAAAAAGAAAAAATTTTTTGTGTGAGAATATTCGGTCAATTTAGTCAATATCAACTTTCTATTGAGCTCTACAAATATTTAGGACTTGAGAGTGGTGGTTGGAGTTGGTTACCGAGCATGACTAAAGGAGAAGGAAACTGAAGAGGTTCCCCGATGACCCCATTGAGAATCAACTTCCCATTGAGCTTCAATAGAGGTAGATAAACCGCAAGGGGATGTACAACTGGTATTGTGTCTATTAGATAGTCGAATGAGTCTGCTATCTCCTTCATTTTCTCCTCATCCGAGCTCACCACATACTCATCTGCACCCAAATGCTCCAATGCCTCTGCTTTCTTCTTGTTCGAGGAGCTTATCACTGTCACGTGGTGGCCCATTGCTTTCGCCATCAAAACCCCCATGTGGCCCACCCCTCCAAGGCCCAATATACCACCTTTCAGCCCACTCTTGTTCAGCCCAAAGTGCTTCAATGGGCTGTATATTGTCACTCCTGCACATAGAAGTGGTGCTGCCTGCTCTGACTCCATTCTTTCTGGTATTTTTACCACAAATCTACCAACGTACAAAAACAAAACAAGATAATTATTGAATGTAACAAAGAAAAAGGGACCACCCGTTGTAATTCAAAAAAAATACACCTACTCATTTTGCAAATAAAAAAATATTAAAAAAGAGGAGAGGTGAACATAAATACATATGTATAATTTGGATATTCTGAAACGTTTTTCCTACAAAATTACAATTTGAACCAAATCTTGTGACAAATTTTCTACCTATTTCCCATTATTTTAAGTTGGAAATCAAATTCTATTAAATATGTATTTACGAAAAAAAAATCAAAAATTTTAACCCTAATATTTTCTTAAAATTATGACCAAGCGGTCTCTAAATTTATGTTAGAGGATGTTAATGGCCAGTGGCGAATCTTGACCTTCTAATTAGGGGTAACCAATACATTATTATTCTATATAATAAACATAAAGGCCGTGTTCTTTTATGCGGTATTTTGCGGAATGATGTGGTGAGGTGTGGTGGAATTGTGGTAGGTTATTGGTATGGGGTAGGTGAGGAGAGAGAATATAAAAAGTAGAAGAAAAAAGTGAGGAGAGAGAAAAGTAATGATTTGCGACAAAATGTGGTAAGTTGTGGCAAATTGCGGTAGACTGTGGCACCGCAGTTTTGCCAACCGCAGAAAAGAACACGGCCAAAATCCATAATTATTATTCCAAATTATACTAAATTATTTTATTTTTTTGGGTTAACGATGTCCGTGACCACCGTCAGCCATGCCCTAGGTCCGCCCATGTTAATGGCATAATTATAGTCCAATAAATCACTCACTCATGAGTCATGATAATGAGTTTTTTGACCCCTCCTAGTTTCTACGAAAGAAATAATGGAAAGATCTGTCAACCAATGTGGAGGGACAATAAAGTCTCATAGCGGTAATTAAGCGTAGAGTTGAAACAATCTCGTATTCTCCTAGAACCACATATTTACTTGGTAGTAGGTCCATGTACTGAACCAACCCTACCAACTTTTTTTTTGGTTGACAAAACACCTTTCTTTATTTATTTTCGTTAAGAATCATAAACTTCTTTTTTTTTTTTGACAAAACAGCTTTCTTTATTTATTTTTGTTACATAAGTTGACTCATCCACTGGGACAAGATTGGGTACACACTCAGCTTCATGCCCATAAAAAACCTTAAATAGTACTAATTAATTTTACTATAAAAAATTATAAATATTGGAACTCGAATCATGTTGAACGATATAAATTTTACACTCTTATAGCACAAGTACCTTTCAATTATTTTACATAAATAAATTCAATTCAAAAATTGGAGTTATAATATTCATAGATTATTTTTTTTATATATAAAAGGTAAATAAATAGAACTAGCCAATTTAATTTCCATCTGAGACCATGTTATTTTACATGTATGGTTGGTAAGATACAGAAATGATGCAGTGTGGTGAAATTGTGAAAAATGTGTTCAGTTGTGGAATCATATTGTGAAATTTGTGCAAAATATAGTTGATGTGGTATGTAAGGAGAGAAAATGTGAGAAGTAGAGAGAGGAAAGTGAAAATTTATATCAATAATAATTGTGATAAAGTGTAGTATAATATGATAAAATATAAAAGAATATTGAGTGATACGATGAATTGTGACACTGACCGGCGTAAAAGAACATGAGTTCAAAGAACGTGACTTTAGAATAGGATAATGGACCACAAAGAATGAAAGATGAAGAAGGAATATGAAGAAAGAAGAGGAGGGAGTGCTCACTTTTGATCAACAACCATGTTAGATGCAAAGCCACCTTGGGTGGTCCTACCATCAGTGTAGACATCGTTGTAGGACCAGATCTTCTTGTTGCAATACTGCTCTTCCTCCATCTTGCATGGACTGCAATTTCTGCAGCATCCAACGATGAGACCCACACCCACCCTATCTCCTACCCTGAACTTTGTCACACTGGATCCTACCTCCACCACTTCACCTACTACTTCATGCCTGCCATTTATATATTCCAATCAGTTACATTAATAAAAATGAATAAATACCAAACATCATTATCCTTGTTTAATTAGTTTAATTGTCTTTAGTTATCCCATATCTGGCTCTCGGATACTCGTACTGTTTGCTGCTTTATTTCTCCTTCACTCAAAAATAAAAATAAAATAAACGTGTTTGTTGTAGCTGCTTTATTCACTGCAAATTAGGAATCTGTCTCTATTACTCATTAGCTAGCAATCGTAGTCAAATAAGTATAACACGATATCATCTATTTTGACCATGAACATGACAAGTTTGTTACAGAAATAGAAGGGGAAAAAAACAACAACGAACTAAGAAAAAATCTACTACTTGTATCACTTTAACCAATAATATCTAACGAATTAAATATATTTATAAAATTATATTACCATATACACATATTATTTACTGTAAATTTAATCATATCAATTTTATGTTTTAAATTAGTCTATACATTGGATAATTGTTAATTAAGATTTATAAACATTAACTACATGTATTCATTGCCACATATATATAATAAGGTAGGGGTTGAGAGGGGGGGGGGGGGGGGGGTTGAATTAATACGTGTCTACATAGGATTTTGATCTTCTAATTCGTTCGAGAGGATTCTTTTAGTTTATTTATCGTTATCAAGGCTCCAATAATTGCCTCCTTAAATAACAACAATGGGATAGGAGTATCTTATTTAGTGTAAGCTAATGTCAATTGATTAGGTGAAAGTTTGTGCACCTTTAGACCTCTTTTACCGAGAAAATTCAATCTATAAAATCAAAATACAATCACTTTGCTTGAGCTCAAATAATGTCCCGTTCTTTTATGTGGTAGATTGCGGTGCGGTACCACACCATACCGTAACTCTTTAATTTTTATCACACTTCACCACACCAGACCACAATCATTACCAATATATCTCTTCATTTTATTTTATTTTCACTTTTCTCCTTTACTTTTCACATTCTCTCTCCTTACTTACCTCACTTACCATAATTCTCACTATAATTCACAACTCACCACAATTCACCACACATTTTCAAATTCTACCGTACCGCACCATTACCACACCACAACCAACCACAACCAACCGGATAAAAGAACGGGCCTAATACTCATCTATTTTAATTTGTTTGTCACACTAACCACCTTTACAAATGAATGAACATTGGTAATAAGGTGAGGAGCTTATAAGTTATCCAAATTATTCCTTGCATCAGAAAAAAAGCACTATTATAATCCTAAATAAATTTATTTATTAGAAATAAAATAATTAAAATGACAATTACTGAAACTGTAAAACTCACAAATAAAATGAAATATAAGAATTAATTATTGTAACAAATATTTTGAAAGGACCTAGCACGTAGCACTATTTTGGTATCTAGAAGATGTGTATGAAAAGCCAATTTCCAAATTTTCAAAAAAGCAAACTAAAAGTCCTTATCATGAGAAAAATTTTATCTTCTATTATACCTTTCGATTAGTCAAGGGCTGGTATGGAATTTTTTTTTATTAAAATGGACCAAACAATGAGCAACAAGAACTTCTAATTAAGATGGACAATTCCACTTTTGATTATTAAATTGTGAAAAATTTACCATACTTAATTTTCTTTTCAATTATGATAGTTGAAAATTTATTGTTATTGAATGGGTTAAACTTTCATCGGTTAAAATGATTTATGTATAGTAAATATTTGTAGCAAATTACTTTCAAAATATATTATTATTTTTTATTTTTAAGTGATATGCTTTTTAACTATAATAATTGAGATCAAGAAAATAAGTTACAATAGAATCTCCTATTGATAAATGATAATCAATGATGACAGTTATATATCTTTGCGTATCAAAATTGTCAGTCATATTCCTTGCCTCTTACACAGCCGTGATATATATTTTCACGTTTCCTATTTATTTTTCATTTTAAAAGAGTAAAAAAAAAGATAATTAATAAAGTTAGAAAAGAATTATGAAATTACTTAAATTGATAAATATTAGTTATCAAAGATGAAAAATATAGATATTAAATTAGTAAGAGTTCACACAAAATAAGAAATAATTAGAGACAAAAAAAAGAACTAAATAAACAAATAAATAAGAACATAGGGGATATAATATCTATATATGCATATGGATGGAAAGGTCCAGTGGTGAAAATCAGATTGTACACTACATATCATCGAGTACAATGTACTATCTACTCAGTTATAGAAAATGATCATCTTCCCAAATTTAAATATATTCATTTTGAATCTTTGAGTTTATCCTGTACGTATCCAATCCAACCATCCGTCACTGAATTCATCAAATTTGAAACATTTACGTGTTTCTTTTTTCTTCAGAATTGAATGGAAGGAGACTAATCAAAGAGTGCATACAACATGCATGTATGCAACGTACAGTGGTGTGGCAGTTTTCATATATTCATGTTCATAAAATACGAGAGAGAGAGAGAGGGAGAGAGAGAGAGAGAGAGAGAGACGAACCCAGGGACCATGGGGTAGCGAGACATGCCGAGATCATTCTTGATTTGATGAACATCACTATGGCATATCCCACAGCACAACACCTTTATGTATACATCTTCCGCCCCTGTTTCCCTGTACGTCCATGTTCCATTTTCATCCTTACTTTTTTACATCCAAAAAATACCCACTAATCGATAAATTCAACCCCAAAAAATCCTAAATATTACATGATACCTACCTGATCCATGACGGTGTTAATTTTTTTTTTTAAAGAAAATAATTAATATTTATTATAAATATTCATTTATAAAATTTATTAATATTTTACACAAATTTATCCATAAAAATTGCAAAGAAAAAAATAATAAGAACCCATAGTAAAGGATAGAAGATGAAGTTAATTAATTGGTTGATTACCTGAGAGAGTAGGAGTAAGGAGAGAGAACCCCAGATGGGTCTTTGGCTGCCCACCCAGTTACCACCCTCTCAGTTTCCTGGTTCTGGCTTCCCATTTATAACTCAAACTTGAATTCAATTTGAATGTAGAGAGAAACTGCTTTTGGGCTCTCTAAAAAATTGTGGGATAAAGCACAGGAGAAGGGTGGTGGATTTATATACCCACACAATAACTGAATAAGAGTATACCACAAAGAAAAGAGTGAGTGGAAGGAAGGAAATCATGGATAGGGACAATTATTTGGTTTTTGTCTTTACTTTTGTATATTGAGTGCCTTTTCCTTGTAGTGTTGATTGATTGCTCCAACGGAAAGTTAAAATTAACAAGAAAATAATAGAGAATATCAATTTAAAAGAGGAAAGAAAATTCAGGAAAATAGTTTAGGCCTTCAGGGGTAGGTGAAGGTTCGTAATGTTACATCACCCAGTCGATCATCAACTAAGAGGGTAGGGCACCGTTCTTTCATGCAGTACCACAATCTACCGCAATTTACTATTTACATTTTCACTAATATCAACACCTATTTATTATTTTCCACCGCAACTTACCGCACTACAACTTGTCACACCGCAATTCCACCGTTATAAAATAATAGTGCCTAAGATAAGGATTCGATTTAGGCAAGCACCAAGGGTAAGTGTTGGACTTGGATTTAGGTGAAGCACTTGTGGTCAAAATGATTAGATGCTGTTGGGAAAATGATGTTTGACCGGCTTGAATCTTCATCATCTTCACTTGGCTTGACTTCTTGATCTTCTTGCGGTATGTATGACAAGATGGAGATACGACTTAATAACCAAATAGTTATCTTGTTTGGATATTGCTAAGAGTCATGGTTTCGAACTTCATTTTCCTTAAGAACTATTTACTTTGAGAAATGATAAAAGTCTTGTGCAAGACACATGTTTTGTGTCTTGTCATTATAGAAAACCTATATATTTGTGAATTAAATTGGAAAAAAGTTACATTATTGACTTCTATAACTATAATAATATATATAAATTGTATAAAATCACACTTTTATCTATATTTTTAAAAATTTACAAAAAAACGTCTAAAATATGCCCAACGGATGGGGTTCATTCGTTAGGGTGTCAATTTTAATTGTTGGCGTAGCCAACACATTCCAAGCTTCTTATAATTGATAATTAATAGTATCTGTAAAAAAAATTGGGGTTAAAAACGATAATAAGTATTGATTTTATAAGGGAGAAGACATTTAAGGAGTGTCTTGGGGCAAGACACTTATCATCACCCACTTACTATACCGTAAATATTCTGAGGGATAAAACTTAGCTCTTGTTGCACTCAAGACATAGGTTTCTCACTTGATTCTCTCAAGTATAGCTGCAGTCTATACTTGAGAGGATGTGATATTATAGAATAGAAGAATTGATGTTTGTGATGCTCTCAAATGGCTTGAGAAAGTCTCCTATTTATAGGAGACTTTCACACCTAATCCAACCCTAATTACACCCATTAGTCAAAGGCATAATTAAGGTCCTTAATGATGGATTATGACTTTGACTTGGTCAACTAATATAGCTATTGAAATATATATAATATCGGACTTAATATTGATATCATACACTTAATACATAAGATTATATAGCCTTTAGCAATTAAAACAGATTCTGGGTTCCAACACGGTCCGTGTTGGATCAACACGGTCCGTGTTGCCTCAACACGATGTTGAGCCCAGGATCGTTTTATCTTGCTTTCTGGATACCAACACGAACCGTGTTGGTCTCTTATGGACTCGTGTTGATCATATTCTTGATGTTTATCTTATATATGATCCTTATAATTGTTCCACATGATTTCTTATGCTATATAAAATTCTTATACTCTTGAAATAATTCCAACAGATGATAGGGAAATTTACTTGGAATTTCTTTTCAAAAAAAATAACGTTTATTTGGATGATTGGATCATTTGTTTCTTATGAAAGTTTTTAAGTTATTGTTGGTGAAAACATTAGATATGAAAATTGGTTTTTTGGATTTAAATAATTTAAACTGTACGTGTTAAAAGTATCAATAGTCTGAATTTTAAAAATATCGTAGAATAATTTGGATTTTAGGATTTTAAATTATTATTATTTATATAGAGGCTTTTTTTTATTTAAATATTATAAACTTTGTCAAATTTTATTACGGTGATATGTTATTTAAATCTAAAATTCTTGAAGTCTAAATTATTGTACAAAAAGGAAGTAAGTCGTCATTTTATCTGAATTCTAGTAGAACATAAAAACAAGAATGATGGTGACACGCCTATTGTAAATCTCTATCCTTACCTACCTATGCTATTGCTCATAACTGTGTTAACTCCCAGACTTCGTGGGAGTTCAAGTGGATTTGGAAGCTGAATATTCAGCCTAAATTGAAAGTCTTTCTTTGGCAAATGTTTCAAGATGCGCTTCCAGTTACCACTCATCTCAAGTATCGGGGTTTGAATGTTCTCCCCTTATGTCCTATGTGTAATTCTTGTTCAGAAAGTGAGGACCATCTTTTTTTGCATTGTGAGTATGCTAAGGAAGTTTGGCAGGCAGCCAAGCAGCATGGTTGGATCTCATCTACCCCAACCGTTAGTGACTCGATTGAGTCCTTTCTGACCAGTTGTTTTCGTCAACCTACCCATTCTGTTATTGAGAGAGTGGTTGCGTTACTGTGGAGTGTTTGAAAATCTCGCAACTTGGTGGTTTTTCATCAACAAACCACTCTTCCTGGTGGGTCGTTGCTGCGAGCTAAGCGTGCATCTGCTGAGTGGAGGATTAGAGAAAGGCTGACTGAGGCTTAGGTGGGGTTTTTTCGCAGGATCGGGGCCGTTTGCCAGGTTCGAGATGGGTGTCTTGGTCAAAACCGATGGAGGGTTTCATCAAAATTAATTCTGATGGCGCCCAGAACGCGAATCGTGTTGGAGGAGGGTACATTATTCGGGATGCTCAAGGTCATCTCCTTCGTGTGGCAACTTTTAATCTGTGCAGTTCTTCTGTTTTAATGGCTGAAGCTGTTGCCATGCGTAATGGAATTCGGGATGCTGTTTCCAATGGGTTTCGTAGAGTTGTTTTGGAAGGGGATAATCTTATTCTTATATATTAATGCAGTTAAGGGTATTTCCCAGATACCTTGGGAGATTGTGCAAATCGTAAAGGATATTCGAGCTTTTATGGGGGAGTGTGTTGCTGTTGAAATACAACATGTGTTTCGTGAAGGGAATCGTGCTGCAGATTGGTTAGCAAAACTGGGTTTATTGGTCTCCACACCTTGTTGTTATACTTTTAGTTTCCATAGAGATTTATCTGTTATTGTAAGTAAGGATGCGCTTGGAAGATTCCTTGAGAGAAGGGCTTCCTAATGTCTTTTGTTGTACCCTTGTTAAAAAAAAAAAATTAATGAGTAAATTACATTTTCCCTACCTAGCATTTGGTAATAATTTTTACACGCCCGACATTTGTGAAATAATTTTAACCTTACCTGACATTAAGTGAAAGTGTTTTTTAGTGGCAAAATCCGGTCACTTCTCATCGGAAACAAAACGATGAAAGAATCATTTAAGTCATTTCCTTCTCAATATTAATGGACAACATGATACATTCACATAGTCATATAGGGCATTATTGTATTTCCTCATTTCCGATGAGAAGTGACAAGATTTTACCACTAAAAATTATTTTCACTTAATGTCAGGTAAGGTGAAAATTATTTCACAAATGTCGGGTGTACAAAAATTATTACCACAAATGTCAGGTATGGTAAATGTAATTTACTCGCTATATATTAGTACCTAAATTAATTAATACCCAATTATTAAAATTATCTTATTTTTATTTCTATACAATAAGGGAAAAAACGATGAATTCGACAGTTAATTAGAGTACTGTGAGGGAAAAAATGATGAATACGACAGTTAATTAGAGTATTGTGAAACGCTCGACGGTGGGTTTTTTTTATTACTTCTTTCTTCTTATTCTTGTTTTTTTTCCCTTTTTTTGGGGGGGGGGGAGGGGCAAAGTACAGATACAAAGACAAAATTGAACAAAAGTTTATCAATAAAATTTACATTTATAAAAACAAAACTCACCACAACTTGCTAATAACCCACCACAATTCTACCACACCCGCCACAATTCCACCACACAGCACCGCGCCATACCGCAGTCAATCCTATCACTAGTAGAACTGTGGTCATTAAGCGTCTGTAATAAGGCGTCTGTTAAAGTATCAGTCGCCGAATCAAAGAAATAGCAATTTTAAAAAAAAATTAAATTTAAAATAGGCGTCTATTTGAGTGTAACAAACGCCCAAATTAATCAAATATAATTTATCACTTTCCGTTTTATACTAACGGCACTCTAAAAACTTTTTTTTTTTATTGTCCAGATCGACGTCTGTTCCAAGAATAAACAGATGTCTTTTTGAAAATGGCGTCTGTTTATTCCCAAGACAGACGCCGATTGGTACAGTAAATTTAAAAAAAAAAGAAGACCAAACGCTGACACGCCTGCGCCTCGACTGCCGGGGTAGTTATTATGGTAGGTCGGCGTCTGTTATTTCCCAAGACAAACACCATTGTTGTTTAAATTGGGAAAAAAAACTTCAGCAATTCATTCCGCCATTGTCGACGTCGAAGAAGAAAGAGAGCAGCCGAGGGAGATTGAAGAAGTGCTCTGTCCACGCCGCCTGTTCGACGAAAACCAGGTAATTTTATCTGTTATTTTTGTTTTAGATCTGTTGTAATATAATTAATATTATGAAAAGTGATTAAATTATAAATAAAATATGAAGAAAAACGAATAATTTGAATATTTGTATGTTTGTTTCATTTTTGTTGAGGTTAATTTTAGTTAAGTGCATATAAGTTGAAAAATTGAGTTTTTATAGTTAATTTGTATGAATTGTAATATATTTTGGACGTTGAATTAGAATTTTAAGTGTGAAAATAGGGTTTGTAGTGTAGAATTATTGAATTTAAATATTGTTTGTATGTTTTATATTGGTTTAATTAGTTGCATGTATGTTTTAGTTTAGGTTTTAGTTTTCAATTAGGGTTTAGTTTTAATTTATAATGTTGAGAAGTATAATTATGTTTATATAGGTTGAGCACAATGCTGAATATTATATGTTTTGTGATAAATTTAAATATGTGTATTTAAGTTTTGTGATAAAAAATATATGTAATAATGCATGTAATATATGTTTAAGTTGAGCATTATCTTAAATATTAATAGGAAAATTGGACGGTAATATACCTACCTTTAGGGGTGTTGAATAGCAATATACCGACCTTCACTTTTGGACAGTAATATCACTTACTTTTATAGTTTGGTGACATTAATGTACCTTTAGGGATTTTGTGGGCGGCGAACCAGTTGACGGTCTGACGTGGCAAGCGGTACAAAAAAAATCGGTGCCATTTTTAGGTACTTTTAGGGGTGTTGAGTGTTTGTATTCGGTATTTTTAGGATTAGGGGGTTAGTTTTGTTGTTAATTTTTAGGGTGTAAATCCTTGAAGGTACATTAATGTCACCAAACAATAAAGGTCGGTAATATTACTATCCAAAAGTGAAGGTCGGTATATTGCTATTCAACACCCCTAAAGGTCGGTATATTACCGTCCAATTTCCCATATTAATATGTAATATGAATTTTGTATGTTAATTTGTATGCCTTATATTTGTTGGAAATTATAATGTGTTTCGATTGAGTGTAAATACGTTATAGTTTAAGATGATTTTTAGGAATTGTATTAATGATTTAATTAATTAGTTAATAACATGTGTACGTAATATATTTTCAATTATGAATACATTATATTTAGTTTAGTTTGTATGTTTTGTTTTTATAATTTAATTTGTTTATTTAATAAGTTAATACTATAAAAAATTATTATATATAAACTATTATTTAATTTGTACGTACGTACGTAGCGAATAATTATAAATTATTTATTGTTATATTAGTGTAGATCGAGGGTTAAGTCGATATACTATTCCGAGTAGTTTAGATGTATTAGTTGTCATAAAAGGAGGTTGAGTTTGGATGATATGATTTTGGTTGTTATTAGTAAGTGAGTTAGCCTTTAAAGTTGGTTGCGTGCGGAAATTTGCTGCTAATCCAACCTGAGTGCTAACTTAATTACTCATAACTCCAAATGAAGACATAAATTATGTAAATAATTATGTCACGTACATCCATTTACTTACGTAAGATCTTTCATTACTGGGTACATAATTAGTGAATAGGTTATTTATGATAGTAATTTAGAGTAGTAAGTAGGAAAATTTATATTTATAGTATCTTAATATATGTCATAAAAAGAGGTTGAATTTGGATCCTGTTAGTGTCCAACGAGTGTGTGTTGTGATATGATAATCTATGGCTGAAAAGGACTTTCATGAGTCGTGTTGACTCTCCTTTATTCGTCTGGTTCCCAAAAAGCAGCGCAATCTCATAAGTGAACTTGCACGAGGTCTATACAGTGCTCTGGGAGTTAGAAGCGTCTCAGATTCGATACAATGGAGTGTTTCTATTGCGCAGCTTGAGGGGTAGCAAGACAAGGTGGGTTTGAAAGAGAAGTTTGTAGTAAATGGTCTAATATATAGAAATCGTGTTGGTCGTTCTTGCATGTAAGATTCATATGTCCATCAAAGTAAAATATTATACTGCACATTCAATGCTTTGATGGACCTATGAATCTTACATGCAAGAAAATCCAACACCATTTCTATTAGACCCTTTACTATAAGCTTCTCTTTCAAACCCACCTTGTCTTGCTACCCATCAAGCTGCGGAATAGAAACACTCCATTGTATCGAATCTGATACGCTTCTAACTCCCACAACACTGTATAGACCTCGTGCAAGTTTACTTATGAGATTGCGCTGCTTTTTGGGAACCATACGAATAAAGGAGAGTCCGTACGACTCATAAAAGTCTTTTTCAGCCATAGACTAACAGTTAACAAACACACTCTCCTTGGATAATAACATGATCCTCTTGCCTGGTGACATAGCTTACTTGTTGTTGTCATAAAAGGAGGTTGAGTTTGGATGATTTAGGTTGTTATTTAATCAAGTACGTTATTGAATAATACAATTAAGCGTATACTATTATAATTATGAATTTAGATACAAACTGAATAATTTATTATCATTATTTTTTTAGTACTGAGACGGATAGATGTTTATTATTAATTAAATTTATGGTGGACTTGAATAATAGATTCACGTACATTATGGACGGGCCCCCACATCGCCGTTGGATATACGAGAGGTTTGAACCGGGTAGGAGGATTATCAGGGCTGAATAGGCTGCTGGGGTAGCTATGTTTGATCAATTTGCAAAGAGTAATTCGTATGAGTATCCGAGGACTGGAAAGTATCGGTGCCCATGTGTGAAGTGCAAGAATAAGAGCGGATTTAGTCCTGATGAAGTTAAAGAACATTTGTATAGGCGAGGGTTTATTGAACAATATTGGTGTTGGACGAGCCATGGTGAAGAATGTGGTGACTTTGATGATGAGGATGGCAGTGGTGACGATGCGGAAGGTGATTGGGAACCGTCTGCAGGTAGTCCTCCGACAAACGAGGAACCGAATCAGCCACCGTTCATCGACAGAACGGAAGAGATGATGAATGATTTCATCATGGCGAATGAGGCGCCTAATGTAGGAGCTCAACAATTTTATGATATGCTTCAATCTGCTCAACAGCCTTTGTGGGAAGGGTGTGCGACTCATACTGAGTTGTCCACTGCCGTGAGGCTGATAAGTCAGAAGTCGAAGTACAATTTGTCGGAGCAGGCAATGAACGATATCATGGAACTGATGAGCGAGAGCTGTCCCCAGCCGAACCTAGTGGCTGGAAACTACGATGAGTTGAAAAAGAAGGTTAAGAAGTTGGGGATGGGCTATGAAACAATTGATTGTTGCCTTAGTGAATGCATGATCTACTATAAGGACGATTCACATCTCACTGAATGTAAATTTTGTTGCCATCCTAGGTATAAGCCACATAAATCGTCAACCACGACAAAGAAAGACGTCCCGTACAAGAAAATGTTTTACTTTCCCTTGACGCCTAGGTTGCAGCGTTTGTATGCCTCGAAGAATACGGGTGGGCATATGAGATGGCATGCGGAGAACAAGCGCGAGGAAGGTGTACTTTGCCATCCGTCGGACGTCGCCTCATGGAAAATGTTTGACATCGTGTATCCAGACTTTGCGGGGGAATCGCGAAATGTAAGGCTCTGTGTGCGGATGGGTTTAGCCCGTTCAACATGACAGGGAGGTCTTATTCGATATGGCCGGTTGTAGTTACTCCTTACAACTTGCCACCTGAATTGTGCATGACAACATCGTACATGTTCCTCACGTGTATTATTCCAGGTCCGAAGAACCCCGGAAATAAAATTGATGTCTTCCTCCAACCCTTGGTGGACGAGCTGCAACGCTTATGGGTTGGTGTTGAAACATACGACATCTCTAAAAGACAAAATTTTAACATGAGGGCATCTTGATGTGGACGGTGAATGATTTTCCGGCCCTTGGCATGCTTTCTGGGTGGAGCACGCACGGTGCCATGTCTTGTCCTGTTTGCATGGATGGTTTGAAAGCAATTCGTCTGAAGCATGGGAGGAAAGCCTCATGGTTTGATTGTCACCGACAGTTCCTTGCTAAGGGGCATGCTTTGAGAAGAAATCGAAAGGCATTTCGAAAGGGGCACCCTTGCCCAGATAGAACTGCCACACCGTGTAGGAAAAATGGTTATGAAATCTACAAGGAGGTGAAGCACTTCCCCAAGGTGACTACCCATGGCGGCTTTGTAATCCCGGGATTTAGAGAGAATGCTCATAATTGGAAAAAAAAAAGTATCTTTTGGGAGTTGCCTTATTGGAAGGATCACATGGTTCTACACAACTTAGATGTGATGCACATCGAGAAGAACTTTGTGGACAACATCGTAAACACGGTGATAGGGGTGGACGGCAAAACAAAGGATGATGGAAATGCAAGGGGGGACGTGGCAGACATATGTGACAGGCCGGAACTCCATCTATTGCCCGGTCCTAATGGTAAACCCCTACAGCCAAGAGCCAAATATGTTCTTCTTGAGGATAAGCGAACAGACGTTTGTAACTGGGCACAACAACTTCGTTTGTCGGACGCTTATGCTTCGAACTTCGCGAACTGTGTTGATGTATTAGGTAAAATGTTTCAAAACTTTAAAAGCCATGACTGTCATGTGTTCATGCAGACATTGTTACCTGTTGCGTTCCGGGCACTTCCCGATGATGTGTTGGAGCCACGTTCAGTTAAGCCAATGGTTCAAGAGCTTCTGCTCCACAACATTGAAGCACAGTGACTTAATCCGGCTTGAAAAAGAAATTCCCATAATAATATGCAAGCTGGAGACCATATTTCCACCCGGCTTCTTCAACGTAATGGAACACTTGCCCATTTACCTGGTTCAAGAGGCATTCTTTGGTGGTCCTGTTCAATATCGTTGGATGTAACTCTTTGAGAGGTATTTCGGGTGGTTGAAGAAGAAAATAAAGAACAAGGCACACCCTGAAGAATCTATGGCTCAAGCGTACCTCATGTTTGAGATTTCCCAATTCGCATCTACATACTTTTGGACGGATAATGTATTGTCTTCTACATCAACAAGTACGCGTAACGAAGACGATGGGGACGATCCTATGTTATTGTTGGTTTTTAAGGACATTGGGAGCCCTGTGGGAGGTGTAAACACGAGGTGGCTCAACAATCAAGAGTATAAGGCATCACACCTTCACGTTCTACTGAACTGCAAAGAAGTCAACCACTACTTAGAGTAAGAAATGCTCACTAACAACTTCATTAAATTGATATGTATTATAGGTGTAATTAATGAGCTTGTATCCCGCGCAGCTTGTTTAAGAATTACAAGTTGACTGCATTTCCGAACACCACGGACACTCAATTGGATCAGATGATTGAAGCAGAGTTCGCTCAATGGTTTTATCAGCTATCTGTGAGGAAACCAATCATTTATACAATTTCGATTTTGACCATATTTAAACGAAACCTAAACCATTCAACATCTAACGGTTACTTCAAATGTAGGAAAATTGGGAAGTCTTTCGGTTTTACGAAGATGAGCGTCATGAACACCTTTATCAGTTAGCCCGAATGCCTTCCCCTAAAGTGACCACGTGGAGTGCTTACCGAATCAACGAGTTCTTATTTCACACCCGAGCAAGGAGTAACTCAGTGGCTTCGTATAGTGCGGGTGTGTGTGTCAAAGGCACGGGTGGCGGTGGATTTTTCGATGACTTCTATGGTGTTCTCCAAGAAGTCATCGCACTGGAATATGTTGGGCCTGTCTACAAGAAGAGCCTATTGTTTAGATGTGATTGGTTTGACAATACCCCGGTACGAGGTGTACGTTCACCAAGGTTATGCCCGTTTGTTGAATTACACAAGGACAGATGGTACTGGAAGTACGACCCATTCATCTTGGCAGGGTGCGCAACCCAAGTCTTGTTCATGAATTACCCGGTAGGCATACGAGATAAAGATAACTGGTGGGTTGTGATTCCAAACAAACCATCTTATGCACGATACAAGCAGTTCACCCTTCCGTTAGCCATCCAAAATGACCAACCAAGAGCTGTTGTCCCGATCAACCCCAATGACGGTACCGTATCACAAGTACTCGCTATTGAAGGTGTGTTCGATGAGGTTGCGGACATGGACAACGCCCAATTATTAGTGGGTGGTAATACGTCCGATGTAGCCAATGAGGACGATGGAGATGTCGAGGATGACGAAAATGATGATGGTGACGATGATGAAGTGGATGAGGACGATGAAGACAACAACGACTATTAAATAACAATATAGTATTCGAATTTTGATTGTTTTACAAGTGTCTTAAACGAACACATATTATGTATTTTATTTTCTAAGTGAAACGAATTGATTGTGTGCCAAGTGAAACTAATTCAATGTTTTTTATATTCTACATCAATGTGTTGTCGATCTCTTTTAATGCATTGTATTTTCTGGGAGTGAAACTAATTCAATGTTTTTTATATTTTGCAGTTGCATTATGTCAAGAAGAGATGGATTCCGCAGACCTCGGACCCGTGGTGGGTCTAGACGGAATGCGAGGGGTGGTTCATCATCGGCCCCACAGACACCATACATTCCCCAATTTGATCCTGTCCCTGAAGCTGCTTCTCAACCTCAGGGGAGCAACTATGACCTATATTCACAGCTAGACCCCTCCACCCTGGATCTCATGTCGTTCTTTGCGGGCGGTACTATGCCATTAGGGAACGAGACGATGGGCCAGTTTTATGATCAGGGGCCTCAGGGGGGCCCAAACTGATGATGGAGGTGCCCAAACTGATGTTGGGGGTGCCCAAACTGACCACACTGAAGGGGATGGAACCCAGACCGAACAGGAAGGGCCGCAAACTGAAGGGGAGGGCGACACTACCCAAACGTCGGGGAATGATATCACTGAACGATATCGAATTCAATTGGACGTTCGGGCGGAAGCTAAAAAAAATGTCGGATGGGAAGTACATCATTAGACCTTGTAATGGCGCGTGAGTATCAATCTGAACTTTGATTATGCATTTATAACTTAATTTGTGTTTAAATATATATAATTTTGTATGCCCTCGATCTAATCGATGTGTTATTTCTAATTGATTTAAGTGTGGCGCCATATGAGCACACACAACCAGGGCCATCATGGACATAGTGAAGCAGAATTTCCGAGGCTTCTGGCCGACATGGAGTAAAGTGCCCCGAGGGACGCGTGAGTTGATATACGAGGAGTTCAAGATAAAACCCTCACATTTTTTCCTCTTTAAATTTTTGTGTACGTACGTTGTCTTTTATTTTGAGATGAGATATATTAATTAATATGATGTAACTTGTTTATTTTGCATGTTTAATTCGTGCATGATGTAGCTACACGTACATGAATATTGGTATATGTTTGTGTATGGTTATCCGGCGTGTGGCCGTTGAGATATATTAATATGAATTGGTGTATGTAAAATGAGGGATAATTGTCCATTTATAGGGGAAACTATGCCAAATTTTTTTCGTGGTTTATTAATTCAAAGTTATGATATATATGGTTTAATTTATTTGCATGTTTAATTCTTCATGTATGGTTTAAATGTAGAAAAAATACTGGTGGGAGGACCAACATGAGGCCTATATACGTGATTGGTTCCTTAGGAGGGCTCAAAAACAGTACGCCGACGCTATCGGCAAATAAAAAAAACGATGGTTGGCGGGGAAAGGCAAACCAAAATGGATTGTCGACGACGAGATTTGGGACAAATTCGTTGCTCTGTGGGAAGACCCCAAATTCGCTGAAAAATGCAAGAACATGAGCAGGGCAAGGAAGATGAACCAAGATAAGGGTCCACCATCGCACACAAGGGGCCCAGTTTCATTCGGTATCGTCAGAGAGAAATTGGTAAGTTAATTATGACTTTAGATATATATATATATATATATATATATATATATACAACGTCGCACATATATATGGTTTAATTTAACGTTTAATTTATATATGCACTTACGTACAGAAAGAAAAAAACAATGGAAAAGACCCTAACATATGGGAAGAATTCGAAGCAACCCATATGAAGCAGGGCACCGATCAGTGGGTGCACGACAGGTTCATGCAACTTGGGGTAAGTACCTTCATCATTCAATATTTAAGTTATTATATATGTACGTAAACGTAAGAACATTAACTTTAATTCGCATATTCCAATTACTCTGTCTTTGTATCGACCAGGAGACAATGCATAGTGATTATGAATCGTACAAAAGGGAGATGACGGCAAAGAAACGGGAGGACACTCAACTAGTAACTCCCATTATGTCTGAAGACGAGTTCTGGTTAGACAAACAACTGGACACGTCGTGGGCATGGGGGTTGTGGGGGAAGCTATGAAGACGCAGTTCCTCCACATCGCATCGAGGAGACGTCCACGACGTCGTAATGACTCCGATAGCGTCGACGTCCGAGCCTCTATTACGGAGTTGAACAGAGAGCTTCAACGTCGCCTTGAGGAAGAAAGGCAACAACGCGAAGAAGATAAGTGCAAACTGCAGGAAGAATTCGAGGCAAAATTAGCGGAACAACGACGCCTATCTGACGCAGCCATGGAAGGAAAAAGTGAGGCAATAAGTAATGCAACAAATGTTGCAAATGCAAAGAATGTACCAACAACAAGCAACTCAGAGCTGGCAAGCCCCTTTCCTCGCTGGATCTTCCTCTGGAAGTCAAGTGCCATACGCTGGACATCCTCCTCCACCGCCGCCCCTCCGCCGCAGTACTTCTCGCCGGACCCCCGTCTCTCAAACCCCACAACCTCAGCCCACCGTTCCTCCCGATGACTCGTTATATGCTTACCCAGGTAAGCATATTTTTTTCCATAATCACAAAATTAAATTACTTACACGTTCCAATAATTACTTAATTCATTTTGATTGTATTTCATATGTTCCAAATTGTCGTTGTATCCCAGGAGGCCAATACCTATTCCATAGCCTCGAGGAATTGATACAAGGCCACAATCAGGGTGATGATGGCAACGATAAGGAGGAGAGCGAAAGTGATCATGACGATGTCGTGTGACATTAATCATTTTGATCATTGTATATATTTTACATTGTATGAACATTTAAACTCTTTCTTAATTATACATACGTTCGTACTTATTAGCTAGTACATTTAATCCAAACATCGAAATATTTTTCATTATATTTGCGCACATACGTACAAATTAATTAACTTAATTAACATATATATATATATATATATATATATATATATATATATATAATAACACGTACGTACACACGAGAATAATTGTAATTAACAACATAATTGACAATGAAACATATATATATATATTAAATGATCTAACTAGATATGATATATATAGCTTATTATGCTAAAAACAATTAGAATATAATTAACAATAATAATTAATAATTAACTATAACTAAAAAATGTATACATACATCATAATTAGTTATAATTAAAATTAAGAATAATAATAGTATCAATAAAAATAATAATAATAATAATATTAATAATTAATTATATATAATATATATATTAGCTAGCCACAAGATCGAGTATTTTCAAAAAATTTACAGCAAAAAATGACGTCTGTTTTGCCACCAAACAGACGCCAAAATCTCTGAAAGTAAAAATGGCGTCTGTTTGGTGGCAAAACAGACGCCATTTTTGGCTGCTTATATAAACCAAAACCCTCAAACTTCCCTCCGAATTTTTTCCCTCTCATCTCCATTTCATTTCTCTCATCTTCTCTCATCTTCTCTCATTTCCCCTAACCTTCACAACACCTCAAATCCATCCAAGATTGAAGACTTGAAAATTTTATAATTGAACATTGAACATTGGAGAGTGAAGATTGAAGATACAAGATTGAAGATTGAAGAATGAAAAATCAAGATTGAAAAATATTGAAGATATATATTAATTGTAATTTAGTTTTTTATTTTTTTTTGTATCTTTTAAGTTAGTAAAAATCAACATTATTAAAGTTGTATTATATATTTTCTTACTTGTTTAAATATATATTCATTACCATTTTGTTGTTGTTATTTCTATAAAATGTATATATATATATATATATATATATATATATATGTGTATGTATATATGAAATTGTACATTCATGAATTGGAAATATATATCATTTATTATTATATAAAATGTATTTATTTTCATTATTAATGTCTCCACAATTCTTATTAAACAATTTACTTACAAATACAAAAATTTATTTTTTACGCTTTATTTTAAAATTAGAACCCACAAAATATACTATATATTGTAATTATTAAATTGAAATTCACGTTTTTTATTTTGTTTCTGTAAACCAAAAATGGCGTCTATCTGGGATAAAACAGACGCCGATACTGCAGCAGAAACGACGTCTGTTTTATCCCAGACAGACGCCTTTTTTTGTCTGACACAGCCCTCGTTGACTGTAATAATTTGGCGTCTGATTTAAACAGACGCCAAATACAGACGCCTTTTTCTAAATGACGTTCTAGGATTTGACGTCCGTTTAAATCAGACGCCAAAACCTTTTTGGCTTCTGTTTACACCCATATCAGACGCCAATTCCAAACGCTTATTGGTATGTATTCTACTAGTGTATAAAAGAACAGGGCCTTAATTGAACAAATTATGTAAAACTACTTCTGTGGTGTACAATTTAAGGATAGAATATACTTCTTCCGTTCCAGATTATTTGTCACTTAGGCCCGTTTTTTTATACGGCTAATTATGGTGTGGTGCGGTGCACTGTGGTGTGGAGGAAATGTGATGAATTGTGGTGGGTTGGGAAAAGTTGTGGTGAATTGTGGTTGTGGTGGGTTGGAGAAAGTTGGGGTGAGTTGTGGTAGAATATGGAAAATTTAACTTTTAATGAAAAGCTAAATTAAATTAGAAAAAGTAGGTTGTGGTGGGTTGTGGTAGATTGTGGTGGGTTGTGGTAGAATATGGAAAGTTGCGGTGCGGTGTGGCACCGCAACCTGCCAGTCGTATAAAAGAACGGGGCTAATTGATTTTTATGGTCTCTAATATCACCCTAATTTTTCATATAAATTGTTTCATTAACAATTGCAATATTATAGTTGGAAAATTGAATTCTAATAATCTCTACTTTTAGGAATTATTCGACAACAATAATCCCTACTATCAATTTGGATTCTGGTGGTCCAAAACAAAAATAAAATTGAATTGTAGTGGTACCAAATGCACCTCTACATTTTTTTTATTTTTTCATTCTTACCCCATATTGTTTTTGTTTTTTTTTTCATTCCTTCCCTCAGAAAGGTAATGTTTTGTAGTTACTAAAACAATTTTTAAATTATTTTTTTGAGACTTTGAGCAATTATTATGATTTTTTAAAAGAAATAAAAGTGCAAAAAATCGTTAAAAAAATCATTAAAAAAATTGAAAAAAATTGGGAGAAATGTCTTAATTTCATTAAAAATTATGATAAAGTGTTATACTAAGTTTTGAATCAAGTGCAACACAAAATCTGTGATATTTAGGACATACTCTCGATGATGTCCCATTACAATCCAATTTTATTTTTTATTTGGACTACCAAAACCAAATTGATAGTAGAGATTATTGTTGTTCAATTCGTAAAAGCCTGGATTATACCATGTTATTTCCAAGCATAGGTAAGTTAGGGCGTGTTCTTTTCAACTTATGATAAGTACTTATCTCAACATTCAACACTGATCAATACGATTCAGTATTACTCATCAATGATTAATTAGTACTATTCAACACTGATCAACATTAATTAGCATTGATCAACACACCTAATAGTTTTAACATTTTAGTAATTACATTGTTTTTTTATGAATGAATCAAATAAAAAAAAATCACTACAACTACAATATGTATATTCCTTACATATTTGATTAATAGAGAGTTATGCAAAATACATAAAATACAATAATACATAAAAGATAATAAAAACGATACCATCTTTTCTACAAAAAATTGCTAAGGGGTGCCACACATATTTTTTAACTGACTCGCGGGTTACAACTTTTTTTAATGCATTCCTGGGGGACATTAAATTTACTTAAGTGGTTGGGGGTTGACAATCCGATATGTTTTGGCCGGTAAAAAGGAAAAGTCTTGTTTGCCCTTGAAAATTGAGTGAAGTGGCCTTTTTACCCTTAATTAAAACCTCGTAGAGCCCGCGACCAAAATTGAGCCACCAGCCCTGGCGCCACTCTGCGCTCCTCCCTCGTGCATCTGATCTGTTTCGAATCCTAAATCCTCGACACCTTCCACCGCCAATCGCATCAGCCACCACCATCTGCCCAACAAAACCGTCGTGCCGCAACTGCAGATGGCGACGCCCCTTTCCAGCGCTTTCCCTTTCTCCATCAATTTAACTCACACTCACTCAAACCCTAATCCACACCAGCAAGCACCACCATGCTCCCTCTGCTCGCACCGCCACCATCGCTGCCCTTTAAGCCCAGCGCCAGTCACCCACCATCTCTGACCGCCCACGCCACCACTCGTTCGACCCTAACCGCCAATGTCTGTTCCATTGATTCCCTGCACCAAGTTGCTCATTGCAATTCCAACTCCAGTCATGGTACTTTTTTGTCTTGAATTTGCAACTTTTCTGCCTACGCACTATTAGCCCCATGAGTTTTGCCATTTGGGTTGTATTGATTGATGAGGGTTGGGTTGTATCGATTGATGAGGGTTGATTCAGAGTATATGCCAGCAGCCATTGCTTGGTTAATTTTGGATCACATTGTTCAGTCCAAAGCATGTATTTGGGGCTAAGTTGGTGTGCTATGTAAGTATTTTCCTAATTGATCCCCATTTCAATCCATTACTTTCTGAGATTAGTTATGTTTGGATTGTTGTCAAAGCTTGCATTTTAATTTGTATTGGCTGGCACAAACACAGAGTGTGTTTGAATTCGATTGGCCTTGGTCATGCTTCTCTATTGCTGAAGTAAGTTTAATTAAGGGTAAAAGGGTCACTTCACTCAATTTTCAAGGGCAAACAAGGCTTTTCTTTTTTTCCGGTCAAAACATGGCGGATTGTCACTCCCCAGCCACTTAAGTAAGTTTATTGTTCCTCGGAAATGTATTAAAAAAAAGTTGTGACCCGCGTGTCAGTTAAAAAAGATATGTGACACCTCAGCAATTTTTTGTCTTTTCTAGCCTTTCTTTTTATATAGCCAATGAAGAATATAATATAGTAATATTTTTAGTATCCTTTTAATTGTTTGCATTTATTTGCAAGAATTTATATATACATTTCTATCATGTATGAAATACAATATCTATAGGTTATAAGTTGTCATTATATATATCATAATTTCAATAACTTGACAAAACAAAGACACAATGGCTAAAACATAAAAGAGTGATGATACGTATCTTGGGGTAAGACACTAAAGTGTCTTGCTCCTTACAAAATTAATACTTATTATCATTGGAAAATTGTATTATAATAATCCCAACTTTTACAAATTGGGCAGCAATAATTCCTACTATCGATTTGTATTCTGGTGGTCCATAAAAAAATAAAATTGTATTGTAGTGGATATCATCGAGAGTATACCATAAAGATAATAGATTTTGCGTTGCATTTGATTCAAAACTTAGTATAACACTTTACCACGATTTTAGATAATTTACGGTATTTCTCCCAACTTTTTTCAATTTATTTTCGATTTTTTATGATTTTTTCACTTTTATTCCTTTTAAAACAAAATCATAGTAATTGCTTGGAGTCACAAAAAAATAATTTAAAAAATGGTTTACAACTACACTTCATTACCTTTCTGGGGGCAGAAACAAAAAAGACAAAAACAATATGGAGTAGGCATGAAAAAAAATAAAAAGAATGTCGTGGTGGATTTGGTACCACTGAAATACAATTTTTTTTGGACCACCAGAATACAAATCGAAAATAGAGATTATTGTTGTCCAGTTTGTAAAGTTTGAGATTATTAGAATCCAATTTTCCTATTATTATGTCTAACCCTAATCTTTTTGATAAATACTATTAATTATCAATTATAAGAAGTTTGGAATGTGTTGGCTACCCCAACAATTAAAATTGATACCCTAACGAATGAACTTAATTCGTTGGACATATTTTAGACGTCTTTTTGTAAATTTTTAAAAAAATAGATAAAAGTATGATTTTACACCATATATGTATGTTATTATAGTTTTAGAAGCTTTTTTTTTTCAATTTAATTTACAAATATATAGGTTTTATACCATGACAAGACACTTAATTAATATGTGTCTTGCTCAAAATATTTATCATTTTCGAACATAAAATATCTATAAATTATAAGCTACAATGTCTATTCACATTTTTCATGTATAGTAAGCTCAAAGTCCAAGACTTATTGGATGGTCTTGTAAATTTTGGGGTTAATAACTACGCTATTCTAATATTAAGGTAGTTCCCTATTATTATAGTACATATCATCTTCTATATTATTTTTATCTATCATCAAATGAAAACATGCATAAAATTAATAAAAGAGCAATAAAATTAAGAACACACTTCAATTCTAGCGATAAATATTTATGTAAAGAAATAAAGAGATGATTTGAAAATAACTTATTTGAAAATTGACAACTTAGACTTGAAGAAGATGAAGATGATGACGACATGTACAAGATATTTGACGACGGATTAAAACTCTAAAAATAAAGGACCATGATAACCATCTTGACTCAAGATGGTTCTTAACCATCTTGAATTGGTCATATTTCACATTTTTGTAACTTTTATTAATAGTTTCTTTAATAATTATATATATTTATCAATTATAATAATATAATACTTATTAGCTAGGTCAAAAAATATAATAATAGCCTAATTTTATCAATCAAAGTAAAAAATGCACATTTTATACATAGTTTTATATTTATTTCATAAATATAAACAAATAATTATTTTTAAATTGTTTATAAATTGTAGTAACCCTGAAAATAATGAAATATACATTTAAAATGATTTAAATACACTTAGATTTAACTTTAATGGTGATTTAAAAAAAATGCAAGATGGTTAAGAACCATCTTGAGTCAAGATGTTTATCATTTTCGAAAAATAATATCAATTGCATATACAAATAATATTTTGAAGGAATGAAATAAAATAATAGGATAAGAATATGAGTTGGAAAAAAAATTGGAGTGAATCTCACCAGAAGTTGGACTTGGAAGAGTTGAAAATCTTGATATTTTAAAGAAAGGAAATACAAAAGATATGGTCATTTTTTCTAAGCAATTATATTTTTAATCATGAAGAATTTATAATATAACTAATTATATTATTGTTAAAATAATATAATTAATTATATTACTAATTAGAACTAATTATATTATTAATTATAACTAATACAAATTCATAATAGTTAATTATATTGTTAACAAGAAGAAGATATTGTTAAGAAAATATTTGTTCTAAAGAAAGAAAATAAAAGAGCAGTATCTTTTTTTTACTAAATAGGATAATAACATAACTAATTATACTGTTAATTATTATTACTAATTATAACTAATTAATTGGTCGACCATGATTAACATTGATCAATATTGTACGTAATCATTAGCTTTGATGAAAAGCAGTTATCAACATTGATCAACAATAAACTACTCATCATAACTCAAAAGAATATGCCCTAAATTGATAGGCAATGTACATAGCTTAAGCTAGTAAAAGTAGGTAAGCAAGTAAGGTTAAAATATATATTGCATTTCTTTAATGTAGAAGTCAAAAAAGTAAGGATAGTGTATGTAAAGTTGGTAAAGTTAGTAGGTAAAATTACATCCCAAAAGAACAGGGCATTAGGAAATTATTTTTCAGTACCAATCTAATAACGGTATATGTTGAAAAACTAACAGTCAAAGTATCATTGCATATTGTGAAAAATTAACGGTCAAAATTTTTAATGTTTGACTGACTCTATTTCTAAGACATCAAATAATGCGGAATAGAGAGAGTATATTGCATACCCTCATAACATGTACTCTATAGTGAACCATCTTAATTTCATGACTTGACAAAATATAATATAATAACTTAATAAACAAACTCTGCTCTTGAAACACGAATTCAAGAAACCTAACCTAATAAATTGCAACATTGACTGGATAATAACAAAAAAACTTGGACACATAGTTCTTTAGTATTAGTTGAAAACCTAATCAATCTTTTTTTAAAAAAAGCCTTAAGCCCTTAATTAATTAAGTTATCAACAAAATCTTGCCAAAAAAAAAAAAAAAAACAAAGGCGAGCGATATAAAATGAAAGAATCAAGGGCTCTTAGTTCTTACCAACTTTTTGTGGTTGGTAGAGGATAAGGATATTTTTGCTACTCATTTGTCGACAGTACTTGTCCTCGATGGGCATGGTTCTCGAGCTCAAAGTTTTGCAACCACACATGATAATTAATTGACATGTGAAAATCGTTATTGATAAAGTTACATTTATTTAGATAATTTGGTACTTTATCTTGATCAATTAATATAAAATTTGATTATAGTTACCTTTGAAATAGAGTCCAAAACAAGTCAATTTTACCTAATTTAAAAATAAACATCAACATAATCTTTTATGCTATTTGCATTTTCTTCAATTATGCTGAAATGTTAAGCCGTTACATATAATACGAGTATCTCCAAATAATCAAACTCTATTAGTTAAGATTGTAGATCAATAAAAAAGACCTCATCATTCTCCAAGAAATAACTTGAATATGTGTTAATAAAGATTAAAGGTCAAGTAATGATACAATGCAAAACATATAATTAAAATTTAACATAGACTTCAAAATAACAAGTGGGACCGATGTAAGGGAAGAAAGCAGAACTAAAACGATGACCTCTTGGATTGGATGTACCAATTGGAACCATGATAGAAACGTTTACCGGCAAAAACACATTTTGAATACACAAGACTACAAGTTTGGGAGTTGGTTCTGTTGCATTGGGTGGCTGTTTTCTTTTGTCTTTGATATATATATATATATATATATATATATATATATATAAAGCTCCAGATTATAAAACATCATCAAATATATTCATCGAAATTGAAGAAAAATCAATGTATGAGTAGGCGCGCGAATATCTTGAAAGACGATATTTTTTATGATATTGATGTTGAGATAGATCACAGATTCGTAGAGTAATAACTATTGACAATAATATAGGCATGAGAGTCCTCGATGATTCACCCAAGTGAAGTTGTTGATCTTTTAAGATTGCGGTCGAATGAGAAAGCTTTTTGGTTGTAGTGGGTTTGCGACTTGATGTATTGCTTATGTTTAACGGTTTTCGTTATAGGACTTAGTCTTTTTGAAGTGGGTTATTTACGATTTTGTAATACTGCTTTACTATATTGAAAAATAGTAGAGCAGAAGAGTTGGGAGAAAGTTTTCTCTATTCATTGATCTCATACATAAGGGAGTAAGGGATATATATACAGCTGCTGCTATACATAACAAACTCAGATGAATAACAACCTCTAACAGAATCAATAACAACCAGGCTATGCTAACAACTTATACTCAACATCCCCCCCTCAAGGTAGGATTGGGGGAGAATCAAGCAATCCTAGCCTTGAAGTCAAATATTGATGCTGAACCTCTCCAAGTGGTTTTGTAAAAAGATCAGCTAATTGATTCTGTGAGGATATATGATGGGTTTGTAAAAAACCATCCTGAATCTTTTCCCTTGTATAATGACAGTCAATATTGATGTGTTTCGTTCGTTCATGAAACACAGGGTTGGCTGCAATATGTAGAGCAGCTTGATTGTCACAATAGAGATCAATAGGCAATTTGCAAGATATACCAAAGTCTCCTAGAAGACTGTGTATCCAAACGAGCTCTGATGTTGTGACAGACATACTACGATATTCTGCCTCAGCAGAAGATTTGGCAACAGTGGGTTGTTTCTTGGTCTTCCAGGATATAAGAGACTGACCCAAAAACACACAGTACCCAGTAAGTGACCTAGACGAAAACTTACACGCTGCCCAATCAGCATCACAATAAGCTTGTACTGACAAGTCACAACCAGAAGGATAGAATAACCCCTTGTGAAGAGTTCCCTTCAAATACTTTAAAACATGTATTGCTGCATCAAGATGAGGCTTGCGAGGATCTTGAAGGAACTGGCTTAAATGCTGCACAGAATATGCAATATCAGGTCGTGTCAAAGTAAGATATAGCAACCTCCCAATAATTCTTCTGTACTGCGTAGGATCCTCAAGAAAAGGACCATCATCTGTAGAAAGTTTCAGACCCTTAGGAAATGGAAAAGTACTTGGCTTAGTATCAACCATACCAGCATCCTTCAATATATCAAGAATATACTTCCTCTGATTGAGAAAGGTCCCAACAGCAGATCTAGATATTTCAATTCCAAGAAAATATCTGGCCATACCTAAGTCTTTGATAGTAAAGGCATCATGTAAAAACTTCTTCAAAGCAGAAATACCACCAACATCATCACCTGATATAAGCAAATCATCCACATATACAAGAACACAAATGAACAAGCCATCCTTGTGTCTAGTAAAAAGTGAATAATCACTTTTAGATTGAGAAAAACCATGACCAACAAGAAATTTTGTAAGCTCCTGATTCCATTGCCTCGAGGCCTGTTTGAGGCCATATAAAGACCTTTGTAACTTACATACTTCACCAGGCTTTGCTGCTGTGTAACCATCAGGAGGAAGCATATAAACATCCTCATCGAGAAAACCATGTAAAAAGCATTATTGATGTCAAGTTGATGCAAAGGCCAATCCTTGGTGGTTGCTAAAGCAATGAACACCCTTACATGGTCAATTTTGCGGCGAGAAAATGTGTGTTTATAGTCCCTATCTTTCACCTGCTCAAAACCTCGTATGACCAGTCTAGCTTTGTGTCTTTCCACACTGCCATCAGCTCTAAACTTGGTCTTATAGACCCATTTCGAGGTCAAGGCCTTTTGGCCAACAGGCAATTGAGTGAGCTGCCAAGTGTGATTTTGGTCCAAAGCATGGAGCTCCTTCTGCATTGCATCAACCCATTCTGGCAATTGTTTAGCTTGGTGGTAAGTGTTAGGTTCAGGAGTTCTTAATACATTCACCAAAGATGCCACATATGAAGGGGACAAATGTGCCAGGTTAGCAAATGAAAGAAAAGAATTTGATTGAGAAGAAGTTGTGGGAGATGATTGGTGAGAGATAGGAGCAGAAGTAAAGGGCAAAAGTGTTGCTGACTTTTTGATGGGGCATTGATAATCTTTCATCCAAACTGGTGCCGCCTTGTTCCTTGTTGATTTCCTGAGAATGTGAACTGGTGGAACAGGAGAAGAAATGGAAGTAGGAGAAGGATTAGAAGATGAAACAGAAGTATTTGGAGAATGAGAAGGTTGAGAATGAGCAGGTGAATTGGAAGGATTAGAAGAAGTAGAATCAGTATGAGTGAAGGAACCAGCAGGAGAATTATTGTTAAAAGAATTGTAAGCATTGTCAGAAGAGTTTTCAGGAGGTGAAAGATTATCAGAAGACAAAACATCAGTAATGGAAATAGTAGGAGAATCATCAGGTAGAAAATTTGATGGACAAGAAGGAAGAATTATGTATTCTGATGTCTGACAAGGTATTGTTGAGTTGTTGGTACTCTTTTGAAAAGAAAAATTTGATTCTGAAAACAAAACATCACGACTATGAAAGATAGTTTTGTTATTCAAATCATAAAGTTTGTATCCTTTGATACCAAAACTGTAGCCTAAAAAAACACATTTTCTTGCTTTAGGTTCAAACTTATCATTGATGCCAAAAGATTTTGCAAAACACAAACATCCAGGAACTCGTAGGTTATCATAGGTAGGTGCTTTATTGTATAGCATTTCAAAAGGGGTTTTCCACTGTAAATTTTTCATAGGTAAAAGTTTGATTAAATGAGTAGCAGCCAAAATGCATTCTCCCCAGAAATGCTTAGGAAAGTTAGCATGAAACCTAATAGCACGTGCTGTTTCTAAAAGATGCTTGTGTTTTCTTTCAGCTATCCCATTTTGTTGAGGAGTATGGACAATAGATCGTTGATGGAGTATGCCTTTGTCAAGAAAAAAATTCTGGCAAACAGAATTAATAAACTCAGTGCCATTGTCACTCCTTACAGTTTGAATTTTTGAGGAAAATTGTGTGTTTATCATGTTGTAAAATTGTATTATGACCTGTTTTGTTTGAGATTTATTTTGTAAAAGATGTGTCCAAGTTGTTCTTGTATAATCATCTACTATAGTAAGAAAATAGTGAGCACCAGAAATAGAAGCAACCTTGTAAGGTCCCCAAAGATCCATATGAATGATTTGAAAAGGATGAGAAGTCTTGATAGTACTCTTATTAAAAGGTAATCTGTGCATTTTTGCCATTACACAAGTTTCACAATCTAAAGAAGATGGAATATGAGAGGTGTACCAAGGAATGTGATGTAAAGTTGAGCAAGAAGTGTGACCTAATCTGGCATGTATAACTGCTGGACTAGGGATAGTACATGTAGAAGGATTTAAAGAAAAATTGACAAGCCCAGTTTCTCCATTCTCAGGAAGATGAGATGTACTTGCAGCAGTTTTGGATGTGAACTTGTATAGTCCCCTTTGCTGATTTGCAACAACTATGACCCTCTTAGTTGTAAGGTCCTGAATCAAGCAATGATTAGGATAGAAAACAGCAAACAGGTTATGCTCAGTAAGGAGTTTGGCAACAGATAAAAGATTGAAATGAAATCCTGGCACAAGTAAAACTTTGGTTAAAATGAGAGAAGGAGTGAGGTGAATTTGGCCAGCTTGAGTGACCTGTTTGATTGAGCCATCAGGAAGAGTAATAGTGATAGGTTTAGAAAGGAAATATAGATGATCAAAAAGGTCTAAATTATGAGTCATGTGGTCTGTGGCTCCTGTATCAATAATCCAAGAATCTTTGTAATTACCATCCAAGGCACAACAAGCACCAAAGTGAGTAGAAACAAGAGATGGATTACCTGCAAAGTGAGCAAAACCATAATTGCTTTCACTTGACTGATCACCTTGCTTGTTCTTCATCATCTTAAACAATTCTTGAGCCAAAGCCTGCAGATCCACTGATCCTGTGCCACCAATTTGCCTTCCAATATCCTCAAGAGGCTCATTTTGAATCACCTCCTGATTCTGAGTGGTAGAAACATGAGCAGCAACCTTCTTGCCTTTTTCTTTCAGCTTCTCATACCATTCTGGAAAACCATGGAGTATGAAACATTGATCTATGGTATGTCCATTTCTACGACAGTGATTACAAAACTTGGCCTGCTTCTGTTGTTTAGTCTCCTTCCTTTTGTTGTTGCTGTTATTTGTCCCTCCATATCCTCGAGCCAAATAAACCTCAGAATCTTGATTATTCTTGGTAGCGACAGCTGCAATTTCTTTTCCACTCAACATCCCACCAGTAACCTTCTTTTGCTGCTCAATTCTTTCCACCATTTGACAGGCTTTACTGACATTAGGCAAAGGATCCATCAAAAGAATCTGACCCTTAATAGTATCATAACTGTCATCTAAGTGCAAAAGAAATTGCATAAGCCTTTGAACCTGATCCAATTCAAAAGTCTTCAATATTGCCTTACAATTTGGGTGAGCTGTTTTGCAATCACACAAAGGAATGCCACTTAAATCTGCAAGTTCATCCCACAATCTTTTCAACTTTGTGTAATAAACAGCTACACTATCATTTCCTTGAAACAACTCAGAAATCTCTCCTTGTATTTTGAACAACAAAGGCCCGTTGCTTTGTCCAAAACGTTCATTCAACTCATCCCAAAGAAGTTTAGCCGAATCAATATAAAAGAATGCATAAGCTAAAGAAGGTTCTATGGAGTTTAATATCCAACTAACCACCATACTATCACATCGCATCCATTGTTCATAGAGAGGATCAGAAGCATTGGGTTTAGTACATTTACCATCAACAAATCCAAGCTTAACTCGTGCGAAGAGACATTTGTGCGGCTCGACTCCACTTACGAAAATTAGCTCCATTCATCTTGATGTTGGTTAATTGCATTCCTGGATGATCCGAGGGATGCAAATACAAAGGATCACTGTGATAAGACTCCAATCGAGCAGCTAAGACAGCATCATCCGACATGATCAAAGAAGATTAAGAAAATCTTGTTGATCTGAGTGACCAACCAGATTGATTTAGAAGTGTAAATGAAGAGAGAGAAAAACTCAGCTCTGATACCATGAAAAATAGTAGAGCAGAAGAGTTGGGAGAAAGTTTTCTCTATTCATTGATCTCATACATAAGGGAGTAAGGGATATATATACAGCTGCTGCTATACATAACAAACTCAGATGAATAACAACCTCTAACAGAATCAATAACAACCAGGCTATGCTAACAACTTATACTCAACATATATTTTGTGAACCTTTAAGCTTTTGCTTTCAATAATCGAAATCGAAAAAAAGGTCCTGTATACTAATTTTATAAAATATTGACAACGGAGATTAAAAAGCTCACAATATAAATATTTGATAAAATGCCCTGTATCACCTTGCTATCCATCAATACATCATCTAAAATAAAGAAAAGGATGAATAACAAATGAAAGTTGTGTTAATTCTCTAACGAAGAGACTACACCCATTAACGTTGATCACTTGGTACCAACTATTTTAGGGGAGTCCAGGATTCTTATTGCAAAAAAAAAAAAAAAAAAAAAAAAAAAAAAATCTTATTGCAGACATTATTTCCAGTAGACCATTCAATTTAATTCGTACTACTTTTTATCACCCAATAGGGAGGAGGTATGAAAGCCTGATTAAAATACTCCATCTCACAAAATATTTGTCGAGCATTTCATTTTGGATTTGGAATGTCCCAAATTAATAATATTCCTTCTCCGAAAATGAAAAGTTGTAAGAATTGTAAAACAATCCTTTATTCGAAATATCGAATATTTAAAAACCAGCTGTTAATAGAGATCAGAGAACTGACAAGAAATTAAAATATAAAATTCAAGAATATTCGTGATATTTTCACCTTCAAAACTTTTAAGTGATTAGCTAATTAATTATTTCAAAAGGGCATCTAATCAAAAGGGATAATAATTAAGCATAAACGAAGTAGTCCATGTGAAACCATTTCAACAAAAAACTTAAACTATCTTAATCAAAAGCTTAAACTAATAGTTATAATTTCGGTGATGGTTTTATATCGCAACACGCCCCCTCCCTCCAACTTGCACAAATAACATAGGGTTATTGAGATTTGATCTTGAGACCTTTTGTTCAATCTGATGTCTAACAATACACATTAGTATACAAGATTAATATAGTAAAAGCTGTCCGTATCAGGACCAAAAAAAAATTTCATTCCCCAAAGGACGGAGCCCTTTTAAAGCAAAGGCATAAGGTGTAGTAGCACTGTAGCCCAACACTGCCCTTGTCAACATGAATAAGCATCACTGGCATTGGGGGTGTTAGCAAGAGACTTGAGAAGGGTCCAACTCCTGTGCATATGAACAGGCAAGGGAGCCACCAAGTTAAGAGGTTCCAACTTGGAGAAATCATAGTCATATTCTGAATCAGGGGTTGCATCTGCTGCTGCATGTTCAAGAGCACTACATATGTTGGGTATAATCATCTGCTTACAGTGCAGATGCAGGTGTGGCTGCTTCTCGGCAATGCTTCTACACTCCAAATCCAATCCTAACATGCCTCGCTTTTCTTCCCCGTCTTTCTTGTTGTCAATGTCGGGATTTTCCATCATTGTAGATGGCAAGGGTTCCCATTTCCGGTGAGCGTGCCAACCGTATTTGTAGTCTCCGACTATGGGTGTTCCCAGAACCTCAGCACAGTGCACTCGAAGCTGCATTTCCACCGACAAAATAAGAAACAAGCAATAGTGACTCTCAACATTATGTTTGAAAGAATATGGTATGAACAAAGAACTCCTGTCAACATTTCAGCAAGCACAGACCCACAAAAAGTTGTCCCAAAAGAAATTCTGTTCAAGAACACATGGTGCTTTCAGTGAGTACCTGGTGCTTCCTTCCGGTGAGAGGAGATAGCTCTAACCATGTCAATCCTGGAAATTTTCAAGTATCACATTTCAGCTCTAGCTCAAAATTTCTTTTAAAATAAGGCAAACACACACATGGGAAGGCTTGCGGCAGTGATACATGAACAGAAATTCAGGAGCAAGCAGTATGTTGCTGACCATAAATAGAACTCTCGATAACTCGGTACTCTGTCACCGCATGCTGAGATGAGGGAGAATGATCAGCAACAGTAATTCTCTCTGATTTTCCATCATCCAGAACCATCTACAGCAATAAAAGCAGGGCAACTGATAAGTGCATAGTTAACAAATCATACTACCAATAATAAAGATCCAACAGAAGGTGGCAACTATGACATATTGAGTTTCGATGCTATACTCCACCAGAATAAGATCGCAACAACGCAAATGAACAATGACACCAGACGTCCTCACTGCAATTTCTAAAAAGCAAAATACCAACATCTAAATTTTAATCTGCATCTGCAGAACGTTGTTGAAAACAAAACATTTCCTGAAAAATAAAAGGGATACTGTGGACGTGTGACTACATATAAGATCACAGCCTTAGATTGAAAAAGCCCAAGGTGCGGGCTCCGAGGCGAAGGCGCACGCCTATTGGATGTGCAAGGCGCACGCCTATTGGATGCAAGGCGCACTTCAAACGTATATATTTTCTATGCATGAAAATCATTTTCACATCAACGCACTGGAGAAAAGTGAAAGTTGTGAGTGTTTATGGAGGTGTTTTAGGGTTGAGGGCATCGAATTAGAAGGAAACAAAACAAAAAGAACCTGTTTTACATTTCTTTTTCACTGGGATCCAAAAGGCGCAAAAAGGCGCATAGAAGGTGCTCAAAAGGCGCAGAAAAGGCGCACCTTTTTGGGTTTTTTTGAATGAGCCTCGCCTCACCCTGTTGAGGCGCCAAGGTGCGAGCCTTGTGCCTCACTAGGACTAGGCGCGCCTTCTTAAACTAAGATCAGATCATGTCAAAGATCTGATGAAGAGTTTATTTTCCCATCCTTTTATTGAGAGAATAAATAACAAAATCATTCATTGAAAGCATACACATGTAGAAGGCAGGAAAAAAGGCAGCACATATGAAGATTGGCAATTTATTTTTAACAGGTAACAACTGTATCCGGCTACCTTTGTTAATGGTGCTGAGATTAATCCCTTTAACCGCCTTGGGACCCCAAAGACCAGTGCCAAGTATCTCTTCTGCAGGGTTCTCTTCCCCCAATCAGTTTCCTGCAAAGAGTAATTGTGGAAAAGTATTTTAGAGCACTGAAGAAATCAGCCGATAGGAGCAGCCTTAAACATAATTTATATATTTGTATGCCTAGCAAGCAATAGAATACTTCAAGGTTCACATACTAGAGGTACAATTTACTTACATCATCCAATATACCAACAGTTTTCTCACGAAAAATAGAATGAAGGAGAGCTGTGCTTGTTTGTGTTCTTCCCATCACCAAAATTCCACTACTATCTCTGTCAAGTCTGTGGACCTGGAAACACAATAGCACCATTGAATCTTGGCCATTAAAGCAACAGAAAGTTGCCATGCGATGTCCATGTGCACTTCATCACACGTACAATGGGCTACCTTATACCTGATTCCAATATCATCTCTATAGGTGTCTCATAATCATTTTCTGATTATATTAATTGGGGGTGGGGGGTGGGGGGGGGGGGGTAATACAAAGAACTTTTATCATTCAAGCATTCTCCCTTCATTACAAGATATCTCTTAATTGCCATGCCTACAGTTATGAGTGTACTGATTCGAAAGGATGGGCCTAGAAATTGAAAATAATGCCTTCATGGCTATTCCACCAATGCCGTTCACACATCAATTTACAGGCATTCAGGTGTTCAAGCTGACAACAAACGTAAATTGTAAACATATGTCTGAAGAACTGAGTTAGTGAGATGTGAGTATGGTCATTCAGCTTTAAACAATTGTTACTGCAGATAACTATATTCTATATTCACCCCACTTTCTCCTACTGCCACCACAATCTTGAAGTTTCTCATGCGCATGCTATTGCAAGACAAGATAATTGAGCATGACAATCTTGGCTGTCAAAGCTCAATCAATCTTAGCTTTAAAGCAGCAAGCCCCGGGTACGCCAAGGGTTAGCACTCAGCAGGTACGGGGCTCAAATTCCGTTGCCATGATTTCCTATTGTAAATGTTAATGTAATTTTATAAGGCTCATTCAATAGTGAGCCTTTGCGGACTTCAAGCAAAGGTGCATGCCTCTGCACAATAAGCAAAAGAACGCAAAGAATCTGTCCACTCTAGCTCTAATATGTTTGAAATGTGATTTGCAAACATCCATAATTAAGCATTGTGTTTAAACACCCACAATCAAGCTTATTCTATAAAATGTCTTAAATGATCCTATAAAATGATTAAAATGATCCTGCAAATGGTTTAAAATGCAAACCAAAGTCATTACGGGGATATTAAATATGCTTAATAAGCACAATAAAATACTGTAGAACTTCTTAAGGGATAAAAACACTTTCAATATTTGACAATTTATTGGGCATTTTCCTTATGAAATGCAAAAATCATTTGTCATTGCCTTCATTCTGTTGGTTTTCATAGTTTCTAACAGCCAAATCACCTTCCATTCTCAACATCTTTAGATATTCTAAACATATCCTCTGACAAATTTCTTTATTGTGATTATACCATAGGCACCCTATAGATTTTGCATACTACTTTTAAAAATGATCAAAAAAGGGTATTGTACTATGGCATAATACACCCTAAATTGTCAAACATTATCAGTCAACATAAACATTACAGTTAGATAGGTCAGAAAGACCATATAGCAAATTAGAGATCAGTCAGACCCCAGAGCAAAGGAAAGGTAGAGATTCTTTTCGGAAGCATCTACGAAGTGCTTTAATTTCTAAACATGCACGTAAGTTATGAAAAACATGAGAACAAGACTGAAAGAAAAGCAGGTGAAACTCACAAGGCGGGGAGGATCATTGTAGTCATATCTGAGACATGATGCAGCCAATTCATCTAAACTCTTCTTAATCCCATGGCCACCCTGGAGAATGTTTGTAACTCGTTAAAATGATTCATTAAATAATCATAGAATAGAAACACGTAAAATAAGCAATCAAAAATGAGCCGCATCATACATGAAGGGGAAGAGGGGATACCTGCCCTTTACCTGTACAGGCAACTTTGGGGGTTTATTGATGGCGATGATGGCAGAATCCTGAATTGAAAACAGCCAGCACCATTGGTTAAGTAAAGACAATGTCATAATCCAATCATCACAAGGTATTTAACAATGCAGCACCTTATACAACTCGAGACTCCGGATGTAGCTCATCTCTTCTTCATTGCACTGACACTTTAGCTTTTTAGCATGCGACTCCTTCACAGTAATCGGAAGGACAATTCGGTCTCCCTTCATGACCAAATCCTTAGCCCCCACCTAACAACATTTTAGCACAAACACCTCAGATAAAGGTCACAATAAACAAACAAAAAGCCATTTTCAATTAGAGTACATAACCAAAACACACATAAAAATTACCCTTTTAAGCTGACACTCTTGAGAGCCAGCATCATGCTCTGAATTCCCTTCTTTCAAACACTCTCTTCTAACCTGCTGATGGCACCCAAAAGTAAGTAAATTGAACATAAAGAATAGCGCCACGCTTCAATGACACTCCAGTCTCAACTTTCGTTCCCACAAAAGCTGACATTTTGAAAGAAGCCCACCAAAAATTAAAAGAATCCCTCCAACCAATACAGAACAATAGTTACAAAACTACAGCTCCGAGCAAATCATACATCAAAACAAAAGACCCATCATTCAATCAGCAAAGACTTGATCACATATAAAGCAATTAATCACCATAGATAGAGAGAATAAACCTGTCGAAGACGGAAGAGCTTTTGAACGAGGGAACGAGGGAGTTGGGGGCAGCAACGAAGAACCCATTTGAGAGCAGTGGTGGTTGTCTCAATGGGTTCATTTCCTTTATGTGTTCTTGGGCCAGCTAACCTTCTTCCCAGTGAATTGGTGTCGATGGTGGAGTTGAACGGCGGCAAAGTCACCCAGTTGCGTTTGTTATTCCGACCTTCCTTTTCATTCGGCTTCTGGGTTTCTTCATTGAGTTTGACGGTGCTGTGGAATAACTTCTGGTAAGAGATGGCGGCGGCCGCCGCCGGAGGATGCAGGACTCGTCGGAGAAGGCGTATTTCTCGCATTTTTACTCCCCCGTAGTCGCGAGTTGGAAGTCACTTGCCAGGTTTTCCCAACGCCTCCGGCTCCCTGCCGAGTTCTCGAGAAAAAATGTCGCATGTCAAAATGGTAAATTTGTCCTCCCAAGAAAAAAAAAATGTTATGAAAATGTCATTAAAATTTATTAATTAATATAAAATGTCACTTAATCTGCTCAAATTATTTTTTTCCGAGAGCCAATACTAAAACAACTTTATTAAAAATTCCAAAAGATTACAGTTGTCTGCCAACACCAGGTCGCTGAATTACCTAGTAGTTCACACATTCATATCTTTTTTCCAACTACGATAAGATTATAATGAATCGAGGGATGAGCAACTAAATTGTCCTCCCTTCGTATATGTTGAAAACTGACAAACTCAAAGCTATTACATAAAGCTAAAATGTTACGAAGAAACAAAAAACAATGTGTATTGTCTGTCTCCTGCTGCTAGGGGCGTTTACGGGGCGGGTACCCAAACCGATTGGATATTTTTTCTGGGTATCCGAAAATTCGCGCAAACCTCGAATCAGAATCGATGGCAAACTTCTAAAAAAAAAAAAGCAAGTGATTATGCTAACCAAAAAACCCGATTAATTATAATCATACGAGTTTTCCAATTTTTAATTTTAATTTATAATTAACTAGAAATACTAATGTTGATTCAATTAGTAACTATACCAAATAATAAATTTGAAAATCAACCAATTTATCCACTGTCTACCACTACAAGCGTTGCTGCTACTGTGAAGTGTGAACTGTCTACTGTGGTATGTGGCTAGAGTTTGAGAGTTGATGGCTGAGAGGGTGAGTAGTTTAAACGAGCCAGAGAGAAAGAATAAGAAAGACAAAGAGTGGAGGCAGTGGAGCAAGCAACGACAACAAAATAAATTAGGTTTTCTTCCATTATTAAATTGGGTCACACTCGGAGAGTGCAAAAATTTAATTTGTGCCTAAATTTAAAATTTAATTTCGGGTAATTCGGATAACCGAAAAGGTCTAGGAGCCGATCCGTAACCGAACCGATTAACCGAAAATTTTCCAGGGCGGGTACCCGACCCGATTAAAATTGATTTTTCCGATGCGGGTACACTAAATTAATGAGCGGGTAGCGGGTTTCCGGATCGGGTTTTTCGGGGCGGATATTTATGAACAGCCCTGCCTGCTGCTGTAAATTTTTAATAAGGCTGAGTGAGAGTATCTACTTCCATTATGACTCCCTTGAACCCCATATTTCAAGCCTCTGTAATTGCAAGAAGGCAAGCTCTCGTCTCTTCCAGCTGAGCACTGCTGAACGACGGACCTTGCTCCACGCCTGCTGCCTTCATCTGTCCCTCATGGTCCCTCGTCACAAACCCCCACCCATACCATCCCAAGCTTAGCATTCCTCCATTAAAGTTCATCTTCATAACTCCTACAGATGGTGGCTGCCACCGAGCGTTGTCTCTCTCTATCCGGACACTAGATCTGGCTTTCTGCTAGCTCTTAGTATAATTTCACCCATTGAATTTCCCTGTTAGCTGCCTCATCGGTCTTCCCCCTTCTCGCGGGCTCTTGTTATTTTGTTCCGTAGGTTCCAAATCCCTCAAAGGACTGCTACGAATTTGCCTTGGGAGTTCTCATCTGAGTTCAAAAAGATGCGTCCCAACAAATCCAGCATCGATCCCCCCCCCCCCCACCACCAAAGTTTCTCTTGAAAAGGACTATTCACCCATACCTCCTTTGCCAACGGGCAGTGGAAGAAGTTGTATACCTCATATTCCTTCTAGAATCTGCATATCTTACAACTGCTGGATGAATTCACGCCTCGCCAAATTGTCGGCTGTCGGGAGGCCATTTATAGCCAATCTCCACGCTAACATTCTCATGCTCGGCGGAATTCTCAGCTTCCATATCTGTCATCCGTCATTGGTAAAGGCCAATGCTTTGTCTCACTTGTTCAAGCTCCCGGCTAGGTGGTATTCGGAGCGCACCATGTACCTTCCATCTTTCGTGAAGTGCCATGTCAAGATATCCTCGTGCCACTCCTTGCATAGCAGAGTTCAAAAAAACATGTTATGAAACTGACATTAAAATTTGTTAATTAGTATGAAAATGTCACTTAACATGCTGAAATTGTTAAGTGACCTAGTATAGCAAGTAAACCTCTTGTTACTCTCTAATTACATTCACTATTACCCAATCAACTAAAAAAATCCCTAAAAACTAACTCCCCCTCCCTCTAAACCCATTCCCTCCAACTTCTACCACTTTCTCACCTCTGACCACTTAGTTAGTCACTGCCACCATTACACCACCACCACCGCTTGCCACCACCAAAACCACCGATGCATCCACCCTCACCCTCACCCAACATCACCATCACCATCACCATCACTAACACTAACACTACCACCATCCACTACCATTGCAAAAATAGCCACCAACACCCAAGAAAAACGAATAAAAAACACCTATTCAAACCATCCAAATCAAACCAAATCACATATACCCACATACTTTAATCTTAAAAAATCATCAACTGGAAATCATATTTACAGATTTTAACCCAAAATTCCCTGGAAAACATCAATCTTGCCGCTCAAAACAGCCCAAAAACTCACTTTCTATTTCCTTTGTTCAGCCACTGTGCAACCATTGCTGTTTTTCGTGAGGAATTAGGGTTTCTTGAGCCAACAATTGAAGAAATGAATGGAAAAGCCCTAATTGTTTTTGCCTGGAACAAAGAGGGAGAATGTTGGGTTATGATTGACGAAGCAGGGGAAATGGTGGACGGCTTAGGAAGAGAGTTCTCATACAAAAATGTCATTAAACTATGTAAAATCACAAATTTTCCACCAAACAAGTTTATGAAACTGCCATTAAAATCGATCAATTAGGATGAAAATGCAACTTAACCTGCTAGAATTGTTGAGTTACCTAGTATAACAGGTAAACCCCTTCTAACTCACTAATTACATTCACTAATTACCTAAGAAACTAAAAAAAACCCCTAAAAACTAACACCCCCCCCCCCCCAACTCCATTCCCCCCAACTCCCACCACCTTCTCACTTCTGACCACTACCAATGATCACTTAGTCAGCTATTGCTACCATTACACTACCATCACTGCTTGCCATCACCAAATCCACCGACACAGCCACCTTCGCCCAACGTCACCATCACTAACACTAACACTATAACCATCCACCATCATTGCAAAAACAGCCATCAACACCCAATAATAACAAATCAACCCCATCCATCCAAACCGTCCAAATCAAACCAAATCACATGCACCCACGTACTCTAATCATAAAAATTCATCAATTGGAAATTATACTTATTGATTTAAACCCAAAACGCTCGAAAAACATCAATCTTGCCACTAAAAACCGCCCAAAAACTCACTTTCTCCCTCCTCTGTTCAGTCACTATGCAACCATTTTTTTTTTTTTTTGAGAAACTAGGGTTTCTTGAACCAACAATTGGAGAAAGGAGAGAAAAACCTTAGTTTTTGGGTCTGGAACAAAGAGGGAGAAGGTTGGGTTATGGAAGACGAAGTAGGGGAAATAGGAGAGGGTTGAGGAAGAAGACAAAGGGGTGGGGTGAGGGGAGGGGGGTTTAACCGGCTACAACAAGCTCTCATTCGGTAAGTTGCATTTTTGTCATCGTAAACATAAATTAATGGCAATTTCATAACATGTATTTTTTTAGGTGACAAATTTGCCATTTTTACATAATTTAGTCACATTTTTATTTGATAACTCCTTAGGAAGAAGACAATTAGGGGGAGAGGTGTAATAACCCAACCCTGACCCAATAGAATTAAGTTAATTAATGAGTGTAATCAAATAAACCGCGCATTTTATTTCAAGTTAACCGTTTGCATTTTTGCAGGACTCGAGCAGAGCAGCGACCGCCATATATCAGCCTAGTATGCTATAAGTATAAATTATTTAAGTGACAATTTCAGCTGCTTGAATTATTCTCAGAATATCCGGGTTACTTACCCGGCCAAATTTTATCAAGCCAACCGATCCGTCGGTATTATTATTATTATTATTATTATTATTACTATTATTATTATTATTATATTATTATTATTATTATTATTTTACCTTTTCATTCCTTAATTTACTTATGTTTAAATTTATTCCACCTCCCAAATTTATTCCAAGCCTTTCCTTCATTATTTTAATTTTCTGAAATACTATTCTAAGACTTTGCATTAGTATTATTAGGTTTTAGTTGGAATAAATTTAGTGTATGAGGGAGGAGTTGGTAGTTAAGTTATACTAAGTTAAATTGGGCCTTTAATTAAACCAACACCCATTTGTTATAGAAAACGAACGTCAAATACAATTGTCTAGTTGTCTCCCTTCTTACTTCCACTTGTCTTTCAAATCTCAAGCTCTCTCTGCCTCTTTCTATTCTGTCTCTCAGTTGCCAGTGACAGCCTCCCTATGCGCCATCGGAGGTTTGCATGGACCACCGGAGCCACGTGATACAGGAAAGGTCTCCTAGCACAAAAATAAATGAAATTGGGAAGTGTTTTTGTCATATTTGGAAGCTTCTATGCCAGCTGTCCATATTCTGTTATCGCAATTCTGTTATGCTTCATTATATAGTAGGAGTAGCTTGTAAGAGGGGATAACTACATGAATGAATACAATCTCTCTCTACAATTCCCTATTTCTCTCTCTTATCTTATTTTGGCACCAATGAAACAGTAATCTCGAAGGAATAATATCACAACCTTCCTAGTTCTATATCAATTGGTATTAGATGTAACACCCCCAGGTTACTAACCACTAGATTAAGATAATGATACACCTAACCCAATGATTAGCAACGAATAATCACCTGGGAGTATTACCGCCGTCCACGAAAGTGGACAAGGCTAAGATTAAAACCCAACAAACATCCAAGACATAAATCACTACAACCTTTTATCATCAAGACAGAACTTCACTAGAACCACCTCAAGACAACATAACACAACCCAATAACTTATACAAGCCAAAAATCGCAAGTTTCTCTTAAGTCTTTCATAAGGAGTCTTTAACCACCTTCAACCTCCTTAAGAAGCTCTAGGGTTTCGTCCTTCCGAGGCCTTTCCTTTCTCCTTTGCCGAGATTCCTAAAACGAAAACATAAAACTTCGAAACGTGAGTTAAACTCAGTACGTATACCCCTAATAACCTAAGAATTTCTTCATAATTCGTTTTAGTTATTAGCGCGGTTCCAAAACATAAAAAAAATAAACAATATAATTAACAAACAAACACTAAGAGGTAGCATAACTTACATATCTTGACCTTACTTAACCTGTACACGGGGAATATAACTTAACCTGTACTTAAATCACAACTTAAAAGAAAATAATTTTGAGTTCTTCCTTGTAAAAATAACATACATAACCATAACCTTAGAAATGATATATCACTAAAGTAATATAACATAGTTTCAAAGAACTTAATTTATACATGACTTACATATAACACACAAAACCATAACATAAACTTGACCTTAACCCTTATAAATCAAGACTTATAAAAATTTTGGCATGTAAGTCATAAAACTTTACTTTGGTTCAAAAGACTTGAGTAACTTAAGAAACTTAAATTTGGTTATCCTATTATTATCCTGAAGGGCCCCTATTTGCGATCATTGGCTAAGCCTCCGTATGTGCATACCCGGACCGATCGGGAGATCCGGATGGTGGATAAATATCCTACTGGCCAGATTTCCATGGCGTGCATCTAAGGCACTAACTATAATCCTTTGGGTGCACTAAGGCACATACATGCTATACATGGGGTGCACTTTAGGCACCATATTCCTATTTTTCCCTGGGGTGCGCAAGACACGATTAAGCATGGGGTGCTCTACGGCACGATTATACATGGGCGGGGCCTTCATTAAAATTTTAGAAACTTGGAACTTAAGCGCGCCATAAAAAAAAATTGATTCCATTAGACCCTTAGCCAATCTTATTCTTAACTTTGAAAATACCCCTAAAATCGCTTGGATGTAAGTCACTCTTGTAATGGAACATAATTCATGAATTACCCATAATATACAAGTACTGACTCAACGTAAGTTGTTTTAGCACAAGAGATGCGTAGTATAGGACCTTAAAGTAAATCATAAAATAACTTGCTAATTTAACCGTGATATTACATTCATAAAACTTGCGTAAACTTTGAACACAACTTATAAGAAATTTCATGTAAGCATGAACGATAAAACAATCATATAAAACTTGGCATAAAAAGAATAAATCATGCAGTTACGCATAAACATCAGGCGATATACGTACCTGAAGACCCAAGAACACGAACAGGACAAGCAGGGACTTGAACAGCGGAAGAGCAACGACCACTTGGAGGAACTTAGAAAAGAGGAGGAATTTAGAATTAGACCTTTATTTAGCTAAGAGAGGGAAAAGATATCTTTAATAGAATAACCGGCTCGAATTGTAAACTTAATTCCCTACGTACAATGAAAGGATCAAAACTTTCACCATAGACATCGTATCGTCACATACGAGGATTTTCCGAAAAGCTTAAAATACGCCTTACAACTTTGTAGTTAATCCCAAGGACCAAAAACATGATTAAAAGGGTCAAAACACTTAAACACCTAATCTGTCCAGAACTTGCAAGTGTCGACTAGCATTTTTCGGAAAGCGATATCTTGGGTTATGTTAATCGGTTTTGGGCCTATAAGCTGTCCACGGAAAGCTCGTGAGACAAACTCCAACTTTTATTTTCATCATCAATTGATTTAAGCTTGGGAAGAGGTCGAATTTTAGCCTAGAATAAGGGCAGTCACACTAGTGGTATTTCTGGAAAACTCAGAATTTTTATCCTTCCAAACAAAAGCTTATAACTCTCTCACCCGACGTCCTATGGACGCCTATCATACCATTCTGGAAAGCTTAGAGTGTCCCCTAAAACTTTTATGTTCAGACCTTAGGTCATATGAACCTCTAACTATTCGAAAATCAGCCATCTTTGAACTGACGCCAGAATTTCTCTAATTCGCGCGGCTTTACGATTTTGACCATAAAACCTTGTACACTTATTGAAACGACGAACCGTAAAAGCCGGGTGTTAGCTAACACTTTTCTCTACCTAATCATGCCATAAAATGAGCCAGAAACATAGCTCGTACTCTCTGGAAATCACGAAACCTACCAGATTGCTATCTTTACTTGACAAGACTACTTGCATGCATGTCTAACCTCATGATTTCTCATAATCATTTCCTAGAATACCTCCCCCATTCATAAATGCACATTTCCAGAACTAAAACACTTTCAAAACCCTCATTCTTGGTCACAAAAGATACATGTAAAGCATGGTCTTTAAGCAAAAACAACATCCAAGTGAAAACCATCATGAATCTATCATCCAAACTTTATCCATTCATTATAAATGGCTATTCCACCCCAATTTATTCACATGCAAGTAAGATTGGATCAAGAACCTAATCATTCACAGTGGATTTATCCTTCTAACCCCATGCATGGCTTAATCTAGCAAGGTACTACTTATTTCAAGTCATAAAGCATTAACACCCTTCAAGAACTTACCAACTCCACTTGAATTCTTCTAGTTCTTAGTAAATTCCTCTTGAAGGCCTTAAAATTCTTGATTACCTCTGGAAAAAGATACAACAACAAGAGGAAAACTTAGAATCACACTCTTGATTCATTGTAAAAAGAAAAGGAAGAAGAGATGGGGTGATTTACCACTTGAAGAGGGAGTAAAAGAAGAAAGGGGAGAGGGTGGTGCCATGGTGGTGGTGCGGCGGCCAGGGGAGCAGCGGCGGTCGGCGAAGGGAGGCAGCAAGGGGGGAGGGTGTGACGGCCAGGTGAAAGGGCGAGGGAAGGAGTAAAAACTTGAGAGGTAGTGATTAGATTTCAAAATGAAAACCTAACTCCCACATTACCCATATGTGAATACAACATTAAGGCCCAAAAATAATTATAAAAAAAAAAAAAACTTCCCTCTCTTCCTCCTTGATGGCCGGCCACATGGCCCAAAAGGGATAATTTTTTTTTTTATCAATTTTAATCTTCCCAACTTATACTTATATCTCCCTAATTCCTCAAGTTACCGAAATTTATTAAACGTAAAAATGTCATTGATAACCCAAATAAATATGTCCATACACCTCCATGAAATTTCTCATAATTATAATCCCAAATTGACTTGGATAAAAGAGGGACCCGATATATCGGTCTCGGCAAGAGAATTCGTATCCAATCAGAATCAATATAAAATTATCGGAAGAGATTCATCAAGAAAAGAAAATAAAATAAAAATAAAAAAAAAGAAACTGAATCATTGACGATCGTTGCACTGTTCAAGTCCTGCAAAACATACGCTGGGTTAGAAAAATGGAACACGCGCTTTAATTATTCGTGACTTAATTTTAACCTTGATTAATTAAACTAATTAATCCGTATTACGGGGTGATTCCTTCGGGTTATTACATCAGGGCACCACATTCCTGGAATATCCAATGGCACCCAATACTAGAAACTCTTCTAACCAGCAAAAGTAGGAGCCTCCTTTTATGGAGGAGATCTTGAGGTTAATTCATGAGCAACAACTGTCCATGTCGTAGAATATGATGGAACAACAACAACAAATGGCTAAACATAGTAAGAAGTTTGAGGAGTAGCAACAAATGTTCTTGAAGATGATGCAACAGATTAAGGCCCTGGAGGTTAAGCAAGGCAAACAACCTACACACCCACATTCGAGTGATGATCATCTTATTGGTAGTTGTGATGGAGTGCCTGAATTTGTTATGATGAAGGATTCTAGTGCAAATGCTATACCAAATGATGGTAGAGGGGCTGGGAATGGTGACCACCATAACAGAACACTAGCACCTTATATTCCAAAAATTGAGTTTCCTTCATTTGATGGTACAAATCCTAGGGCTTGGGTAAAGAAATGTTTTCGTTATTTTGGCTTGTGTAATAATCCTGATAACCAAAAGGTGGATTTAGCTTCACTCTATATGATTAGGAAAGTTGAGATGTGGTTTTCAGGTTATATTGTGGGTAGAGTTGGGATTATTTGGGAGGATTTTGTGATGGATGTGTGCACCAGATTTAAAGATGATCTAGGGGCAAGTAGTGGAGGATTTCAACAAGCTAAGTCAAATTGGGTCAGTGGATGCTTATTTGGAAAGGTTTGAAGAGTAAAAAGCAATGATGATGATAAAAAACCCTACTCTTCCAATGGAGTATTATGTAGATAGTTTCATTGGGGGTTTAGCTCCTCCGATTAAAACATTTATTAGAGCACTTAAACCTCGCACTATTGATGAAGCTGTAGATTATGTAAGGTCCCAGGAGGCTACAGTACAGGCGTTGAGGGGCCAGGAGAGGTTGAGAGCTACCAACCATACCAGGTTTTCACAGAAGGGTATTCTTCCTACACCTCAAGGTTCAATCTTCAAAAGTCAGCCTTACAAACCCTTTAATACCAATATCAAGCCTCGGACCCTAACTAAGCTGAGAAGGCAGATAAGTTAACTAAGGGATTATGTTTTTCTATGATGAACTCTATCAACGGGGATATAAGTGTAACCTCAAGAAGACTCAACTCTTTTTGATTGAAATACCTGGTGAGGAGGATGAAGATCAGAAGGTGGAGAGGGCTGAAGGAGAAGAGGAAGCAGATTATGATTAGGTGGACAAGGATCCTCAAATATCATTGCATGCTTTGAGTGGGTTGAATAGCTACCAAACCATGAGGGTGACTGGTATGTACGGGAAAACTCCTATACATATCCTGATTGATTCGGGGAGTACTCACAATTTTTTGGATGCATCCATGGCTGAGAAACTGGGATGTTGCTTGGAGGATACTGAGACACAGTCTGTTACGGTGGCTAACGGGAGTCAATTGCAGTGCATACACAGGTGTAAGGGGTTCAAATGGAGGATGCATAATGTTGAGTTTGAGTCTGATATGTTAATTATTCCCTTGAGTAATTGTGATGTGGTACTGGGCATATCAAGGCAAGGATCATGTGTTTAGGGGAATGAAGGGGAAGAAGGTACAGGTGATAGGGAACAATAAGCTAAAGAAGTTCATGAGCTGTGTTCCTCAATTGTGCACGATTCAGGTGGTGACAAGGAAGGAAGGTGAGAAAAGTTTGTTCAGTTTGCAGAATTCTGAGAAGCCTAATAAGCATATACATGATTTGTTACAGCAGTACCATGCCATCTTTGAAGAACCAGAAGCATTACCACCTAGCAGGGGTACCTTTGATCACCATATTCCCTTGAAAGAGGGAACTAATCCAATCAACATTAGGCCATATAGGTACCCCCTAAGGCAAAAGGATGTCATCGAAACTTTGATTGAGGAAATGCTCAAAAAGGGCATTGTGCAGCATAACTCAAGCCCCTTTGCAAGCCCAGTGATATTAGTAGGAAAGAAGGATGGCACTTGGACAATGTGTGTGGACTATAGGGAATTGAATAAACACACCATCAAGGACAAATTCCCCATTCCCTTGGTGGAAGAGCTGATTGATGAACTAGCTGGGGCTGTGATCTTTTCAAAAATTGACCTAAGATCTGGATATCATTAGATAAGGATGAGGCTTGAAGATATTATGAAGACAGCTTTTAAGACTCATCATGGACACTTTGAGTATTGGTAATCCCTTTTGGTCTCTCTAATGCACCAGCTACTTTTCAAAGTTTGATGAATCATGTATTTCGATGTTGCCTTAGGAAATATGTGTTGGTTTTTTTTTTATGATATATTAGTATACAACAACTCCTTGGAGGAACATAAGGAGCTTCTCACTGCTGTATTTGACAAATTTAGAGAACATCAGCTCTTTGCAAAGAGGAGTAAATGTTGTTTTGCTATTCCTAAAGTGGAATACCTGGGCCATTTTATCTCATCCTCAGGGGTAGAAACCGACCCGGCTAAGATTTAGGAAGTACAAGGTTGGCCTCAACCCAAAACTGTCAAACAACTTAGGGGGTTTCTTGGCCTTGCTGGTTATTACAGAAAGTTCATCAAGGATTATGCTCACATTGCAAGGCCTTTGAACAATTTGTTGCGTAGGGGAGCTTTTGATTAGAATGAAGACACATAGGTAGCCTTTGAAGCATTAAAGCATGCCTTGACTCAAGCTCCTGTTCTAGGTCTCCCTGACTTCGCGAAAATATTTATTGTTGAGATTGATGCCTCGGCACGGGGAGTAGGGGCAGTGTTGATGCAGGAAGGCGGGTCCAAAGTGGCAAGGGTTATCTGTGTATGAGAAGGAGCTCTTAGCCTTAGTGCTAGCAGTGCAAAAGTGGCAGCAATATCTCACAGGACAGAAGTTTATTGTCAAAAATGATCAAAAGAGCTTGAAGTAGTTATTAGAGCAACGATTAACAACTCCATTTCAGCAGTTGTGGTTATCCAAATTGATGGGATACACTTATGAGATACAATTCAAGCAGGGTAGGGAGAATAAAGTTGTTGATGCTTTGTCAAGGTTTCCTAGCAATGAGGTAATGTGTCTGGCTTTATCCACTCTAAAATCTAATGTATTCACTACTATTAAGAATAGTTAATATTCCCTGGACCCTGCTCTAAATGCCTATGTACAAGGTGCTACTCCTTTGGGTCCTCATTACCAGCTTGTAGATGGGTTTTTAAGGAGAAAAGGGAGGTTAGTGGTGGGGCCAGATAATGCATTGAGGAAACAAATTATGGAGTGGGTTCATGATTTACCAACAAGAGGTCATGCTGGTAGGGACACTACACTCAAGAAATTACATAGTTTATTCTATTGGAGGGGCATTACTAAGGAAGTGCAACATCACATTCGAACCTGTCAAGTCTGCCAAGCCTGCAAGTATGACAATTCAGCTTCACCAGGGATCATGCAGCCTTTACAAGTTCCCAAAGAGGTTTGGCAAGACATTTCAATGGATTTCATTAAGGGCCTACCCAAATCGTTTGGTTATCAAGTCATTTTAGTGGTGGTGGATCGATTAAGTAAGTTTGCATATTTTATTGCATTGTCACACCCTTACACTGCAGTAGATGTGGCTCAGGCTTATTTAGACAATATCTTCAAGAATCATGGGTTGCCTAAAAGCATTATTAGTGATCGTGATTCAATTTTTTTTAGTCACTTTTGGCAAGCCCTCTTTACTATACAAGGTACCTCTCTCATGTTGTCTTCAGCCTCTCATCTTCAAACTGATGGGCAGAAGCAGGTCCTGTGAAAGAACCCTAAAGGGAGGGGGGTGAATAGGGTTATGAAACTTTCTGCACAAATGCTCACTAGTAAAGGACGTTAGGGTCTTAATCTTCTCAGATTAAGATTCAACTTTAAGATAAATCAAAGCAAACTTGAAATAAAGGACAATACAAAAGATAACTGAATAACCTCCCTTATTTCTTTGAAACAGAATGCAGACTGAATTGCCTAAGGTAAACGTCCTTAGGGTTCTGATGAACACGTAAACTTCAACCAAATTTGCAGGTAAACACACACCAAGCACAGATTTGGTGTAAGCTCTAATCGAACCTAAGTCCGTCTAGGATTCGATTACAATCACTCAAATCAAAACCTAAGTCCGTTAAGGAATTGATTCACACAAACTCTCACAAAGAACACAACTTTCTACTAGAAGAGAGAACATAAAAACAGAGCACTCTCTGTTTTTCACACACCCGATTTCTTCCGTGGAATCGTTAATTATCTTCATCTTTGAGGTCTTCTATTTATAATCAAGATACTCCAGTAGAATAGAGCCGTTTGAGATTAATTTCAGCGGGATACTTTCCTTCATTGTGATTAGCTATCTTTCTCAATCTACAAGCTTTCTTCTTGCCTTATTTCCGGAAATCTCCAATCATATCTTCCTTCCAAATTCTTGATTGATTGTTTCCTATAATTTAATATAGTAGCAATCAATTAGTCTGGTTAGAAAGGATAGAGAAAATAGATGATTTCGTTTCCAGAAAACTTCCCTGATATTTTGCTCCTTTTGTCTTTCACGACGATGTTTCTCGCCTGGGGTGAACTTATGATGCCTTGGGTGAACGTCCTTATGCTGCCCTAGGTGAATGTCCTTATGCCTTCTTTGAGATTTCTTTCCTTGCGCATCATATCTTTTCTGGATATTCGAATTTTGGCTTTCATTCAAAAACTGATCAAGTCTCCAAGGTCCTTGACCCTTGGTCTGTCAACGTCTTTGAGGGGTTCTGATAATCTCCCCCTTTTTTATGAAAGGAAAAATTCATTTGCAGTACTTCTCCCCCTTTTTGACTTTTATCAAAAAGTCTAGAGAGCTCCCCCTTATTATAGTAATTGTCTCCAATAATCTGCAAGACTCAATGAACTTATTAGTCCTAAGAGAGGGTGCCCCCCTCAATATGTGCCATAAAAATAATCAGAAACACTGCTATATGAGTAGATTTTTTGTCAAGGTCCTTGATCCTAGGTCTGACAAGGTCCTTGAGGGGTTCTTATTGCTGATGTAAGTAATGTCCTTGATTGCTCCAAGCTCCCTTTAAGCATCCACTCTCTTGGATGCTGAATAAACTTGCAAAAACTTTAGACATCCTTCCTTAAGCCATAATTGACATTAAATTTAGGTTATTGACTACTAGTAACAACCATGTTAGGAGGTCTTGTTCCTTTTGGAACCCAAACTTGTACAATTTTAGAACGATAATGGTTGAAGTAGTGAGATTTACCATATTTGCTTTTGGGAAGAGATGAATGACCTTGATATCTTGTCCCAAGATAGTTGTGTCGTTCTTGGTGCCATGAGTGAAATCTGTAGCCTTGGTACTGCTCATTAAGGTCCTTGTGTCGTCCTTGGTGTCTAGTTCTGATAGCTTGTCCTTGCGAGACAGAATGTCCTTGATGACAGTTTCCCTCCTTAACAGGAGATGAACTTTCATGCCATTTTCCAAGGTTTTCTTGTTGCTTGGTTACCTTAGCTATAGACTTGTGACAATCATCAAGGTTGGCCTTGAGGTCTAGTATTTCAGCTTTGAGAATGTCGACCCTGGGGGTAAGCCCTTCACATAATTTCTCCAATTTCTCATTGGACTCTTTCAGGCCTTTGTTGGTTTCTTTTAGTGACCTAATCTCGTTTAAATACTTGGTATCCCGTCCTGCAAACTTTAAAAGGCATTTTCTCAAGTACTTTTTAGGATAAGTGAGGAGATCATCAAATGTTACCTCCCTTGATTCATCCTCGTCACTGTCTTGGTAGTCATCATTGGCTGCACTAACTTTCTCTGTGTTGCTGGTGTCTTTTCTTATGATGCAATGACTAGTAGTCTCCTCATCATCACTCCAAGTGGCCATCAGGGCCATGTGGTTTCTCTTTTCTTTGTTCTTTTTGTGGTAGGGACAGTCCTTGATAAAGTGATCTGGGTCATCACAAAAAAAAAACAAGAGAGTGAGTTAGTTCTATTATTTGATGAGTCATTACCTCTTTGGTTGATACATTTGGATGAAGGTCCTCTGGAGGTATGACTTTTCTTGGACGACTTCTTGAGATCTTTGGCCATCAAGGCCAAGATCCGGTCCTTATCATTGTTGTTAGGACTATAGATGTCCTTATGGGTTACTTCTTCTTCCTTTACATTTTGCTCTTCTTGGAGACGCATTTCGTGAGCAAGAAGCTTTCCAATGAGGTCATCTAATTGGAGAGTTTCCACATCGTGAACTTCCTCTATTATAGTGACCTTTGATTCCCACTTCTTTCTTGGAAGACATCTGAGGACCTTGTGAACTTTTTCTTCATTGGAGTAGGTTTTCCCCAAGGACTTGAGATTATTGACTATGACATTGAATCGTTTGTACATGTCCTTGATGGATTCTCCATTCTTCATTATGAAGGATTCATAGTGCTTGACATAATTGTCAAGCCTTATTTTTTGAACTTGGCTCTTTCCTTCGTATGTGGTCACTAAGGTATCGCACACTTGTTTAGCTGTATCACAACCAGAGACAAATTCAAACTCATTAGAATCAAGTCCACAATAAAGGATATGTAAAGCTTTAACATTTTTATCCGCCTTATCTGCTTCTTTAGCAGAATACTTGGATCTATCTTTGGGTTTCGTGATTTCTCTAACAGTGATCATGGGGATAAAGTCTTCATTCTCAATTCTGTCCCAAAGGTCAAAGTCTTGATCCATGATTAATGTCCTCATACGCTTCTTCCAGTGTGCAAAGTTTGATCCTCTGAATAAAGGAGGACTGTTTAAGCAACGTCTTTGCCCTATATCACCATCTTCGATCCCAGCCATGATCTTTACCACAGAGCGGTTAGTCTCTGAATCTTCACTGGACCAAGCCCTGATACCAATTGAAAGAACCCTAGAGAGGGGGGGTGAATAGGGTTATGAAACTTTCTGCATAAATGCTCACTGGTAAAGGACGTTAGGGTCTTAATCTTCTCAGATTAAGATTCAACTTTAAGATAAATCAAAGCAAACTTGAAATAAAGGACAATACAAAAGATAACTGAATAACCTCCCTTATTTCTTTGAAACAGAATGCAGACTGAATTGCCTAAGGTAAACGACCTTAGGGTTACAATTGAACACGGAAACTTCGAACCAAATTTCTGGGTAAACACACATACCAAGCACAGATTTGGTGTAAGCTCTAATCGAACCTAAGTCCGTCTAGGATTCGATTACAATCACTCAAATCAAAACCTAAGTCCGTTAAGGAATTGATTCACACAAACTCTCACAAAGAACACAACTTTCTACTCGAAGAGAGAACACAAAAACAGAGCACTCTCTGTTTTTCACACACCCGATTTCTTCCGTGGAATCGTTAATTATCTTCATCTTTGAGGTCTTCTATTTATAATCAAGATACTCCAGTAAAATAGAGCCGTTTGAGATTGATTTCAGCCGGATACTTTCCTTCATTGTGATTAGCTATCTTTCTCAATCTACAAGCTTTCTTCTTGCCTTATTTCCGAAAATCTCCAATCATATCTTCCTTCCAAATTCTTGATTGATTGTTTCCTACAATTTAATATAGTAGCAATTAATTAGTCTGGTTAGAAAAGGATAGAAAAAATAGATGATTTCGTTTCTAGAAAACTTCCTTGATATTTTGCTCCTTTTGTCTTTCACGACGATGCTTCTCGCCTGAGGTGAACGTCCTTATGATGCCTTGGGTGAACGTCCTTATGCTGCCCTAGGTGAATGTCCTTATGCCTTCTTTGAAATTTCTTTCCTTGCGCATCATATCTTTTCTGGCCATTCGAATTTTGGCTTTCATTCAAAAACTGATCAAGTCGCCAAGGTCCTTGAGCCTTGGTCTGTCAACGTCCTTGAGGGGTTCTGACATCCTGAACAGAATCCTGGAAACTTATTTGTTGTGCATCTTTGCGGATGAACCCAAGGAATGGAGCAAGTGGCTTCCAGTAGTTTAATGGTGGTACAATACCACCTACCACACTGCTGCTCAGCTCACTCCTTATGAAGTTCTATTTAATCAACCCCCACCAATCCACTTACCCTATCTACCTGGAGAAACAAAAAATGCATTAGTTGACAGGACAATGTAACGGAGAGAGGCTATGATCCAATTACTTAAGTTCCATTTATTGAGAGCACAACACAGGATGAAGGTTCTGGCAGATCAACACAGGTCTGAGAGGGTTTTTGAGGTGGGAGATTGGGTTAGGCTTAAAATCCAACCCTACAGGCAGCAAACAGTGACAAGGAGATACAATGAGAAGTTGAGTCCTATGTATTTTGGTCCCTTCCAGGTAGTGAAGAAAGTTGGAGCGGTCGCCTAGATATAAGCTAAGCGTGCCAGCCACTGCAAAAATTCATCATACATTCCACGTATCCCAGCTCAAAGCTTATAGGGGTACCCTACCTGCTGAACCTCATATTCCTGTGGGGATGCAACTATGCAAGGGGGCCAAGCAACGAATACATACGTTCCAGCTGTTGTGCTTGATAAGAAGATGGAGAAAAGACACAGACACATCGTCACTAAGTATCTGATTCAGTGGGAAGGTCAGCCAGACTCGGAAGCCTCTTGGGAGGATGAGGATGTCTTAAATCAACAATTTCCAGGATTCCTTAATCAACATCAGACTTGAGGACAAGTCTTTTTGGAGGAGGGATGGTATGATACAGGAGAGGTCTCCTAGCACAAAAATAAATGAAATTGGGAAGTCTTTTTGTCATATTTGGAAGCTTCTATGCCAGCTGTCCATATTCTGTTATTGCAATTTTGTTATGCTTCATTATATAGTGGGAGTAGCTTATAAGAGGGGATAACTACATGAATGAATACAATCTCTCTCTACAATTCCCTATTTCTCTCTCTTATCTCATTTTGGCACCAATGAAACAGTAATCTCGAAGGAATAATATCACAACCTTCATGGTTCTTTATCACCACGCCCGTGCTAACGTCGACGGCGGGACCCCCAACTGGCTACCAAGTCTTCCTCCTCTGTTTCTCTCTCGGTATGTCTGGGTCGTTCTATCAGCCTCAACCTCTCTCTGCTTGTGTCTTTGCCGGAGACCAGCCTGCTACTGCTAGTTGCGAGCGGCGGCTGCAACCCCCGTCGGCGTCAGTCGCCACCATCATCTCTTGGTTCTCCTTTCTCCTTCCTTTTATTTGAGGTAAACCCTAATTTCGTCCAAGTCAGAATTTTAAGTTTTAACTTTTGCAAGTTGTTGTTTCTTTAGTTCAATTCAAGATTATAAGTTTAATATTCTGTCAGATTATCAATTTGGAAGTGTGTAAGGAATAATTTGGGTAAGAAAGTGTTGAATTTTCGGGGAGAGAATAAGGGGATGAGTTGATTGTGTAATATTGTAATTTGCATGCTATTTTATGGCTTCATCTTCTACTAAACTAAAGTTTGAATGTTGAAAGTATAATGCATGTGAGTAGAGTAGTGTTTGATTGATTCAATTGGTGAGAATTACGTTTAAAAATTAATCAGGTGAAGGAATTTTTTTTGTTTGGGAGTATTAATCAATTAAATCAAACCTTTGGGTACACTACTTTGTTGTTAATGGACTTGCATGTACTCTAGAAGCGAATTTATGGGCACTTTGAGTGAACTACTCACTGTTTCGGACATGAGAATGGTGAGAGGTTAGCGTGAGACATGAGAATGGTGAATTTGTGAAAGGTTAGCGTGAGACATGAGAATGGTGAATTTAGTGGGGAAGACAAAAAGTAGACTTAGATTCAATAAGGATTGATATATAATGGTAAATTGGGACAACCAGGACGTCTTGTATCCAAAATTATTGTGGAAAATAATAGCCTTAGGTAATAGCCTTCATACGGACTTTGAATTTAGAGGTTTCAACAAGTATAACACAAGTTACGATGGTTTTAAATTGGTGGTTCGGCTTGTATATATGGCAACGTTATTAGATTCATGAGTACTTTACGATATTGGGGAGGCCATATTAGCTCAAGTAATCAACATCAAGGTTGTAGATCGCAATGCAAGCTTTCCAAAGGATGCTTATACGTACCCAACCGATGTCAAGAACTTAAGTTATGATTTATTTTTCAAAGTATCACTCTCAGTTATTCATTACTGTAGGCCAGCCTTGGTATTTCATAAATTTCAAGCCTTTACACTTGTTTTCGGCCTTAATTCTTAACTAGAGAGATGTAGAACTTATTTTTAGCTTTCCGAAAAGTTCTCTTATGATGTTTTTAGAGGTTTATGGAGAAAGTAATGTCTTCCGCAAAGTTACTGTAAAGTCCTAAAATCTCCAACTTTTTAATTTAAAGTTAATCTTCATTAAGTTAAATTAGGAGACTTCATCCTTACCAAGAACCCAACTTGATTCATTTTATTGTTCCCATTCCAAGTATGGTCCAAGAGGTCGTCGCTGCTAGTTGTTCGAGTCCAGTCAAGTTTTTCAAGTCGCTTTAAGTGCAGGTTCAACTTGTAAGGTACGCATATTTCATGTACCCTTCTTAAACTCTTTTAGTTGAGTTTAATAAGTAAGTGTAATGATTATAATGTGAATGAATAAGGTTTGATCATTGTGACATTTTTGTGATCATAAACATGAATTAATGACAGTTTCATAACGTGTTTTTTTTTTCAAGTGGCAAATTTGCCATTTTTACATAGTTTAGTGACATTTTTATCCAAGAACTCGCTTATTGCCTACTCTTGTGAGTAGGACTGGCAGCCCGACACGTGGTAAACAAGCCAATATTTCTTGTCTTTTCCTTTATAAATAGTTACAAGGTGCATATGTTTGCAGGAGTGTGCGCAGGTTTAAGTCCGGTTGAATTAGACTCAACTAGCTCAATCCGAGACCAAAATTTCTCAAAACCAAGACTATATTGATTTCACTTTGGGCCTAGACTGGACCATTTCGAGAAAATTGATAACCCGACCTGACGCGGACAAATTGGATCATTTTTGGTATGTGTGAGAATAACTTTTAAGTACAATAGTTGATATTCAAAATAAATAATTATAAACAAACATTCGCTTCCACATTGTAAGGTCTTACGCAAAATATAAAGCCTAAATTAACAACCAACATGTAATAGTAAATAATGAAACAAACTGATCTAAGGTTACGCCTCTCAATTAGACTTGTCAATTTCTGACCTGACTCAATAACCCAACTCGAACCCGCCCGAAATTTCTGGATTGTGAACACGATTTTCTCAACTAAGCCCGAAATACACTGAACCTGAAAATAAGCGGGTGAAACCTGACCCGCCTGTTTGACCCAAAAAGTTATTTTTTAAAGTTCAACTTTATTAGACTTTTGACTTTTCATTGGAATTTTTAACTATTAAACTATAAGTGCAACTCATTTATTTAGGGTATTGCTATACGTCGCCACTCTTTTTACTAATGTCGCCCCCCCAAATGACAATTTTTCCCCTATATGTAAAACTCCTCTCTCACTCCTCTCTCACTCATCTCTCACTTATCTCTCTAAAACTCTCTCAAATTTTCTCCAAAATTGTTTTTAATTTTATAAATTTCAATGGAAGATAATAAATTAAGTGAAGAAAACGAGGTTAGTTTGTCAAATTTGTATTTAAATTTGTTTTTAGTTAAATTTTTTTTTAAAAAAAATAGCCGGAAGAACACGGGTGCCACGGAAATGACACGGCCGTGGCGGCGATCGTGCCGCGCAGAGATCCCGGCCGTGCCACGACACATGTTTCGTGCGGGGCACATCACTAACTGACATTTTGCTGTATATTGGAAACCCCGCCCAGTCAGCGCTGACGTTAGCATCCACAAATTCTACTTTGTAGTGGCCCTTCGCCGGTCGTTCAACGCTCTTCGGTACCGACAATCTGCGTGGGATATGTTGTAGGTGCCCTAACTGACGGACGACGCAATCGGGCATGTACAACTCAGTGATGTCGTAAGCACGAATGTCGCCCTTGTACAATGTCTTGCTGCATGACTTGTATGGGGCAGGTCCGTATGGGGCCCAACTCACACGATCCGGCGTCAACGCATCCAAGGAGGCCCTCAACTGTCGTAGGCGCTGTACCGAACTCGGCTGGCGGATGGGGAATCACCTGCTCGCGCGAGGCATCTTGGCTAAAATCAGGAAAGTACTCGTAGATCTAGGCCTGCAAAAGGGTCAAACACCCGGCCATCTTGGCTGTCCCGGCCCTGCTCGCCATCCCTAACAGCCGGAAAAGGAACGCCAAGGTCACCGTACCCCAAGCAATGTGATCAATGATAACGTCAGTGCTAGGCCACGGATGCGGCCTAATTCTATCCCTCGATTTGTCCACGAGGATAGTGTTTCCCAACATGCTCAACAACCACGCCCTTATCCTATAGGGAATGGGACAACTGGTCGATAAACTAATCGACATCAAATGGGAGTCAGCTATGGCACCCTTATCATAAATGTTATCGGCCTTCAGCTCCGTCATTCCTTTATCAAATATCTCGGGCACGTACTGGTTAACCACTTCCCGAGGAAGTCCTTCAGGCATCAGGCCATCAACTGCAATACCCAATATATGTTGCACATCATGCAATATGATCGTCATTTCACCGAAGGGAAGGTGAAATGTGTTTGTGTCGGGTTGCCACCTCTCAACGAACGTCGAGATCAACGTCATGTCGATGTGGTCGTACATCAACTCCGTCAAATTGGTTATTTGGATCCTTCCCAGTGTAGCCTGGCATGCAGGATCCATCCTGAACTGTATTGACCTCAATTCCCTCAACGCATTCTTCTTCGTCACACAATCAAGAACAACATAGGGCGAACGCTCGCAACCCTCCCATATTACCCAAGCAATGTGACCTCCAAAGCTCGGTATAACTGACCCAATTGCAGGTCCCCCGGGCACGTTACCATCAATCTTCCAGGAGTTGTCGCCGCTCCGCCTCCTCTTCTGATATCTGCTACTATACCCAGCATCACCAGTAGCAGAACTGCTTCCCTGCCCACCCTGTCGAATTGGGGCAAACTTCCCCGCTGCATCCCTCATCGGCATGAAACCCGTTGTCTGGAAACTGGCCCACTAAGTGGCGCGACTGAAGTCGGGATCATCTGCGTCTCGGGCTCCCCTGTCTCATTGTCCGCCGATGTTTCAGTGCCGGTTGACTCATCCATGGCTTGGTTGAGGTGGTCAACGAAATCTCGCGTTGTCTGACTCCCCGTGTCCTCGGGCTGGCCGCTCGCTGCATCACCTGCATCCGTACCACGACCAGCACGGCGTGCTGACGCAGTCACATTGCGTCTGTGGGGGTCCCCAGGCTCACCTCCCCTCCAACCACTCACAAGCTGATTCGCCCGGTCCAGAAACCCCCGACCCTTGCCCTTCCCTACCATTTTAGATCACCTACAAAATGAAGACATATAACATAATAATCATTTTATCGGCAAGAATAAGCGCAAATGGGTTAATGTGGGTTGTCGGAATGGACGCGACTTTCATCAGTAACCGTACCCACGATCACTCTCTTCCCCAAGGAGAGTGTGTTGGTTAACTAAGTCGTGTCACGAGGCAAGAGGATCCTGTTATTGTCCAAGGAGAGTGTGTTGGTTAACTGTTAATCTATGGTTAAAAAAGACTTTCATCAGCCATACCGACTTCTCGTTTATTTGTTTGGTTCCCAAAAAGTAGCGCATTGTCAGGAGTGAAATTGCGCGAGGTCTATAGTGCTCTGGGAGTTAGAAGCGTCTCAGATTCGGTACAATGCAATGTTTCTATTGTGCAGTCTGGTGGGCAACAAGACAAGGCGGATCTGAAAGAGAAGCTAGTAATGAATGGTTTAATAGAAATCGTGTTGGGCTTTCTTGCATGTAAGATTCATAGGTCCATCAAAGCATTGAATTTGCAGTATCGTGCCTTACTTTGATGGACCTATGAATCTTACATGCAAGAAAGCCCAACACGATTTCTATTAGACCCTTCACTACTAGTTTCTCTTTCAGATCCGCCTTGTCTTATTGCCCACCAGGCTGCACAATAGAAACATTGCATTGTACCGAATCTGAGACGCTTCTAACTCCCAGAGCACTATAGACCTCGCGCAATTTCATCGCGATGGCGCTACTTTGGGAACCAAACAAATAAACGAGAATCGATTCGGGGCATTAGTTAACCTTCTCAGCCATACATTAATAAGTTACAACACACACTCTCTTTGGACACTAACAGGACCCAAAACTCAGCCTCTTTTTATGACGCATACAACTAACATACTAGAACTATACATTAACATAATTATTATCCTAAACTACCATCACAAATAACCTATTTACTTACGTATCAACTAGTTGTTGAGTACCTAAGTTATTAAATGGATGTGACATAACTATTTATATAATTTATGTCTTCATTTGGAGTTATGAGTACATAAGTTAACAATTAAGTTGGATTATGAATAAATTACTCATACCAACTTTATACGCCAACTCACTTACTAATAACAACCAAAATCATCCAAACTCAACATCCTTTTAACACAACTACATATAAACTATTCAGAATATACCCTAAATCCTAAACTTAATCCTACATCACAATTACAATTTCTTCTAACACATTAATCACTAATATTAACACATGCTTAATCACTAATATTAACGCATCAAATATTAACAAAGAATCACTAATCACTAATATTTATCACTAATAATTGTCATATTAACACATGCTTAACAATAATATTAATATTAACAATATTAATATTAATCTAATTTTCATAACACAATAATAATAATAATAATAATATAATTAATCACTAATAATTATCATATTAACACATGATTAACAATAATATTAATAATAAAAATATTAATAATTATCATATTTAATAATAACAATAATAATATTAATAAAAATAATATTTAATTTTAATTTATTATTTTAAAAAAATGAAAAAAAAATTTAGCGGACAATTTGCATGTAGCATATGATAAGCGTAGTCGGTCTTGGCGCACTCAGATCTCGGCAAGGCCGCGAAACGCACGGCAGCCGTCCCGGAGTGTTTTTTTTAATTTTCGTTTTTCTTCAAATTTCAAAATTACAAAACATAAAACCACAAATTGAAAATACAAATTCGAAACATACCTCAAATTCGTCGATTCAATCCCGGTATGAGGGTGGTTTGTGGTGGTCGTTGGTTGAGAGCGTTTTCTGGAGAGATAAACTAGAGAGAAGGTGAAGAGTGAAGTTATGAGGTTCAAGGGCAGTGATTGGAAATATTATGCGAAAGGTGGGCGACAATAGTAAAAAGGGGGGCGACGAAAATGCAAGCTTTTTTATTTCTTTAATTTAAGTTAAAATAATTACAATAATCTATCGTTACTAGAAGATAATCATCTTTTTTATGTATATTATAAAAAAGTAGTTTTTAGAGATCATTTTTTAATAGAGAAAAATAAAAAAGGTCGCAATCATAACCCGCTGATCCAAAACCGAAATACATCGCATTGTATGTACCCGGATCCAAATAGACACGACCTAAGCCCGCCGGAATTGATAGGTCTACTTTCGATCCTAATAGAACTTCAATTCTTGTTCATTTTGAAATCCTAAACCCACGTTGTATGAAGAACCATGCATAAAATATTGTGTTAAGGTAAAGCACTAGTGTCAAAGTTTGAAATTTTGAATTAAAGACAAGGTCCTATTCTTTTATGCGACAAATTGGGTGCGATAAATGGTATGATATGACAATGTTGTAGAAAGTGTGGCATGGTATGATAAAATATGTGAAAATTCTACCATAGTTGAATTTATTTTCAACTATGGTAGTTGAAAATTTTATATCATGCATTTATAAAAAATAAATCATTTTTTAAAAAAGCTTTTTATCCTCCTAAACATGATTAATTATTGTATCAAGTTATTTTCATCAACCTACATTTATTTTGAATTTTTATGGTAAAATTAATGGTATTTTTACTTTTCAATTACGATAGTTGAAAAAAATCAATTATGGTCAAATTTCCTTAAAAAAACACAATTTTGTAAAGAAATTATAACTTAACATATATATTTATATACTTATTGTAACAAGTCCTATGGTGAATATATATTGATTTTACTTTTTTAAGGGTAAAATTAAGGGTAATTATATATTTCAACTACCATAGTTCAAACAATTTTCAACTATGGTAAAATCTCCCTAAGATATAGTAAAAGTTATAGTAAGATGATTGATGTGATAGATGAGGATAAAAAATGTGAAAAGTAGAGGAGAAAAGTGAAGAGAGAGAAAAGTGAGGATATAGAAAGTTATAATTGTTGTGATAAACTGTGTAATGTGGTATGGTATAGTATGAAAAGATTGTGGTAAGTGTAGAAAAATATGGCAGGTGTGGTCAGGAACCGTAGAAAAGAACAGGGCTTGAAGGGGCCTCATATTTTGGTGTAATAATTTTAAGGGTCTTACATTATGAAATATAAGTATCAGGTACCCTATATTATGAGGTAATAATTTATGACTTATGAGTGACATTTTAACTTTTTATATTTACACATCTACCTCTACATGATATTGAGTTTTGTTTTTGATCCCTAGTGGTTAAAAACTCTCTTTTAACACATTTAATAATTTCGGCTGCTATAATTTAATTTATAGGGTTCATCATAATTTACCACAATTATTACTAGTATATCACCTCAATTTTGTCTCTCATCATTTTTCTTCTTTAATTTTTATGTTTTCTCTCATCACCTACTACATCAATCACACTTTCCACAAATTTTACTATATCATTCCATATCTTACCACACCTCACTATACAACACCATTTTCAATTGCATACAAAAGAACATGACCTAAAAATATTCATTTTCTCTCCCTCTGCTCTTGACTTGCTAATCATACATCGTTTTCAGCTGTATACCAATTCCGCCTAATTATAATTCGAAATCGTAAAATGTACGTTTATGACAAAATACAATGATTTAATTGGCATCGTTAATTAATACCGCCGTACGTAACATAGCATTAAACATAGTCCTAGTCTATCATTTTACGTTATCGTATAATACCCCACTTCCAAAAATTCAATTTCACCCTTTTAAGGAAGCGACTTTGGGTGAGTAATTAATTGCTAGACGCAACCACTAATCCCATGCAAGCACACATTTATCATTTACATCAGTTTTTTTTTTTAACTGTTATTGGATATCAGAGGATATCCAGTTCATACCAATTTCATACACATACGCCATATATATCCGTCGACAAAGTGAATGTAACTATAAGTGTATATTCTGCGATTTACGGCATGTAATCATATTTCATTTTCAAGATTGTACACCTAATTAACTTATATATTCATATATCATTTACGTATATATTTCTGATTGCATATAACGTTATACACGCAATAAAGAAAATGAATCATACACAAACTTTACAATTCTGCGTGCACGCTCATAAGCCACGTTAATACTATCTATCATATTGAAAATTGTCTAAATTTTAAAATACAAGCAAAATAAACAATTATTATATAACAAGCTAGTGAAAATATATGAACAGACAGTTGGGATATATACAGGGTGATACAGTACTCTTAATCAATAACGTGACCTGGTCAATGTGATCATTGATCATAAGCAATTTTTATGGTGTTCTCTACATTTTGAATGTGTCCTACTTAACCTTAACTGCTAATCACTAAGCAAAAAAAAGAAAGAAAAGAATGTAAACAGAAAATGTAGGCGCTGCACAATTAGGAAACAAGAGAATTGATATTCGTTGAAGATGAGCAGACAATGGTAATTAATTGTGATTGTCAACTACATACATTTGCCCTATCCCTGGGCTTGGTCCAGAATTCCTGGACATTGATCTGAGCGTATGGAGGACATTGAGCCTTCTATGCCCCCCGCCTCTGTCACTTGGGCCTGGCATCTTACTCTGAAAATATGACACTGACTTCTTCGTTGTTGACGTCGTTGGCTCCAAATGGAATTTCTCACCATTGCTGGCAATGGCATGCAAGCCTCGTGCCTCCATTCCTGGGTGCATGGAGGAGAAGAAGAGGAGTAAAACAAGGTGTAGGAATGCAATTATTTGACTCATGTTACAAATGTATGTTTTGTGAATGACTAAACTACGTGGGTAACTCGAGGTTTTATGAGCTTAAGGATAGACGTTTGTATGTATGCTAGTATATATGTGACCTAGGTTGTGTGTCGTTGAAGGAACAAATTTATGCCTCTGTTTGTTTGTACAATGGTTCCATAAGACATTGCTTATTTTAAGGGGGTTTATATAGTGATGTGACTTCATGAAAGTGAGCTTCCTTGGACTTTAAACAAACAAGTAATTAGAGACTTTGTAAGTCATACATGCATATTGCGCACTGTAAACAAATAGAAAATATGCTTCGAAATTTATTCAAACTATGATGTGAAATCCCCACCGAATGATACAAAGTCACATATTCAATGTCCACGTGTTTAATTAATTTTACAGAAATGATAAATGTCGTAATTTTATAGTTTTCTTCAATTTAAATCTGCCCTCTAAAAAACTCCTATTACTCACGTGAACAGTAAATTATTGTCCAAATATCTGGCATCTTGTAAATAAGAAGTTGTACGTTATCCTCTTCACAAATTAATATATGAAACTACTCTTTACAAATCATGGTATTGGTAGAAGACGACGGGGGATGAAGAGAAGATAATATCTCTAGGCAAAATGATAATTGTTTTGAGTCAAAATAGTTAATTAATAACTATTTTAAATTTCACCTGGATCACTCAAAAATATTAAATATAAGCCTATTTAAATTTTTATAAAAGTATGTTTTATTAGTTTGAGGGTTATTATGAGTATTTATAAACTACATGAAAATAATTAGAATTTATATTTTTTCGTAAGTATAAAACAACGCATAAAATGTCAATTTTCTATTATGATTGATAAAATTAGGTTATCATTTATATTTGTTGACCTAGCTACCTAATACGTATTATACACTTATAGTTGATAAATTAATACATATAATTACCAGAGAAAATATTAATAAAAGTTACAAACTTATGAATTATGAACAATTTAAGATGATTATTAATCATATTGATTCAAGGCACATATCATTGTCCTTTTAGAGATAGTGTACATTTTTCAGAAGAACTAAATAACTATGATAATTATAAATCACATTACTAGGGCAATTTGAAAAAAAAATTATTTGCAGTATCACTCACAACATGACCTAATTATTAATGATGTCTGAGCTTAGTGGTTAAGACTGAAATCTAAATTCTTCTCCCAAGTTGGATTCCTTCCTTGATCCCCTTCTTTATATGGTAAGTTTGTAATGTCCTCCACAACTACGATGGATAAAAAAAATGACTTAAATGACATATTTTATATAATAAATTATTTTAAATATATAAAAGAAGAGGATCCATGTAAGTGTAATTATGTGTTATCTGGATTTTTTTTAATAGAAAATTGACATTATTGAATCAACTATAAATTTAATTATAATTAAATATATTTATTTAATTTTTTACTATTTATCCTATAAGTTTTTGTGACAAAAACTCTATTTCATATTAATTGTCGTCTTTAGAAATTGTGCAGTTAAATTAAAAAAATTTTGACCATAAATTTTTCAACATATACAATAAGTTGCTATATAAAATTACCACTATTAGATGCGTATATACGTAATGAAAATTAAAATACTATCATAAAAATATAATATTGCAATTTCTAATGACATATTATATAAGAAATTATCAATTAAAGAGTGACATTAAAAATTGTGAAAGTCAAAATTATGACAATTAATTTAGAACGGATGTGATATGTTTTAACAGCAAGTGCACTACAAACAGGAGACTATTTCGGTGGACGTGGACTAGTACCACTGTATAGCTTGAGCCGCCTGACTATTTCTATGAACTTAATTTGGTTAAAGTTCGAGGAATCAATGCATCTACTTTCCAAAAGAGGAGGTGGGAAATCAACCCATAACATTGGAAGGACTATTCAACATTCATTATATGGTGCAGCAGTGGCTCATTGCCTATATAGGAAAATGACACTGCATCCTACGGCACTCTCAAAGCCCCAAGGCTTTATGGAAAGATTGGTGGATTTTCCATTTGCGAATATTTTTACACAATTTATTCTACAACACTGTTACTCATATCAGTTCTTATATCCTCCTCCCGGGGGAGTACAAATCACGCCCCAACTCCCGCTAAGATAATAAGGTATAAATAAAATTTTGCACAACTATTAATGCAATTGCAGCTTGGCAAGGTGGCTTTGGTGCTTTAATCATAAATGGGAGGTCTCTGGTTCGATTTTTCATCCCTACAGGATGGATGGGTATTCCAATTTTATTTTTTTGTTTTTATTACATCAATTTATTTTTCATAACTTTTTCTGGTTTAATTTTTTTTTAATTTTTTCCAATATGTTTTGCTTTCACCAAATAACATAGTGCATCCTTTTTAAATTTATAAAAAGAGCATCTTTTTTAATTTTTCATAATCTTACTTTTTATCCTTTTAAATTTATAAAAAGAGCATCCTTTTAAATTTATAAAAAGAAAAAGTAAACTATACAGTCATAAATTTTATGTCTAATAAGATTTTATTTACACATTAAAAATTTTGATATATTGCACTAAATTTAAAAATTGGTTTAATCATTCGTATACCTTTACACACTAATCCATATACTTTTGCACACCAACACATAAACATTTACACACTAACACATATGCCTTTGCACTCTAATACACACACCAATACATATACCTTTCCACACTAACACACATACCTTTCCACACTAACACACACCAATATATACATATTTGCAAACTAACATACACACGTTTGCACACCAACACATACACATTTGCACACCAACACATATAACTTTGCATACTAAATACACACACTTTTTGCACACTAACATATACACTTTTGCACACTAACACACACTAACATGCTAATACAGACGCATTTACACACTATTTGGGCCTTAATCTGACGCATTTACACACTAACATAGATTCTTTTGTACACCAGTGAGAACTTATTTGCACACAACACATGGTACTTTGCACACTAACACATACTTCTTTGCACACTAGTACAGACTCCTTTGCACTCCTGTACATGTTCATTTGCACACTAACACAAATGCATTTACACAATAAAATAGACTTCTTTGCACACTAGTAAGGACAACTATGCACACTAACAAATGGTCATTTGCACACTAACAAAAACTATTTTGTACACTAGTAGGGACGCAATTTGCACTTCTGACATTAGACACGAAAAATAAATTTAAAAATAGTAAAAAAAAAAGAGCAATAAAAGAAAATATTTTATTGATATGTGAAAAAATATTGGAAAAACTCATAAACCTTAAAAGTATAAAAAGAATAAGAAGGCACAAAGGTGAGGAGTACGGAACTCCCGACGTAAGCTACAATATTAACCTACCACTAAAATGTAAAATTAATACATCAATAACAGTAAATGAAAATAGCAAAATAGTGAAAAAGGGAGAACCTTTCTTAAAGAAAAGAAATGCTAAAATGGACTAATCAACTTTTAAAAAAAGTTAGAAAAAGGAGGGGGAACAGATTATATGAAGAAAAATAAAATTAAAAATGTCAACATGGGCAAAGTCAAACCTTGAACCTCAGACATAACATTAGAAGGCCTGGACCGCCACACTAAGCAATCTATCTCAATTGGCAAATGCAACAGACGTTATATAAAGAAAGAAGCAGGAATTTGTAAAAAAAAAAGGAAAAAGTGTGACGTCAAGTGACGTACAGCAGGAGTAAAGTAGCAATGTGTGGTCCCGCGGGACCATGTAAAAGTTTTCGTACTCATATATAGATTCAATGCACGAAAATTTTAAACTTCCTTTTGACTGCATTATAGTTTATGGATATATGATAATCCCATACTTATATATTAACGTGACAACTAATGTAAATCTATACTTTTGAACTTCTTTTAACTGCATCATATAGCATTAAAATTATGACTTTATATATAGGGACTAGGGAGAAATTTGACGATTATTTCGTCATTGTCGTCTTTGCGTCACCTCAAAACTATTTGTAGTCAAGTTGAGGAGTCCTTTTGTATATTTGGTGCCGAAGTTGGGTTTGTCAATTTTAATTACATCCGCATCCATCGTATTTATGGGAAATCAACCAATTAAGTAACATATGAATAGATTATGTTGTTGGGGAGTCAAATTTTGCATAATACTAATTTTCTCATTTTAAAAACTGTGCTAATTTACCAAGAAAAATTAAAGATTATCTGTCAAAACTTTAACACCATATCACTATGAATGAAAAAAATGACATAAATTATAATAACATGAATTTATTGGCGTACGCGTGAGTAACAAAGTTTTGGTGCTCATTAGGGATGGCAAAGGGGCAAATCGTCCCCGTCCTCATCCCCTATAGGGGTGGGGATTTTTCCCTAGAGTAGGGCGGGGCCCTAGCGGGTTCGGGGATTCCCATCCCCATTACCATCCCTAGTGCTCATCAGGGTGGTGTTCTTCCATCGAAAAGTGGTCTTATTGTTTATGGGGCTCCCTAAATCAATAGGTTTCTCTCTGCAGTGCTTCAATTATTCAATATGGGGTTTGATTCTACACATGATCTTGCCATTGTCAGGTTTACCCAACTCCCCATAACTACTGTTTTGATGCTTCTTTTGAGTGGTAGCCATGGCAACCTCAAACTGGAATTATGAGTTTTAGCTTCGACATATTGTTTCAGTCTTTGCCAAAAATATGCCCAACGAGGCTGAGAATGAATGTGATCTCTACACTCCAAACACAAGGGGAAAAAAGAGCGGTTTTGAGGTTTCGTTTTGTTTCGTTTTGTTAGAGTAGTTAGGAGTAAGGTTGATGCTAAATGTTTAACGTAAACTACTTTTCTTAGAGGATCGTTGATTGAAGTGATCAAACTAGCCCTGTTTGAAAAGGGAAGGATTTGAAACCTCGACACAATATATTAACTGGTCGATTAGTTTACCGTGCCTTGTTGGGATCGTAGATTACTCAAACAACAACAATCAATAACGAGAAGAGTGGAAAAAAGATCAAATGGACACCATAAATTTTAACGTGGAAAAAAGTCGAAGCGGGAAAAAAAAATCACAGAATCGATGCACTGGAAATTATGAGGATTACAAGTGTTATGAAATCCCGCTCAACCTCACTTTCTCTCAAAGTAGATGAACAATCTCACTATAATTTGTGGTATGTATATTGTCTCTCAATTTCAATATTGTGGCATAATCCATGATTATATATATAGAGTATATAAATCACCGAAAAACTTGTTATATCTTACACGAGATTCATTAACTAGAAATGTAATTAATATAATCTTAAAGATTTTATTCCTAATCTATGACAAACCCCATACCACCACTGATTTTCCATATCAGTGGGTTTCACCAAATAGGAAAGTGAATAATAATCCAATAGATTATATTCCAACTAACCCATAGCAATCTTTGACCAATCTCCACAAAAGTCAACAGAACTAAGTATTTGACTCTAATATTAATTGGGCTCCACACATACAACAATCTCCCACTTGGAGACCAATGCTTCTCCAATCCTCTAACCATCAACATAATTCTCCTAGTGCATCGATCGACCTCTTTATCACTATCATATAGAGAGACCTACTGAGGCCATACGTATAAAGCCTCAATTTCCCAAAATCCATTGGCTTATTCAACATGTCTGCTGGATTCTTGCTGCCTGCAATCTTCCCAAGTTTCACTTCATTATTTTCCACTAAGGGGTGTGTTTGGTGCAAAGGAAAACTGTTTTCTAAGAAAATTGTTTTCCTTGGAAAATGATTTTCATAGAATATGAATTTTCATTTGATATTTTCTTGTGTTTGGTACAGAAGAAAATGATTTTCTTGGAATATGATTTTCACATGTTTGACAATAAGGAGACGGAGATTAAAATGTGTGTGTGTGTGTGTGTGTGAGTGAGAGAGAGAGAGAGAGAAAGAGAGAGAGAGAGAGAGAGAGTGAAAGAAAATATCGAAACGGTGCAAGAGAGAGAGTGGTGGAGACAAAAAAAATGAGAGAGATATATATATTAAAACGCGTGCATAAGAGAGAGTGGTCGAGAGAGAGAAAGTTGAGAAAGAGAGAGAAAGAGAGAGCGATTAAAACGGGTGCAGGAGAGAGAATGGTGGAAGAGAGAGAGAGAGAGAGAAATATTAAAGCGGGTGCAAGAGAGAGAGAGAGGTGGAAGAGAGAAAAACGAGAGAGCGAAGATATTAAAACAGGTGTATGAGAGAGAAATATTCAAATCGGTGTGTGAGAGAATGGTGGAGAAAGAGAAAGAAGGGAGAAAGAACAAAAGGATATATATATATATATATATATATATATATATATATATATATATATATATATATATATATATATATATATATAGAGAGAGAGAGAGAGAGAGAGAGAGAGAGAGAGAGAGAGAGAGAGAGAGAAGGCGAGAGAAGGAGAGAGAAGGAGAAAATGGTTTTCCTTAGGTTAGAGTCAAGAAAATAATTTACAAAAGGGTAGGGGAAAATTATTTTCTCCATTTTACGGTCACCAAATATCAACCAAACACACCCTAAGTTTCGAATGAAGTGATACCGCCTTCTGATATGCTTTGCCTTGATTGTAGAACTGGATTCTTTATCAGCTGGATGACACTATGACTGTCACAATAAAGAACACCATCTTGTCTTTGGTCAAGAACCTCCACAAAATCCTATAGCCATATCATTTCCTTGCCTGCCTAGCTCAGACATGGCAATATACTTTGATTCAGTTATAGACATAGTCATACACTTTTGCAATCTTGTCAATCTAGCTGATCGTCGAGCCGCCAAGAGTAAACACATAGCATGTTGCATTCTTGCTCGTGTCATAGTCACCACCGAAATCAACATCTACATAACCTTTCAGATTAAGGTTAACTCCACCAAACATGAGACAATAATGGGAGGTACGTACCTTTCAAATACCTCAACAACCATTTCACAGCACCCTAGTGAGCTTCCCCCATATTAGACATGAAGCGTGCCACTACTCTTACTGCAAAGGCAATATCCAGTCTAGTGCATACCATGGCATACTTTAGACTCCCAACTATTGAAGCATGGGTAACTCTAGCCACGTACTTCTTCTCCTCCTCGGTCTTGCGTTGTTGTTCCTTGGACAATTTGAGATGATTCTCCACATGAGTGCTTCTAGGTTTAGCATCGGATACACTAAACCTCAAGTACCTTCTTGATGTAGTCTTCCTGAGACAACTTCAATACTCGATTGTCCCTGTCTCTAGTGATTCTCATGCCAAGGATTTAATTTGGAGCATCCCAAATCTTTTATCTCAAATTCTTTAGACATCCTTGCCTTAAGCCTGGTAATCTCGTTCATATCAGCTCCTACAATGAACAAATCATCCACATAAAGACGCAAAACAATGTTCTAACAAAACTTATATATTGACAGCTCTGATCCTTATCACTCCTCTTGAAACTGTTGTTGCACATGAATGTGTCAAACTTGATGAACCACTGCCTAGGAGCCTGTTTCATCCTATATAGACTTTTTTGAATCCTACACACCAAGTGTTCCTTCCTTGGAACCTCATATCCCTCAGGTTGCCTCATGTATAAGTCCTCCTCCAAATCTCCATGTAAGAAGGCCTTTTTTACATCCATCTGCTCCAGATGTAGATTCTCAACTGCAACCATAATAAGGATAGCTCTAATAATGGCTAGTTTCACAATAGGAGAGAAAATTTCATTGTAATCAATGCCTTCTATTTAGGCCTGATTTTAGGCCTAAATATCGCTTTTTATCTTGTTATTTTTGCTCGATTCCGAGTCTTTTTCATCGTTTTTACTAGTGTTTTAGTTGTTTTGTAGGTTTTCGCACATTTGGAGCTAAAGCAAGGAAAACGGGCTAATTTGAGGCTTTTTTGGGAATCCCGAGCGATTTCCCGAGCCAAGTCGGACCGAGAGCCGAAGCGGAGATGACCCGGGAGCATTTTCCCCAATTTTGGTGCTGATCATTGAGGTAACACCCGCTACAATCCTTGTAGCGGGCGTTACAAGCTTTGGAAGAAAGACAAGGGAAGGGAGGCAGGAGCTGTGTAGCGCCCGTTATGTCGACCGTGCCACCCCTACACAGCTGTCGCGACCGTTACCACACTCGTGTCGTCCGCTACGCCACTCCAAACATAGATCACCCAGGCTGGCAGAGGAAGGTCGCCCCCGCGACCATGCTGGGTCGCGCCCACGACCTTGCGAAACCTAGAATCGCCTGGGAGCTTTCGCTCAAGTCTCCTAGGCCGCGTCCGCGACCTCCTGCATTTCAGCGCGTGTTTGTCGGCCAAAACGACTGTGTTTTGGGCAACGATTTTGCCTTGTATAAAAACTCCATTTGACGATTTTTTCGGGAAGGTCAGCTTTTCATATCTAGTTTTTACATTCAGCCTTGTATTAGTTAGTTTTAGAGGGTGATTAGTGAAAGATTGGCTTGATTAATCTAGGGTTTTAGTGGATTTTTGGTGTGATTCAAGGATTGAAGATTCAATCAATTGAGAGATTGTTGGATCATCATTTCCATTGATTTTCCTTGTTCATTTCCAGCGTTTGATAAGTATTCTTTTCCCTTAACTCTTTTATTAATTGCTTTGCTAATTACTTTGCTTGCTCTTTAATTGTCACTACAAAAAATCATCACTTGTGCCACGAATTATGCCACGGGAAATCTAAAATCGTTGCAATTTCTTAGTCTTGCCACGGGAAAATTTTATAGTGCATTTGATGGTTATGAATATGCCACGGACTACAACTCTCGTGGCAAAAAAATACTTATGCCACAGGAAAATGTCACCCGTGGCTATAACATGCCACGAACTACAACTCCCGTGGCAAAAAAATACTTATGCCACGGAAAAATGTCATCCGTAGCTATGACATGCCACAGACTAGAACTTCCGTGGCAATAACATGCCATGGGAAAATATCACTTGTGGCAATGATATGCCGTGAATGGATGAACTATAACTAATGTGGCAAAAATGTACTTATGTGAATCAGAAAAATTAGAGATGGTAGTCAAATCCGACTTCGAAGCGAATTCGCTCCAATGCGAATCAGAAAAATCCAATCCGAATTAGATAAAAAGAAATTTAATTTGTATCCAAATTCGATTAAATAGGTCTGATCGACTTCGGTTACAAGTACTTGATCGGAGCGGGTATGGAGGTGATGACCACTGATTAATTCCGATGAAGTCGGATTAAAATAATAAATATAAAAAAATTGAAAAATCATAATTTGACTAGCTGATAGTTAACAAAAATGTCTATTTATAAGTATACTAAAAATTATTTTGGTAAATTGTCTATTTATAAGCTTTATTATGGGATATCAGTAGTTAACAAAAATGTCAAATAGACATTTAATACATACCGTTTTATGCAACGCCCAATCTTATTGCAATACGTGATATCATATTTTAGTAACTACCTTTGTTGTTGCAATATATATGATATGAATATTGTGAAATTTAAATGTAATTAGACAATAGAAATATAGAATTATTGTAGATGATATAATTCTTTTCAGGAAGTCAATATTTTGAAAAAATATAAAAGAGAGAAGATTCTAATGTTATTGTTATAGGATACTCCTTATTTGTTGGAGCGAAAATTATAATATACTCCCGCGTGAGTATACTGCTTGCGCCTACTCCCACTATTTATCCATGCGGGCTTTTCTTTTTTTCCCGGGTTTCAATTATCATACTAATAGAAGTTTGTGCAACCAAATATCTGTGATAGTTTGAGCTCCTTGGTAGGGTGTATACCTTATTATGCATGTGGTTATGAGTTTGACTTTGGGTGGAAAACATTCTTTTCATTTATTTTGTAATTTTTGATTTTTCTTTTGTTATTTGACAATTGACATCCATTTTTTCCCTAATTATTTGTCCATTTTAGCATTCCTTATACTTCTCCCCCTTTCTCTATTTTGTCTTTGTGTTTTTTTATTTTTCCCTTAATATTTTATTTATTCATTTTGCACTTTTACAAACTATATTACTTTGTTTTGTAAATTTTGATTGTTTCTCTCGTTACTTGACATCCATTTTTTTTCCTAATTATTAGTCTGTTTCAGCGTTCCTTTTATTTTTATCCCTTTTCTCTATTTTGTCTTTTGCATATTTTTTTTTTGTATTTTACCTTTAATATCTTATTTATTCATTCACTACCAAAAATCAGTGAATTACCCACTGAATTTTCCCACTGAAAAAAATCAGTGGCAAAGTTCACACTACTTTCCCACTGCTTGAATATTTCCATTGTTTTCCACTACTTTATTGACAGTGGGAAATTTTCCACTAAATTCCCACTACTTTCCCACCAAAATAATTATTTAAGTTTTGAAATATTATTTGAACTTGTTGACAACAAGGGAGAACCCATGCAAGGTATGCTTATCTTTCTAGTTATTTGCTCTTCTTATTACGCGGCTGTTTAATGACGACTTGCTTTCCGTGTTTCAAGGTCATACTCATACAAGGTATGCTTTTCTTTCTAGTTATCTACTCTTCTTATTGGTTAATGCTAGTTGGTGTTGGGTTGAATTCGTTTGTTAATTTGGTGATTTTATTGAATTTTCGGAAAATGGTGATTGATTTGGTAATTAGAACTAAATCCTCAAACATAGTCAATAGATAATTAGTTCTATGTCACTGCTTAAGGCAGGTATTGATTTAGTAATTTAGTTTGGGGATTTTCTGTTTGGTTGTTGACTTATGAGATTGTTAAACCTCGATTTTACTACTTTTACTTCGATTTTTATTGTCTTATTGAACTTATATAAGTTATTTAGTATAACTCTAATAGTGTTTTTGTCCATCTTTGATAATTGAGACTAATTTATTTGTCTTTTTTAGGCAATCCGAGTGCAAATGATGATGACAATAGAGGAAAAAGATTGGAAATTAAGAAGAAAAGGAAGCCAACACAATCGTGCCAGAAAATTAGAAGTGAAATTGAGATTTCCAGTTCAGCACAGCTAGGTGTGATAGTCGGCACAGGCAGGTGTGCCAAATTGTAGTATTTTATTTTAAGCAGTTTTTTTTTTAATTAGAAAAGGGGGAGTTTCCAATGGAACGTTTTTTTTTTCATGACTTGATTTCTCTCTAGGGCTTCAAGGGAGGTTTTCTCCCTAAGCCTCTCTAGGTTTAGATTTTTTCTAGATTAATTAGATTAGGTTATCTTTGTTCAAGAATCCGTCAATTTCGTTCTCCGCACTCGAATTCAAGACTAAGTTTTTCTATCCCTTTCTCTTTATCTCTTTTCATGTTCTTGTGCTTGTTAGATTGATTTTCGTTCTTTTTTATTGCATTTTTATAATGATTTGTTGTTTTTATTGTTAGATTTGTTTTGTTTAGATTGTGATTGAATTATTTAATGACTAATTGATCATATTTAGGCCTAATCTATCCAATTTATACTTGCACGGAGAGGTTTTTTCATGTTCACCACCACGTGTTTATTTCCAGCAACAATCCAAGCCCCACCTCTCACCTTCCCCCATCTCTCCTCACCCACAACCCACAACCCACAACCACTGTGCCCAATTTCCAGCGACAGCGCTGCCCTCCGCCAGCACCACGACCCACCATTGCCGCCTCTCTTGCCATCTCCGGCGACACTCTACGGCCACAGAACCGCCGTCCTGGGTACTCGCCGGCATCGCCCTACCCCAACCACTAACCGTCATCGCTGCTTCTTCGCAAGCCACCCAGCACTGGAAATCGCACCCAGCCACACACTCTCTCTCTCATACTCAGTCTCCGCCGATCACCGGTGTTTCCTAAACCCATCCATGGCCGTCGTCTCCACTGCCGCAATCCACCGCGCTGCCCTGTCACTGCCGCTACTCCTTTGCGCAGAACCCTTCTCGCAGGCATCGACCATCGCGCCGCTACCTCTCTCAGCCACCCTCGCTGCCCTGTCCAGTGCTTGAATTCACCCCACCATTGATTTTTGTGTTTCCTGTGGTCACTTCTCTCCTACGCTCACAGGCTCGCCGCAGAGAAGTGCAACCCAAAGACAAGTATCGAACAAATTCAGCACAACAGAGCCGAAACCATCCGATTGGTGCTTGAGAACAGCCCTAGCCTGTTGCTGTCCTAGTGGTTGTTCTGGGGTTGTTTGGTCATTTTCAAAGAGGAAATTTTGGGCAAAACTTGACTTCAATTCTGTCGTGGTCGTGGAAGCTTGCATTGATCTTGCATCTCAATCATTTGCCCTATCCAAATCATTGCAGAGATCCTATGTTGACCTGATGGTTTCAACCACTGTGATTAATTACCCCCATCCAAGGTTGTTAAAATCGGGATCCTAACTCGAAACTATGGGGAAGTTAGGATCGAAATTCAACCCATGTAGGATCGTGGATCGTGTGTAATTAGTAGAATCGTATCGGGGATTTTGGACCATAAAATCGTAGGACCGTAAATCAGGATCGAGATTTTAATAACTATGCCCCCATCCCATTTCAATTAATTGCCTATAATTTTCATTGCCTATTGTGCCAAGCTCATTGTAAGTTGCTTTGATTGAGTTGGAGTTGTGCATAAATTTGTTGTATATACTGTTCATTAGGGACAATGAACACTCTAAGCATGGGGATATTTTTCCTTTAGTTGGTGCATGACTGAGAATACATATAGCTTTGTTATGGTAATTGACCGCCGCCCAAAGAAGAATTTCGCACCTAGGTCAGACTAGTTCACTCTGGGCTTTCACTTGCTGCCTTTGCTCATCAAAACTGCTCACTAACTTTCCGTTCACTTATTTGTGTGTATTCTACTTCTCAACAATTTGTGTTAATGAGATATTCACTTGAGTGTTGTGGGCTATCTGCAGCGAATGTACTGTGCCTTCTATGATGTAGAGTGTAGACTACAAATGATGTTATCTAAAGCGTTATTTTCGTGATTGTATTATACTTGTGGCGCTGATGTCTTGTATTACGTTTGATTAAGAGAAGGTGTCAGGTTAGTTCTACTTTCATGACTTGAAAGAATTTTATTGAATATATGCATATTATGTTAGTTTTACCCTCTCTCTTTTTTTTCGGGGGGTGGGGGGAATTGTTGTTTCTACATTAACTATGGTTTCTTCAAAAGCCACTACAGAAATAGTTCCAGACAAAAACATATTCTCCTTGCAATGTGCTTACTCACTAGGCAAACACTTCCTTCTATTTCCCGTCTTGTGTACACTCCTGTGGACATTGTTTTTTGTAATTTTGTTGGTTTTAGCTTGTGCTTATGAACTTTTGACCTATTGTACATGGAGTGATGGATTGCCTATTTATGCTGATTGTTGTTGTTCTCAGTGTTTGCTCCAGACTAATAAACTCATTGTTCTTCCATCATGCTGATTTGTCCCAAGTCTTTTTCTTTTTTCTTTTTTGGTGCGTGTGCTTATGAGTTTAGGGTTTAGGTACTTGTTTTCTTTCAAAACACATGAGATTGAGGTTGTTTTATCTAGTATTTACCCACAAGTGACTTGCTTTTAGCCTTCTACCCCACTGGCATAGGTTTTAGAGGTAGTTGGGTTAGGAGACTGAGCATTTGTTACCTTCGTTGAATTTTGTTGTATTCCTTTAGTACATGCATTCAATACCCAGGGTCCCAAATTATATTCCTTTGTTTGGTTTAAGGTCTTTTAGGTCAGAGACGAAGGGGATCTTTTCTTTGTGTTTGTTGTTTGAAAGATAGTGTCCATCCAAGGGATATTAGCTTGATGTGTGTCTCAGATTATAAGAATTCCCTTCCTGGAAATTATTCTATAAAGGACGCTGTACTTCAGATGATTTAGAAGCTTGTCCGTATGTGGTAGTTTGGTTGTGCCCTCTGTTAGCTGATTCTGATTGGCATTTCAGATGTTTATTTACCGTATTTCCATTGCTTCTTTTGATCAGTTCATATAGAAAAGTAGGACATATATGTGAGGCATTTTACTAGAGTACATTTCCAGTTCACTTAGAAAAGTATTTTTTACGACGGGTTCTCCCTTCGTTGTTGGACAGTTTTCTGGTATTGTCTCTGTTGCTCTCATTTTGCTATGAAATTTGATGAACTTTTGTAGAAAAAGGTTTGATTTGTGATTTTACTGATGGGTTGCAGGTAGTTTGAAGGTGGTTAGCTGTGTTGAGCTATTGTGAACAAGACTCAAATTTTGACCAAGAATTCTGCACTCATAACTATTGATTAGTGATGAGGTACCACTTATGGTTTTTCTTTTAATCGTTTATTTTATTTAGATTTTGCATTATGACCATGTAAGAGGAGAAATCTCAGGCTAGTTGGTCTGAAAATTGAACACTCAATGCTATGGGAAGATTAACTTGAATGCTTGAACTGAATTCACTAAGCTTGATGACTTGTGTATATAGGAGCTTGGTTTATTCACACCAAGAAATGCTTGCTTTGTGTAATTTTAGGATTTGATGATTTTGTATTAGTGATTGTAGCAAAATGCTAAATGTTGATTGAAAAACTATTATGTGGAATCCCTTTTGAACTGGGGTGATTAAAAGTTGGTGAATTTTGAGTAATAATTGATATTCATGAGTAATTTCACTACAATATTGTGTGTACAACTGTGGGTTTTGTTGTCTTGTTGTTGGCATTCTTCCTGTTGATCAAAGTTAGTCTATGGTTACTAAACTTGCTAACACTCAGTGTCCATATGCAAGGAAATTGGAAGGGTTCTATGGCGTGCTATAACGTGCTATATGATGGACATTGTATAGCAAACAAAACCAGAACAGTCATTGACTATATATTTAGTTTTATGGTATGCTATATGATTGAAATGATTCATTTGTTTCTTGTACAATCCTTGGGCCCATGTTAGAACATTAAAATAAATCTTTATGTAAGGGAATTGTTAGGGTAGACTCACTACACTACTCGAAGAAATGCAGAGGTGGTTCTGACATCACAAACATATGCTACTGGAGTGTAAACCTCTTTTATCTATCGATCAATCAATCATCGTCTCTCTAGCTCCCACTCTTGTGATTTACTATTTGTGTTTTACAATTTTTTGAATAATACTAATGTTGTTATTTTTCCTATCATGTTCTCTTTTTTTCCAGGAAAACAATTCGTCATCTTGTAGGCCATGCAGAAATTGAAGTCAAGTTTGTTTTTAGAGATTGTTCAACTCGAGGAAGACTTATTAGTTATTGGATTGCTAGTTGTGATTTATTTTATGAACTTTGCTTAGCTAATTGATTTTTGTGTTAGGTATTAGTGTGACTTTTTTTTTTAAAAAAAACTATTCAGGTATATTGTGGAATATCTTTTGATAATACATATATATATCATTTCTTTTTTTTTTTTGTTCTGAGACAAATATTACATTTCCTAGTTATATTATATATGTTATATCAATTAATATCAATATTAATTATTGTAATTTATTGTACAATGTATGCTAGTTGTAAGGCTTGTCACAGATATTGTTATAGTATAAGGATTACCCTACCACGATACTCTTATGACTAGAAGCAAACTTGTCATGGATGTTGGTTTCTTTAAAAGGTGCTACGGAAGTGCTCATGGCTAGACGTGTACTTGTCACGGACCTTAACATGGCCCAAAAAGTTATTGCCACGGGAATTTATGTGGCAAGAAAAGTGATTGCCACAGGCCTTCATGTGGCGAGAAAAGTGATTGCCACGGGATTTCACGTGGCAAGAAAATTGGTTGCCACGGGACTTCACGTGGCAAGAAAAGTGATTGCCACGGGACTACACATGACAAGAAAAGTGATTGCCACGGGACTTCTCGTGGCAAAGGACAGTGCTTGCCACGGGAGCTCCCGTGGCTACGATTTTTCATTTATCCACGACAGTATTTCCTGTGGCTACATCCTTGCCACGGCCACTTGTGCTACGGGGCTAATTTGAAGAAAACACGTGGCAAGACGGTTTTGTCACGGGAATTTCGAACTTGTGCCACGATTTTTACCGTGGCACAAGTGACGCTTTTTTGTAGTGTGCTTTACTTGCTATTGTCATTGCTTTGCTTGTCTGTGATTGTTGATGTTATAATTCATGCTTAGGGTTGGTTTGGATGTTGTTAGCTTAGTTAGTATCATGATTAGTGGCTAGAAACCCTATGCGTTAGGGGGTAATTAAGGGTGTGAATAGGTGATTAGGTTTGGGTTAGCAATATTAGTGAGTAATTAGTTGGGAAATCAATTTCCCACTCCTATCGTTCCTTCAAGTGGGATGTATTTGGGTCGGAAAGCTCCTGAATACATCCAACACTTGCGTTGGAAGGTTGGAGTTGAGATAGTTCATGCTCACCCACGAAAGTGGAAGGAGGTTAACTAGGGAATTCTGTTTCATTAACCCTCTGGGTCCGTGGTGGACTTTTGGGAAGTTAATCCGGACTATCCTCGAGAGAGGAAGCTCGGTGGGTATTTTCTAACGGAATTGCCACTTGATTCTCCCTACTTATTATTCTCTTGTTGCAAAACCCATTTTCTCATCCCCGTTTGCATCCCGAAAAGCCTCTGAAGCCCATTTTCCATTCTTGACTGACTTTAGTATTATTTGTTGCGTTCTGACCCCTTTCAAACAATTTCCTTACTTTAGCAATCTTGACCCGACCTTAGACCTAGATTCTTTGACCAAGTCTCCTCGCTCCCTGAGAAGAACAATAAAGACCGGGGTTACAAAACCACCCTACACCTTCATTTTGTGAAAACCCCTTAACCACTAATCGAGCCTTATACCTCACAACTCTATTTGGCTCATTCTTGATCTTGTAGACCCACTTATTCAACAAAGCTTTCTTCATTGCACGTAGTTTGGTCAGCTCCCAATTCTGTTTTTCTCAAGTGAGGCAATCCCATCATCTATGGCATGGTCCCACTTGGATCGAGCCTCAAAAACCCGCACAGCCTCAGTATAGGACTCTGGCTCACTGGCTAACATCTGTTAGTAACAAATAATGTAGAGATGGAGAATATTTGCTTTGTACTTTACCTCTGGTAGCCCGTGTGGATCTCCTCAGGTTTGATGGCGGTGTTTGCTCATCATCAGTAGAGCTCTCAGTCAGCTTCTATCGTTTAGGTTCATTTTTGCCTGATTTGAAGTCTATGAAGCTGCTTGTGACCCCTTGAAGTCAAAGTGTACTCATTCTAAAACTTAAATTTGATAAAGACAACAATTAAATTTGTAAATTAAACAATGAAATTCAGATTTGAATTGAAAAGGTGAGGGTTTGTATCTTCAATGGAGAGTGGAAGAGAGACAAAAAAACAAGATGAAAGGGGTGATGTTTGCCGGGCTGGCTCGCCTGGTGGCGGCAGCCGGTGACAAGTGGCGTGGCCAACTTGCCGGCGGCCGATAGGCAGTGGCGTCGAGGCCAAATAGTGAAGGGAGAAAGAGAGCATAGTATAGGGAAAGATGAGAGAAAGGGAGTCTGTGAACTCCTTTTGCATTTGAATGTAAGAAGAAAAGAGAAGGGAAACTTTATTGGGCTTTATTATATTACCCAAGACTAATGTCCAACCATTAACTATTGATACTTACACCTCCCTCCTTAAAAATATTATTTCTACTAAATCCCAACTAATACTAGTTCTAAGGTATCAGGATGAAATTTATAAAATTAAAATAATAAACAAGGTGACTTGAAATAAAATGAGGAGTTGGAATAAATTGAAATGTAAATAAATTAAGGAATAAAAAGATATGATAATAATAATAATATTATTATTACTATCAATAATACTGACGAATTAGTCGACTTGATAAAACTTGGTCAAATACGTAACCCGAATATTTCGAGAATAATTTGAGTAGTGGAAATTGTCACTTGAATAATTTAAATAAATAATATGGTAAGCTGATGACGGCCGTTGCTCCGTTTGAGTCCTGCAAAAATACAAGCTGTTATCTTGAAATGAAATGCGCGATTTAGTTAATTAATCTCATTAGTTAACTTAATTATGTAGGGTTAGGGTCGGGTTATTACATATGTGTATGTTTTGAATCTTTTAACAAATGACTGATTGAGTTATATGACCTTATGGTGATTCTTTAGTATATATATGTTCCTTTGTTACTTCCCTGTATTTGTTGCATTTAAGAAAGCCATGATATGTATATGATAATGTGCTTATGTGCTAACCTGTTAGTGTGAAAAATGTAACAATGGGGGAGAAAATGATTATTCGTTGGGCTCGGAGAGCTCATGACCTCACCTTTTTTCACGGTTTGAAAGCGGAAAGACATGAAGGTACCTTAACGACTACCTCTTAAAGTCTTTTGGAGTTAAAGCTAGGAAGGAGGCTAGAAGTTATATGTTATCGAATATGTTGTTAAGTATATAATATGGATGTATTTTGTGTGTAAACGTGTAAACTTTGGTGAATACAAGTATGTATGAGAATGTATGTTTTAGATTGACTCCCTCGACCATAGTTTGAGTTTGATTTTGTAGAAAAGCTTCCGAGCTATATGTTATGAAGGAGACATGTGGGGTTTTGGAGCTTAAGTAGCTTGCGGGTATCCGAGTAGGACCCCACATCAATGACATGCCTAGGCCTTCCACATTCCACCACAATTGCCCCAATCCACCACAATTTTCATATTTCCACCACACCGCACTGCAATTAACCGCAACCAAACGTATAAAAGAAAGGGGTCTTAATATAAGTTGGAAAATTTTCAATAGTATTACTAAAAATTACATAAGTAGAACTAAATTTTAAACATATAAATTTGAACACTGAATTAGTAAATTGACATAAAAAAATTAAGAAATTATATATATATATATATATATATATATATATATATATATATATATATATATATATATATATATATATAACCTGAGATTGTGATGTAAAGCGTTAAAACTTAAAACTCTTTTATTTTGTAAAGTGGTGAATTACACAAAATCTCCATGAAACCTGAGGCATTCTTCAGTCATCATCCTGCACAGGAGATTGCAATTAGAAGGTGGTAGCCGCCATCTGAGAAAATTAAATAGGGCGAGGAAAGGTAGGGTTTAGCACTCTTCTGCTTTGGCTTCTACTTTGGCTTCAGCACCTTTTATGGATTCTTCATACTTGGCTTCTTGCATTGGGGAGAGGAAAGGTAGGGTTGTGGAAAGAATTAAGATTTCTCTCCTTCCATATATGATGTAAGTTTGCCATTGCTATCTACAATCATTCCAACAGCAAAATAAACTTATGTTTTGGGGATTATATACTATTACCAGGTTGATGATTATCTAATAAGTAATATCAATGACTGATTTTGAAGGTTATCAATCCATAATAACTACAGTAGGCAATAGCAAATGGGATAGAGAAAAAGGAGGGGGTGGGTGGTTATAGACTTATATGGAGGAGAGAGACGTTAGAAAGATAGGGTAGGGGAGATTTACAGTTACCAAGGAAACTGACAATTAATGGGAGACAGTTTAAAGAATCTTTTGAATGACATCGATTTTTTTTCTTTTAATTATAACATGCAATTTGGACGGTTGTGATATATCCATTATCGCATATCAACAGCGCCTAGTGACTAATCAATCAGAGGTTGAGAATAAGGGCGGGAACGATTTGCAGGCCATATATGGAAAACTCATTCTGGAATTTATTAATAGAAGATATATGTTTCATTATTTTAATGGTTGTAGAACACATAAATTACATAAAATATATTTTTCTATTTATATGTTTTTATAAATATATAGTTACACATAAAAGATACATTCTCTATAATTGTTGATATGATTAGGTTATTTGATCTTACTCCCTCTGTCCCAAATAAATGGACATTTGACTAAATTTTGGTCGTTCATTACTTACAAATTACAATAAGTTACAATATGAAATTATCATCATTAAAAATATACTTTATTAAAAATTGTAATGAAAATAATTTCATATTGTAACTCATTATAATTTACAAATAATTAATGGTCAAAATTTAAGTGTCAAATAATTTTATACGAATGGAGTACTATTTTTTTTACAAAAATGATAAATGTCTTTGGCAAGACACATATTAAGTGTCTTGTCATTCTATAAAACCTATATATTTTTAAATTAAATTGAAAAATAATTACATGATTGACTCTATAACTAATAATATATATAAATGGTATAAAATCACACTTTTATCTATATTTTTTAAAATTTACAAAAAAAAATGTCTAAAATATGCCCAACGGATAGAGTTCATTCGTTAGGGTGTCAATTTTAATTGTTGGCGTAGCCAACACATTCCAAGCTTCTTATAATTGATAATTAATAATATATGTTAAAAAGATTAGGATTAAATATGATAATAAATAGGATTTTTGGATGTTAATATACTGAACTTTTGGGATATTGGACAATAATGCACTGAACTTTGACCTTGGATAATAATACACTGAACTTTGAGAGGTGTTGGACAATAATTCACCCGAAACAATTTCGAGGGTGACTGACTTGGTGGCTATCTTTCGTGGCAGACCGAGAAGATTAACAGGCTAAATAATATCTAAATTTATGACATGTCAGCTAATTTACACAAACAAAGGTGATTTTATACAACTACAACAACAATCCTTCAACGGAAACACGTTAAACAAATGTGATTTTATGTTTTTTTTTTACTCTTTTCAAAGTTGACTATCTTTGCTTATGTCTCGATTAGCTAACATGTCATAAATTTAAATATTTTTGGACCAATTCATCTCCTCCACCTGCTACGTAGGATTGCCACCAAGTCAGCCACTGTCGAAATCGTTTTGAGTGCATTATTAATTGTTCAAAACCCCCAAAGTACAGTCTATTATTGTCCAACGTCAAAGTTCAGTGCATTATTGTCCAATACTCCAAAAGTTCAGTATATTAGCATCCAAAAACCCTAATAAATATTAATTAATTTAATAAGGAGCAAGACACTGAAGTATTTCCCCAAGACACATATCATCCCTCTTTTTTTTTTTTTTTTTAAAAAAGTACCGTTTTTTAATTTTTGAGAGCGCTACAAATATTTGCAATCATAAAGCATATATAGTGGTCAGAGTACGTATAGTAATGGTAGGATATTTTTTGGACCTTTTTCTTTTAGATTATTGTGGCCAGTGCGTGCTCCGCACGCGCTGACCCGACAATTATAACTGTTAGATGGATATCGACAATAATAGTGATTAATCAGATATATAAGATGCTTTGCTTGACATTCTTCACACAAAAAGAAAGCTTAAAATGGAGATATTGTAGCCGTATGTATTGGCATTGTTCATTATGAGGCTACAAACAAAAAAGATGCACCCCAAAGCATTTGCATATTGCATCAATCCCTCATTCAGCTTCATTCATCAATGTCTTGTAGAAACCACTCTTAGAAGCAAAAAAAAAAAAAAAAAAAAATAGGTAATGAAAAGTCAGTTGAACTATAAAACCTGCAAGCACAAAAACAATAATATAGTTTAACACCATAGCTTCACAAATCGACGCCCCCCTACAAGGAAAAAACGAGGGAGAAACATGCCTATACCTGATCTCAAGAATAAGGGTTTCTTTAGCAATATCAAATTCCCACAACTAAGCAATGTATGAAAGTAATTGGCTAATTGGCTACCATGCACGCATTCTGTTATCACTAGATAGTTCATAAACTTTACAAGTGAGGATTACCGCTACCATATGCCTGGGCTCGACTCTTTCGCTGATCAACAATAGCTAAAAGCTCTTTGTTGTGAAAAAAAAACTAACTATTAATTTAAAGGGAAAAGGTATATCTTTCGTACCTTTTAGACAAGAACGTGAACGTGACCTAGAGCAAGAACAAGAGCGGGACTTTGATTAGTGATTTGATCTGGTCCTAGAATGGGCACACCTATGCATGCCTATGCCTATCCTCTTGATGCTCATCATAATCCCTTCATTTGCACATGATGTCGTGTCATTAAACTCACAATTCATAGTGAAGGTAGGTCATATGCATATTAGCAGTAACTAATATGAAAGTAGACAACATTCCCAAGAATATTTGTGCAATATCAGCACAAGTACACTATACAGAACAAATAAATAATGGTATATTAAATCCTAATATGCCTAACCAACATGTATATATAAGTATACATATAAGTACATAAAAGTGAATTGGCATACCTTTCATAATCTCTATTGTTATGCCTGCGATAGTGATCATCATCTTCTCTGCCTCTACTCTGTTCCTTGTGTCGATCCCTTTGGTGATCCCGTTCTCTGTCTTTGTCATGCTCATGATCATGGTCCATATCCATGTGCAAACCTCATCCTTACCTTTATCTCAATCTATATCCCTCTCTCTGTCGTGACTTCTTTCCTAGTCTCGATCTTTATCTCTTTCCTTCACTCTATTTCTTGAAGACTCCTTTTCATTGTCTTGTGAATCACGCTACAATAGAATAAAAAAAGATATAAATAATTTGGAAGAAAAATTTCCAACAAATGCAACAAAACCAGTAATAGGCAATAACGAATAACAAAAGTAAACCAATAGCAAATTACATACGCAAAATCAAGCGTAGATAATGACAACTTAAAAAAAATTAATAAAGGGGAACACAAAAATGGAAAAGCCCATGAATAAAGGAATCCATAAATTACTATAACTCTCAAGAGACTCAACTCATGTCTCAATTGAAAAATCCTAATTTTACACAAACACTGTGAGATATTAATTAGTTGTTGTTTTTCTGTATTTGGTCAGTTAGTGTCAAATACTGGTCTTAGCTATTTTTAGGCAGTAGAGGAGTGTTGTGGTGCTGGTTTTTAGGAGTCAATGATGTAGTGCTCTTAGTGCAGATTATGGGTGTTAGTTTGTTGAGATTTTCTGTTTCTTATCAGCCTATATAGGCATTACAATCTTAATGAAGTTGTGTGAGTTCCCACATATATTTTCTCGTATGTTCTGCCTGTCTTTTGTATAGGAAATTTCAGTTTTTGCATCAGTGGTATCAGAGCCAGTAGATGGTTCTTCATTCCTGAAATCACCCTAGAGGGGGGGTGATTAGGGTTATGAGAAAATTCTGCACTTTAATCAACACAACCAAGTTAAATAGCACTTTTAAATACTAAAAATAACTTCTTTATTATTGAACAAAAGTGCTTAAGGAAGGAGGTTACAACTTGGCTGGGAAGAGGATTGTGAGGTCCTCAGCACAGCTTACAGAGGCAGAAGACTGGGCAGCTGTCTTCTGATCTTGAGGCCTCACAGGAGAGGCGATTTCACACAGTGACCTCACTTGACAAAAGATCACTTAACTCAAATGTTCTTACGACCTTATAAGGTCCTCACCAGCTAGATCTCTGGTTACTAAACTTGCTACAAATCGAATGTGGTTACACTCAGAATTTACACAATTCCTACACTAAGAGTTTTCTTTCACAAAACTCCTACAAATGATTTTCTTCCTTGGAAATCGATACATGTAAAGAGAATGAGTTTTCTTATTTATATTGGACTCTTCAACGACTTCCTTTAGTTGCCTTATTTGCTTCTTGATTCTTTCCAGTTTATGTTGATTCTGATTTGGCAGGTATCTTCCTTGAGTATAACGTTCTAATGAAGATTTGTTTCCTTTTCTGACTTGATCTTCACGAGTTTCCTTGCCATACTTTCTCTTGATTTTGTTTGATGCCTGAGAAGGAAATCAAGACTATTACAATCATATCTTAAAAATGGAGGGAAGATATAGGATTAAGATATGTTTAATACTTCCCTGAAATGGCTGGATGATCTTTCAAACAAAATAATATTGTGCTGATGTTTGAGGTCCTCACGGATGATTGCGCTTAGGTCCTCATAACCAGTTGAGTTTCTTCAATCCCCACCAAAAAAAGTTGTAGCTTTCTTCCACCAAGTTCTCTATGGCCTCAAACAACAGTAGTTTCGTCCAACCCGCAGTCGCGTGTTTCGATGGTCACTATGATCATTGGAGCATGCTCATAGAGAATTTTCTTCGATCCAAGGAGTTCAGGAACTTGATAAATCCAGGAATTGAAGAGCCAGAAGACCCGAAGAAGGTGACGGACGATCAACAAAAGAAATTGGATGCTAAACGCATGAAAGATTTGAAGGTGAAGAATTACCTATTTCAAGCAATTGATCGTACTATGCTGGAGACAATTTCGTCCAAGAAAACATCGAAGGATATGGGATTCTATGAAGAAAAAGTATCAAGGTTCTGAAAGAGTGAAGCGTGCACAGCTTCAAACCTTGAGAAGAGAGTTTGAATCGCTACAAATGAAAGACGGAGAGTCTGTATCAGGCTATTGCGGGAAAGTTATAGAGATAAGCAACAAGATGCGAATCTAAGGGGAGAAGATGGAAGATGTTGCAGTTGTGGAGAAGATACTCCACTCTTTAACATCTAGATTTGATTTTGTTGTGTGTGCAATCGAAAAATCGAAAGACTTAGATAAGTTGTCCCTCAATGAACAACAAAGTTCTCTCTTAGTTCATGAGCAGAAGATAAAGCGGAGCTCCACTATAGAGGAGCAGGCTCTCAAGGCTTCTGTTAATACCCACTCTAACGGGTACAGAGGTCGTGGTAGAGGTCGAGGTCGAGGAAGAGGAGGTCATGGAGGCAGAGCCAGTAAGAGTTATAACAACAGTAATGATCAGTTTCAAGGGAGAGACAGGGGTCGAAACCATGAGAAATCAACAGTGAAGTGCTTTCGGTGTCAAATGTTTGGTCATTATGCGACTGAGTGCTACAGCAGACTACCTATTGAAAAAAACAAGGAAGAAACTGCAAAATTCGCAAAGAAGTTTGAAGAAGCAGAAAATCAAACTCAGACGTTGTTGATGAAAGTGACCCAAGTTGCCGTCGAGCCAGAAATAGGAACATGGTATGTGGATACAGGCTGTAGTAATCACATGTGTGGAAGTAAATCTCTATTTTTTACCTTGAATGAAGATTTTCGTTCCACTGTTGTTTTTGGTGATAGTTCAACTATGAAAGTTATGGGGAAAGGTGATATTAGGATCAAAAGTCGAAATGGCTTTGTTGAAACAATTTCGAATGTCCTTTATGTTCCTAATTTAAAGACTAATTTGTTGAGTGTGGGTCAATTGGAGGAGAAAGGCTATATTATAACCTTGAAGGACAATGTTTGTGAGATTTATGACCCTATTAAAGGAGCTATTGCTGTTGTGAAAAGGAACTCAAGCAGGTTGTATCTACTGAAGATCGAAGGAGTTCAATTTTGCTTGATGACGGAGGGAAGGGACCTATCATGGTTGTGGCACTACCGTTATGATCACTTGAGTTTTGGAGGGCTGAAAACTCTTCATCAGAAAAATATGGTCTCCGGGCTCCCTCAAATCGCTGCTCTGTCTAAGATATGTGAAGAATGTGTTGTTAGCAAACAACATCGTTCTAACTTCCCCTAAGGAAAATCATTGAGAGCAAAATGCATTTTGGAGCTAATTCATTCTGATCTTTGTTGGCCAATTGATCCAACTTCTAATGGAGGTAAACTATATTTTATAACCTTCATTGATGATTTTTCTCGGAAAACTTGGGTGTACTTTTTACAGGAAAAATCAGAAGCTTTTGCATTCTTTGAAAGCTTCAAATCTAGGGTGGAGAAAGAGACAGGAAAATCCATAAAGACCCTCAGAAGTGACCGTGGTGGAGAATATTGTTCAAATGAGTTTGAAAAATTTTGTGCACAGCACGACATTCGGAAAGTTACAGTTGCTTATACACCCCAACAAAATGGTGTTTCAGAGATAAAGAATAGAACCATTTTGAATATGGTTAGAAGTTTTCTCGTGAAGGGGAGAATTCCCAAAACAAGGCCAGAAGCTGTGAATTGGAGTGTTCACATTCTCAATAGAGGCCCTACATTTGCAGTTCAAAATATGACGCCGGAAGAAGCTTGGAGTGGGAGAAAGCCAAGTGTTGATAATCTCAGAATTTTTGGTTGCGTAGCTGATGTACATGTCCCGGGCCAAAAAAGAAAGAAGTTTGATGATAAAGGGGAAAATGTGTTTTCTTGGGTGTAAGTGACACATCCAAAACTTACAAATTATTTAATCCCTTGACAGGTAAAATAGTGATAAGAAGAGATGTTGTTTTTGATGAAAAAAGTGTGTGGGATTGGCCGGGGCATCAATTTGGCCCAGTGATTCTTGATGATGGCGTAGAAAATTTGGTAGCAACTGCTGGTTCGAATGCAGAAAATCCAGAAAAAGATATTGCAGTATCGAATTCTCAGAATCAGACACTACTAATTCTGCCCTTGAAAATCCAAAAACAGAAGAGGAAATCGAGCCCGAAGCTGCCGGTGCAGTGGCTGAATCGCTTCGCCGAGCTCGAAAAAGGCATGCTTGGATGCATGACTATAAAGTAACTTGAGTTCAAGAGCATGAGGATGTGACCTATTTTGCCTTGTTTGCAGATTGTGACCCCACAACATTTGATATAGCAATGAAAGAAGCCAAATGGAAGAAGGCGATGGATGCTGAGATTGAGTCTATTGAAAAGTATGACACTTGGGAGCTAACTGATCTTCCTAAAGGTCACAAAACAATCGGTGTCAAGTGGGTCTACAAAACAAAGCTGAGAGATAGTGGAGAATTTGACAAGTACAAGGTGTTAGAACCCCTCAAGGACGTTGACAAGGACCTTGGCGTTGGATCAGTTTTGAATGAAAGCCAAAATTCGAACAGTTAGAAAAGATATGATGCGCAAGGAAAGAAATCTCAAAGCAGGCAGAAGGACATTCACCTAGGGCATCATAAGGACGTTTACGCACAGCATCATAAGGACGTTCACCCCATACGAGAAGCTTCGTCGTGAAAGATAAAAGGAGCAAAATATCAGGGAAGTTTGAGGAGTATATTCTGGAAAGATTTACATCCTATTCTATCCTTTTTCTAACCAGATTAATTAATTGTAACCTTTCTTATTTCAGGAAACAATTAATCAAGAACTTGGAAGAAAGATATGATTGAAGATTTCCAGAATCAAAGTAAAGAAGGAAGCTGCCGATTAAGGAAGTTATCAAACTGGAAGGAAGGAAAGTATCCGATGAAGTCGACCCTTCAACGGCTCTATACGATTGGAAGCAACATAAATAGAAGACCTCAAGGATTAAAGAGATCAACGATTCCACGGAAGAAATCGGGTGTTCAAAATAGAAATCGAGTTTTCTCTTTTGGTTGAGTTCATTGCGAGAATTTGGTGTCTGTGAGTGTTTCTTAGATTGAGTGAATCAAATCCTTAACGGAATTAGGTTTGGTTGATACTCGTGTAATCGATTCCTAGACGGACTTAGGATCGATCGAGCTAAAACACCAAGGTTGAGTTTGGTGTGTGTTTTTTTCCAGAAAATAAGAAGCGTCCATTGAAAGGCGCTGGGTTCTGTGTAAAACCTAAGGACGTTCATCCTAGGTTGATCTGGTTCATTGTGTTTAAAACATAATAAAGGAGGTTATTCAGTTCATATTCTCTGTCCTTTATTAAGCTTATTTCTGCATCTTATTAAGGTGATTCTCAATCTAGTTAGATTGAGAACCTAACGTCCTTTACTAGTTGTTATTTGTGCAGAAACTTCAATAACCCTATTCACCCCCTCTACGTTTCTTTCACAAGGCAAGACTAGTGGCGAAGGGATACGAGCAAGAGTATGAAGTTGATTATGCCGAGGTTTTTGCTCCCGTTGCAAGACACGACACCATCAGATTAGTGATTGCAATGGCAACCCAAAAATCTTGGCCCATTTTTCAGTTGGATGTTAAATCAACTTTTTTGCACAGCCACTTGGAAGAAGAGGTATTTATTGATCAACCCCCTGGTTATATTAAACATGACAATGAGCATAAAGTTTATAAGTTAAAGAAGGCTCTTTATGGGTTAAAACAAGCTCCACGAGCTTGGTACAGTCGTATCGAGGCTTACTTTATCAAAGAAGGATTTCATAAATGTCCTTATGAGCACACTTTGTTTGTCAAAATTAGACATGGTGGGAAATTGCTCATTGTTTGCCTGTATGTTGATGATCTCTTATTTACCGGGAACGATTCTGCCATGTTTAAGAAGTTTAAGAAGTCCATGATGGAGGAATTTGAAATGACCAACCTTGGAAAAATGCATTATTTTCTTGGTTTAGAAGTTGTGCAATCTGATGGTGGAGTCTTTGTCTCCCAAAAGAAGTATGTAAGGAAAGTTCTAGATAGGTTCAACATGAAGAGCTGCAATTCTGTATCCACACCAGTGGAATTTGAGGTGAGCTGGCTGACATTTTTACAAAACCTATCAGATGTCTACGTTTCAAAAATCTGAGGAGGTTGTTGGGTATTTGCACTTATGAGGATACAATAATGGATGTAAACTGAAGCTTGTAAGCTTTCAGTTTAAAGGGGGGACTGTGAGATATTAATTAGTTGTTGTTTTTTGTATTTGATCAATTAGTGTCAAATACTGGTCTTAGCTATTTTTAGGCAGTAGAGGAGTGTTGTGTTGCTGGTTTTTAGGAGTCAATGGTGTAGTGCTCTTAGTGCAGATTATAGGTGTTAGTTTGTTGAGATTTTCTATTTCTTATTAGCCTATATAGGCATTACAATCTTAATGAAGTTGTGTGAGTTCACATATATATTTTCTCGCGCCTATGTCCTGCCTGTCTTTTGTAGAGGAAATTTCAGTTTTTGCATCAAACTTGACACCATGAACCTGACTTTAGTTAATTGTCCGCAGCCAATAGCTAAGCAAACAATTTTACACAAACACTGAGCCAATAATAGTAAGTCGTATGAAAACTGGATATAATGCATATCATCCACCCATTTGACCTACATGCTACTTTGGCCAAAATTTCTGGTACGACTGTCATTTTTGGTCTTTTATCACTTGATTAATACTTAGTAGTTAGTAGGCATACTCTACCTCCCATCCTGCTGTACGGCCATGTACCAGCAACCTGTGTTTTTTTTGGTTCTCATATAGTCATACTTGGTTCGCTTTTACAACTAAATACGACATTCATTTGCTTATCAGGTTCACCATTAATTGGGACAACAATGAACCTTTCTCAATATAGTTTAATTCTTGTCCATCCTCACCTTCAACAACTGCCCTAGATATTGTCATCTATGAAGGATAGATTATGGAGGAGGATCTCACTCAAGTAAGGAAATGCTTCCCAAAGATGCTTGGAAATTCTAAGCAATGCGGTGAATATGTAGTAATTAGGATTGAAATTAATTTCTAGAACTTCAGAGTTTCAGTAAAGAAAATTTATCCCAACCAAAGATTTATGCCCATGACCCAATCCTCATACATGGATGTTATCTAAAACTAAGCAAACAACATATTAAAGGAACGAAGCCGGGGGCAATATCCCAAAAAGGATGCCAATAAAATGTAAATGCATAAAAAGAACCAATTAAAGATAATGCGTCAAGCAAAGTGACAGAAAAGAATCAATCCTTGTTTTTCATTGACTCTAACTTAAGTACTTCAATAAAGAATAGAATTGAAGAATATTTCAAGTAGAAAATATCGGAAAGATAACAATTGAAATAAGATTAGAAAAAAGGTTTTCCTCTAATTTAGTTCAAATTTATCAATGCAATAGTCTTCAATCAAACTAAAAATCAGCCATAAACCCTGAAAATAGTCAAACTCATAATCATGTACATCTATCTCAACATACTCAAAATTCGACATGCAACAACAAAATCAAACAATATCATGAAATCAAACCTTAGAATGCGAAATGAGCCTAAAACTAACAACCGAATTATTCTAGATTCGTCCAAAATAAGTTGTTAACCAAAAACCAGATCTCGCATACATCCATCCCAAATATTAACCAGAAAATTGAATGGAAATATGCAACCCTAATTCCTCTAAACTCACTTGGAAACCCTAAACATCATCAATAAACATACTCTCCTCACAATCAATTAAATCCCACCAATTTTTGAAGTGTTGGTGTCGTATTAATGTATTGGTAAACCACAAATCAAATCTCACAATCAATAACCATACTTGTAAACCCCACATATCTACTGAGAGGAGACGTGTCGTATTGGTACGGAGGTTAGCGATGACCATGGCTACCCTAACCCAAAAAATAAAATAAATAAAATAGTATCATTTAGCATCAAAATTGTGGATTATATGTCTATTAAATGAGGGTGATAATACATTGGTGATCCGTAATCTAAACATGCATGTAGATCCGCCATTGTTTCAAGTATTCTAGTAAATAAAATCATCCATATTAAAACAATGGAACGTCCACTTCTATTATCTCTAAAATGATAAAATGTAAAGTTAGCAAGTTCAATCCCTAAACTCGAAATGTGATTATGAAATTTTCCTAATCCATGAAACCATCTCTCATCTCTAATCTAAAATGATAAAATGCAACCAAACATATTCTATATCTTATTTCTAAAATGTCATCCAAGTTCACCATTACAACTACCCCATTTTATTTCCAAGTTCAGTTCCTCATTTTGCCAAATAGTTAACTAAATTAGCAATCACACACAAAAAAAAAACAATAGTATGGAATCAAACAAACAAAAAGGTCACAAATTAATTCATCTGAAGAAACTAAAGCCCAGATTAAGGACCTCATCACAACAACTAACGAGGACCTCCAGCACTAACATTGCGATTTTGTTTGAAAGTGTGACAAAATTAATTTAGGGAAGTATCCACTAAAACCCTAAATAATATTCTCTCCTACTCTTTCTGATTTGATGTAATTAACGATTGTTTCCTTGATTCCAGGAAACTCAATTTATGGAAAACAAATCAAGGATATCAGATTTGTATGGAAGATTGAGAAGATAATTCACAAGAAGGAAACTATCCCCACCAAGATCAAGGAGCCGTTGCTGCATCAATATATATACCAATCGAAGACATCTCTTAAGTGTGGATTTCCAAGCAAGTAAATTTGAAGTAGGAACTTTGTGTGAGAAAGTTCTGAGCGTAGGAATATTGTGTTAATATTCTGAGTGTAGCTACATTTATAAGTTGTGAGTTTGAGTGTAACCAGTAAAGGAACTGGTGAGGACCTCTAGGGTCGAGAAATAGAAGTGAGGAAGAAGCCTCAGGTTGAAATCTTTCCTCTGTCTGTAATTGCCTTTTCTGTGAGGCCTCAAGTACAGAAGACATCTGCAAGGTCTTCTATCCCAGTAGGCTGTTTTGAGGAACTCACAGTCTTCTCATCAGCTGAGTTGTAACATCCTATATTCTAAGCACTTTTGTTTGAATAATAAAGAAGTATTTTTCATAGTGCTATTAATTGTGTTGTGTTGTTGAAAAGTGCAGAATTTTCTATAGAACCCTATTCAACCCCCTCTAGGGTTACTTCAATTGGTATCAGAGCGGGTCCACAAATTCAAGAGTTTAACCACTCGTGGAAAAGATCATGGCCACTATCAACACAAATGAAGCTCCCCAAGGACGTTCATGGACAATAGCTCCACTACTTACTGAGGATGTTTGATCATGATAGAATCTGAGAAAGCTTTCTTCACGATGTCCACATCAATGGGGTGCTTTAATCCCATGGCACAGTTGATAATTTGGTCTGTCTGAGGAAACAAGGTGGTCCGGCTAATAGGGGAGCTTAGGGCTTCATCATCCTCATGGTTAGCCTTTCCCCAACTCATACTTTCTTTCTTTCTTTCTATTTTTTTAACGATGATGAATATACAAATTACAATATGAGATGAAGAGAAATCTTGATGATAGGGAGACTGAATATATTATTAGGAAATTATGGAAGGTACGCAGCTAGTAGACGTACTATGAAAACGAGTAAAAAAAGTTGTGATCAAGTTGCTGTAAATAGTGACACAAATTTAATGTTACGTGTCCTAGGCAAGCACCAAGTTGCCTAACTTGTTTGTTGCCTCTTTGGAGCTGGACTGTGTACACACTTACTGACAAATGACACTCTCACCAATTTTTTGAAGCACAATTTTTAATTTTGTTTTTATTTTTAGCGACGGGTCTATAAATACAAATTTCTAGGTCTAAAATAAATAAACACAAAAAATTAGTGAACAAATATAATTATATTAGTTTCAAAGGATTTTGAGTACAATCTCTGTATAATTGTTACAAAATGAAAATGTAACTCCTCCGATTCGATCTCCATGAATGAATTTGAACAAGTCTTGAATGAGTATGATTTTGAATGAATATAATCTTGGATGAATATAAACTTGGATGAATGCGGTCTTAAACGAGGGTCGTAGAGACTTGATCACGATCAAGAGGAAGCGGTTTGGTCTCCCACAAACGAACGACACGAGCTTAAACTTTGTTGTGTTTCTTGTCTGTGAGAGAGAGAGAGAGAGAGAGAGAGAGAGAGAGAGAGAGAGAGAGAGAGACCTTTTGAGTCTTCTTTGGATGTTTTCAACCCCTCAAAATTAAGGAGAATGGTCTCTATATATAGAAAACTCGGGCCAGCTTTTGGGCCCATTTAATTCCTTTTAAAAAAGGATAAATATTTATGTGTCACTCATGACACGTTACATAATTTAATTGGTCAAAATATAATATCATTTAATTTATAATTAAATGATCCACCATAATTAATTTTGAAACAAGGCGGGTTATAATTTATAATTAAAGTAAATAGTTATCGATTGTTAGTTTTTTTCATTCTTGCCTTGTATTCCTTATGGGATACGACAATAATGTATATGTAGGTTTGATTTCCGCTGTCATTGTTAAACTTTGACTGTTAAATTTATAATGAAATTTATGGGGCGTTAGAGAATGATATTAGAGCTATAGGTCCGACCTAGTAGCTCCTTAGGTCAACTAAGTGTCTTGCTTAAGACTTAAACAGCTAAGATCGGAGTGATGAGTGTAGGATGAGGAATGGGGTATATCTTATTTCCCTACTTGTTTATGAATTTTTGTGCCTACTTGACCTATCTATTATCAAGTAGTCTTGTTGCCATTTCATTATGCTTGAACTATTACGATAGAAATACGTTAGTAAGAGGTGAAAAAGGCAGATTCTAATGACATTTGGATGACTAAAGATGATAGGATCAGACCCAATGGGCCTCAAGGAAGGCCTCTTCCAGCCAGTGTTGAAGCTAAGACAATGGTTTGCAGAGCTCCAGGAGATAGTAGTTGTGCGGGCAGCAGAGGCTAACCTCTCCACCACGAATGGATGGGACACCCCAGAGTTGGTCCCAGATCTAACACAGTTGATGATGCTAGAGTTAATGGCTCGTCAAACCTGGCACTTTTAATGAGTACCAGAGCAAAGAGGCAAACCGAGGAGGGATAACAATGCCTGTTTGTTACAAGAGTTCAACAGCGTAAACCTTTCCACCTAATCCTAGGTAGCTGACCACAAGGTGTTTAAAGAATGGATACGCGATATTGAGAAGATCTTCGAAGCTCTTACTTATCCAAAGGAGCGGGAAGTTGGGTTTACAAGCTACCACCTGAAAGGAGAGGTTGATCTGTGGTGGTTGGTTGTGAACAAATACGAAACGAACCAAGGTTCAACTGGAGCTGGTTCAAGGAAATCTTGAAGATTCATTTTTACCCCATGCTGCTCTAGAAGGCTGAAGAAAAGGAGTTCCTGGGGTAGGAACAAGGGGAGGGCAGTGTGCTGGAACACGATGTACAGTTCAAGGAATTGTCCCGTTTCACTTTGGCGTATGTGACCGATGAAGTCTTGAAGTCGTTTCGAGAATGGCTTGAGTTTTGATATTCAGGATCATATGTCAACACGTACAATCATGTCGTACCAGGATATGTTGGACGCGACCATCAACATTGAGAGGGTGGCTGCTGCTAGGGAGGCACACCTAAACAAACAACGCAACAAAAGGAAGGAACCTTCTCGCTCCGACCTTATTCCAACATACCCAGACTTGAGAAGTCACCACAATAACTAGCAAAGTAATCAGGGCCGAGTACCGCCATCTCGACTGTTTTCTAGACCTTATAGCAGGTCGGGCCATCACGCCCAAGAGTGCAGGACCAACATGAAGGCAAGCTATTATAGGTGTGGCATCCCACAACACTTGGTCTAACACTGCGCTCTTCCGGCACCAACAAGACCTAACCATGGAGGAACTAAGGATCGAGGAGTTCCACCACCGACACATCAGGACAGGGGAAACTACAATAGGAACCCATGACAACAACACCAAAACCAAAATCGGGGTGGCCCCAATGGGAACCACACTAATCGGGATAGGCCACACAACCTACCCCCACCTCGTCAGCAATATCAGGCCCAACGCAACCACGGAGGACGGGTATACGTAATACAAGGGAAATAATTAGAAATGAGGTCGACATTGTAACTGATACTTGTCTCTCCTTTCCTCTAATGTTACTGTATGATTAAAGTTTGGTTCCACACTTGTGGTGTGTCGAATTTCAGAGATGAAACTCTTTCTAAGAGGGTTATTATATAAATCCTTGAGTTTTGGTTAGGGCCACCGTTAGTTTCATCTGTCAAACCGTTAAGTATGAGTTTATGTTTTGAGGACAAAACTTATAAGAATGTAATGATGTAAAACCTTGAAAAATTTGAATGTGTTTACCGTTACATTGTTTATAATTTAAGATTGATTCCATTAAATTTGAGATTTTGTCGGTGATTATTTTGCTAACCTTTGAGCTCGTAGGATCATTGAAGAATTAACAAGAGTAAGATAGTAATCTTTCTACGTATGTCGGAACATTGCATGAGAATAGGGGTAATATCATAATTTTATGTGATTAATATTGTTAGTATTCTACGTGATTATTGAGTTAATTAATTTTAGTTTTATTATAGAAAAGTTTATTTTATTGTTTATTGTTACTATTTATAGAGTGTTGGTTTTAATTAATTATTTGTAATTTCCTTTTATCACATTTAATTTGTGGAGGTGTATAGATAGTATAAATAGACTTTTTATTTTTCCAAAACCCTAACCCTAACCCTTAAAGTTGTACTCTCCTCTCACAGAATCACAGTAGTGTTGCGACCTCGGCTGCGTTCTTGTGGCAAAGCAGAGGCTACCCTCTCCACCACGAATGTATGGGACACCCCGGAGGTGGTCCCCGATCTGATAGAGTTGATGATGCTACAGTTAATGGCTCGTCAAACCTGGCACTTCTAATGAGTACCAGAGCAAAGAGGCGAACCAAAGAGGGATAACAATGCCTCTTTGTTACAAGAGTTCAACAGCGTAAACCTTTCCACCTACTCCTAGGTAGCTGACCATAAGGTGTTTGAAGAATGGATACGCGATATTGAGAAGATCTTCGATGCTCTTCTTATCCAAAGGAGCGGGAAGTCGGGTTTGACAGCTACCACCTGAAAGGAGAGGTTGATCTGTGGTGGTTGATTGTGAACAAATGACAAAACGAACCAAGGTTCAACTGGAACTGGTTCAAGGAAATGTTGAAGATTCATTTTTACCCCATGCTGCTCCAGAAGGCTGAAGAAAAGGAGTTCCTGGGGTAGGAACAAGGGAAGGCAAGTGTGCTGGAACACTATGTATAGTTCATGGAATTGTCCCGCTTCGCTTCGGCGTATGTGACCGATGAAGTCTTGAAGATGAATCGTTTCGAGAATGGCTTGAGTTTAGATATCCCTAGGATCATATGTCAACACGTACAATCAAGTCCTACTAGGATATGTTGGACGCGAACATCAAACATTGAGAGGGTGGCCACTGCTAGGGAGGCACGCCTAAACAAACAAGGCAACAAAAGGAAGGAACCTTCCCGCCCCGATCTTATTCCAACATACCCTGACTAGAAAAGTCACCACAATAACTAGCAAAGTATTTAGGGGCGAGCACCGCCACCTCGACTGTTTTCTAGACCTTTTAGCAGGCCGGGCCATCACACTCAGGAGTGCAGAACTAACATAAAGGCAAGCTATTACTGGTGTGGCATCCCACAACACTTGGTCTAAGACTGCCCTCTTCTGGCGCCAAGAGGACCTGACCATGGAGGAAATAAGGATCGAGGAGCCCCACCATTAACACATCATGACAGGGGAGACTACAACAGGAATCCATGACAACAACACCAAAACCAAAATCGGGGTGGCCCCAATGCTAACCACGCTAATCGGGATAGGCCACACAACCTACCCCCACCTCGTCAGCAATACCAGGCCCAACACTACCACGAAGGACAGGTATACATAATGCAAGGGAAAGAATTAGAAATGAGGTCGACATTGTAACTGATACTCGTCTCTCCTTTCCTCTAATGTTACAGTATGATTATAGTTTGGTTCCTACACTTGTGGCATGTTGAATTTCGGAGATGAAACTCTTTCTAAGAGGGTTATTATGTTAATCCTTGAGTTTTGGTTAAGGCCACCTTAATTTCATCTGTCAAATTGTTAAGTATGAGTTTATGTTTTGAGGACAAAACTTATAAGAGGGTAGTGTAAAAGCTCAAAAAATTCGAATGTGTTTACCATTACATTGTTAATAATTTAAGATTGATTCCATCAAATTTGAGATTTTGTCGGTGATTATTTTTACTAACATTTGAGCTTGTAGGACCTTTGAAGGATTAACAAGGGTAAGATAGTAATTTTTCTACATATGTGGGAACATTGCATGAGAATAAGGGTAATATCATAATTTTACGTGATTAATATTGTTAGTATTCTATGTGATTATTGAGTTAATTAATTTTAGTTTTATTATCGAAAAGTTTATTTTATGGTTTTGGTTACTATATATAGAGTGTTGGTTTTAATTATTTGTATTTCCCTTTATCTCTCTCCCGATTCTCTACTCTGCCCCGCACTGCCCACCGCGCCACCACAACTACCGCCGCGTCACCTCTCTGTTCGCGCTACACCTCTGACCGCACCACCCGACACTGACCCCAGCCCCCCCCCCCAATCCGCGAAGGAGATCGAGATCGAACAACCCCTGCTATATTGCTGCTTGTTAACCGCCCAGACCAAACGCCGACTTGCCTCGCGAAAATTGCTTGGTCGCCGCCTATAGCCAACCAAACCACCTTGTGATTGCATAACCCTAACCCTAATTGTAGTTTTAGAATTATTAAAGTGTTCATGCAAAATTTCTAATACTATTGGTGCAAGTTGTATTATTATTATTATTATTATTATTATTATTATAATTATTATTATTATTAATTTTCGGTTTTGAACTTGTCAGGAACCCTGGTCGTAGCCTGTGGTAGGCGGAAATGTGAACTCTTGATATTCTGGTGGTAGCATGTGGTAGGAAAGGAGTCTGGGACCCTGGTCGTAGCCTGTGGTAGGCAAAGGGTCAGGGACCCTATTCGTAGTCTGTGGTAGGCGGAAATGTGAACTCTTGATATTCTGGTCGTAGCCTGTGGTAGGCAAAGGGTCTGGGACCCTAGTCGTAGCCTGTGGTAGGCAGAAATGTGAACTTTTGATAATCTTTGGTCGTAGCATGTGGTAGGTAGAGGATCACGAATCCGGTCTGATATTCGTTACATTAAGTGATATGACATCCTGACCGCATAATAAAATATGGATTGGTTGGGTTGAGGAAAATAGTTAAAGAGTTAACGGTTTATGAAAAGGTTTGACTTATCCCCTCACGCTTAAATGAATTGAAATGAACTTAAATATTTTTTAACGATTAGGGATAGACATTATTGAGATTTCCCCCCTCATTTTTGAAATGTTTTGTTTTCAGGTGATGATCAATATGCTGGGAACGGGAATTAGCAGTGAGGCTTGACATGCTTAGTCTTTATTAGTTGTGTTATGTTTCAATCCAAAAAGACTTGAAGTTAGTCATGTTGAGTTTATTTTTCTAAGTTTGAAGTTGTTCAGTTTGTCATAGTTGAACGGTTGTTAGTTTCCCTCTTTGCCTTGTATTCCTTCGGGAATGCGACAGTGACGCTCCAATAAGAGTTGAGACTTCCGCTGAAATTTTCCGTTAACGTTAGTTTGACTTTGACTTTTCTATAATTGAACGGGGCGTTACAGAAGATAATAGTTGTTGGAATTGTAAAAAGTAAAATATGAATTTATTAATTAGGGGTAGAAAAGTAACCACAGTTGTTGGAATTATAAATGGGACAAATATTTTGGGACAAAGAAGTTAGTTAAAAGGACAAATATTTAGGAACGGAGGTAATACCTTATACTTCGGGGTCCAAAATGCAAAAAAAAAAAAACTTGTTTAAACCCCTCTTTTTGTTTTTATAAGTTTAAAACATATTATGTTTAGTAAAGTTTCGAAGTTTACGTGCTTATAATATTATTATGTGTTTATAGTATTATTAAGTTATCATCGTATTTTCTTTATGTAAAATATTTAAATTTTTATTTATAGTTGGTTGTATTGTGACCTTGCTGTGTTGTAGTATTTTTATGGGTTTTTATGTCAAAGGTTTAGTTTTATTTTGGTTATTAGTTTCGAGTTTTAAAAGTGTGTTTAGTCGGGAGCTAAATGTTTATTTGGGAAATTTTGTGTTAGATAAAGTCTAGGGTTGGTCCTGGTTGTATTAAGAGGTGTAAGAAGTGTCTTTTGGCCATGGATAGATGTTTAAATGTCCATTTTAGAGTCTTGATTCGGGTTGGTTAGAGTTAATGTTGGAATTAAAAAAAATAAATTTAGTCGGGTTCGAGACAGTTTTGATGGTCATGTTCGAAAATTCACCATCAATTGTGTAATCAGGTTTTAAACCAATAGTAATTGGTATGGAAGTTCCCTAGTGTGTTAGCTTTCATAGAAATTTTACGGGTCGAGCTTTTGAGCTGTATAATTCGAGTTATGACCAATTATCGTACCTAGGTCAAAACTAAACCAGTTTGGTTGTTGGCTATGTTTGAGATCATTCGAGTATGTTTTGGGTCCCATGGTCAACGTAAAAGTGTTTGTAGACATCCTATGGTTTCTAGAAAGCCTAGAATGAGGTCTCTGGGATGACGAGGAGTCAAGTTCTGGCGTTTGTAATATGAGTATGATAATTTGTCCATCTTTCCTTTTGTTATAAATGTGTTTTAATTATATGAATGTGTTGTGTAGCTCAACTATGTTAATTTCCTTTTGTTAGCTAAAATATATTGTGGATTAACTTCCAGAGCATGTTGTTAATTGTTGAAATTATTCTATTTTTAGACACGGTCTAGATCGCCTTGTTCTAGTGAGATAAGTGTGATTGCTGAAGTTACGTGAAGTGAAGTGTCTGAAGACCTCCAGCTAATGTTTATGCTCTAATCCCGATGGGATGCTCTTTATCTGTTTTATGGTTTTAATCTTTTATTATGAAGCATGTGTCCCATATGGGAAATTCTGTGAAATTGGATTGTTTACTTTATATGTTCGTGATTCATTTTATAAGTTGAGAAAATAAGACAGTCTTTTATATTCGAGTTATTTCTGTCAACTTTTAGGAAACTAGGTTGGGTTCTGTTTAAAGTTTGACGCTTGGGATTCATAAGATACTAATAACCAAAGTGAAATAATAAGTGGGTCACGGATAACGACCTAAAGATCAGGATTTGTTCCTGTAGAGGAGTTATCAAGAGACCAGGAAGACCCTGATATGTTTATGAGGTTAAGTGTGCGCACGTGTCTGATTCTATTTCTGGGATGACCATCAATGTTCTGGTTCTAAGGATTTAATATCCTAATCTGATTCTGAGTTTCAATTCTAATTCTAAGTTATGATATTATGGGGATAGAAAAATCTCACTCACATAATAATAAAATTCTTATTTGTTTCTGATTAAAGGGCCACTCTATTATTTGATGTCTGATTCTGAGGTTGAAAGTAAATTCGTTATTTCTGAACTCTGTGATTTATAAGTTGAAAGATTGTTTTGTTATTTTTTGAATTTTGTAAATTTTGAACTCTGTTGTTTCTGGGTTAGGAGTTAACCGTTTGCGAAAATGTTTAACTTGTTCACTTCTCCCCCAAATGAATTGAAATGAATTTTAATTTATTTTGACAATTAGGGGTAGACATTATTAAGTTTTGTTTCATTTTGTTAAATATTTTGTTTTTAGGCCAGTGAAAAGTTCTGTGATGGGAACGAGTTCTAGAACTGATGACATTGAAGTTAGAAATTATGTTAATAAAGTTTAGTTATAAATTGTTTAGAGTTGAAGTTAGAAATCTTTGGCTTATGTTTGTCCCAAAAATTTGAAGGTTTTCTTTTGGTTGTTAAATTGAAGTAAATAGTTATCGATTATTAGTTTTTTCATTCTTGCCTTATGTTGGATATATTTCAAGAGTATAAGACAATTATATAGCGTAAAGAATAAAGTATATTAAGTATAAGGAACATATATAAGTGAAACAATAAGAATATGATCAACACGGGTGAAACAGGAAATAACACGGGTCGTGTTGTCTTCCAGAGAGCAAGGAAATTATTCCTGCGCTCAACACGGGTCGTGTTGAGCCAACACGGGTCGTGTTGAAGGCAGGATTGTATTAATTGCTAACGGCTATATGATTTTGTGTAATTAGTGCTTGATATCGTCATTAAGCACGATTATGCTGAGATTGCAACAACTATATGACTTGACTTGGTCAAGGTCATATTAAGGACATAATCTCATCATTAAGGCTCTTGATTACCCTTTGACTAGGGTATCCTAAGTGGGTGGTAATCTCCTATAAATAGGAGACATCCTAGGCTATTTGAGGCACACTATTCTAAGCTAATCACAACCTCACTCTTGTCTAGATTGCAACTATACTAGAGTGATTCAAGTGAGAATCTATTTCTTGAGTGTTACAAGTGCTAAGTTTTATCCCTTTGAACATTTACGGTACAGTAAATAGTTCTTAAGGAAAATGAGTACGAGGCCATGACTCTTAGCATTATCCAAACAAGTCAAGTTAACCATTTGGTTATTAAGTTCTATCTCTGTCTTGTCATATGTACCGCTAGAAGATCAAGTCAAGTCAAGTGAAGATGATGAAGATTCAAGCCGTTGTCAAACATCATTTTCCAACAATCTTAAGAACTATTTAACGAGACAAGATTGGAGGAGGCTAAGAGTACATTGGACATCCAAGATTCAAGAGGGATTACAAAGATAAGTTTATATTTTATAAGTTTATTAGTATCAATTTTCATACAAGTTAATTAAATTTTATTGAGTAAGTTTAATGGTTAAAAGTTTATTAATCATTTGTTTATCTATATGTGTTTTGTATAGATGAAAAATTGATACATAAGTGTGGCAATACAAGTACAAGATCTTGATATTCATGATGGGAATTGTTGTGTGATTGTGCAATGAGGTTTACATGGATTAAGGGCAAGGTAACAACGAAGTCATTTACAAGGAGGTCAAAGGTAATTAAGTTGTTATTATTTGGTGGTTATATGCATATGCATTGACCATGTTTAAGTTGCCTCTTAATATTATCAAGTTAATACCAATGAATATGTTTTATTACCTTTGACATGTTTAATTGGTTTATAAGAATTGCCATCAAGGATAAGTGTATTGAAATTCCATGATAAAGTAGTTGTTGTAGGATGGTGCAAGAAAAAGTCAAAATAAATATTTATTTATTTATTTATATATTATTAAGTGCACCATTGAACACCTACATAAGTTACAAAGTTTATTTTAGTCATATGTTTTAAGTTGGCTATGATATTAAGTTACATGGAAGTTTCATACTAGTAATAAAGATGATATTATTACCATTAAAATATTCCTTGGTTGGATGTTTTAAGTTACAAGTTTTTAAGGTGTTTAATGTGGAAATTCATTGTGGCAAAATTATATTTTGCTTCTTATAAGCTGAATTTTTTCCATGTTTATTCACATGTTCAAGTATATAATTAAGTTTATTCCGCCTATTGTTTTGATATTAATATGAAGGATGAGTACAAGTTGATTAGACCTTTTATTATTATCATGTTTGGAAATCTTGTTCCATGTTTATAAGTAATAGGTATGAATGATTTCATGCTTATTGTTTTGCCTATTGTTATTCAAGTATTGTTTAATAGCATGATTAACAAGTTAATTTTATGTTTAAGTTTGAAGCATGAAAATAGAATATAAGTATTGGAAAAAGTATTATGTTTTGATTTATAAGTTGCCATGAAATTCTATTTGGTTATGCCAAGTTTATGATTCTATTCTTGATGATTGAAATAAGTTTATGCAATTGAAAGTCAAATATGAATTTGTTATTAAGATAGGCTTTGCATATAAGTGTAATTTTTATGAGAATTATTTGAATGCATACAAGTGGCTTGTTTATTGTCTTAAGAAATCCACTATAAGTTATGTGTGCATTAAGGTTCAAATTTCTATTATTATCATGAGTATATAATTTTATTATGCTTATAAGTATTGTTATAAGAAAAGCATAATTAGTATTATCATTATTTTACAAGTACATATATATATATATGTGATTATATATGTTGATAAGTTTTTTGGCAACATTAAGTGGTTATTAAGATAAAATAGCAAGTTTGTGTACAAGAAGCCATATAAAAGAAATTATATATGAGCAATCATATGTAATTTATTTTGTACAAGTTTATGAATGGCTAATATAATTTCCTAGATATTGGAAATATAAGAGTACACAAGTTAATAAGAAAGACAAAAGATTAATCATGTTTATATGATTAATGGTATGTATAAATTTAAGGTACATACACACAAGTTGTCCAGGCTATTTCAAAATATTATTAAGTATACATAATATGGATTCAAGTTTGTGAATTCATAATATGTAAGAAAGCTTTCTATGCTTATAAGATGTTGCATAATTATAGGAATGTTGCATAAGTAAAGACTCATGATTATTTCTAACAAGTTGAACCTACAAGATTATTTGGCTAATTTTCTTAGCTAATTATGCAAAGGAAATTTCATATGATTTTTATTGAGTGTTTTTACTAAGTTCAAGTCATGTATGAAATTTATCTAAGTTTGACTTTCATGCATATTTACAAGTATCTTGCCATGTGTTCATGTTTATGAATGTTTATAGAGTTTTATGATTTATTCAAGCATGCCAAGAAGACATAAGTTTTGGTTTGTTTGATTAAAATAAGTATTTAACTCTATGTTGTTTATGGCATGACAAATATAAGAATAATCACTAGATTCTATAAGTGTTTAAGGAAATTTTGCTTGTTTTTCTTAAATGCAAAATTGATTCATGTGATTATATGAGTATGTAGAATCATAAGTTGTTAATTTCCTTTATTCATGGAAATATAAGTAGACAAGAACATGCTTTAATCTTAACAAGGAAATATGAGTGGAGGTTTTATCCACTAATATTGTGTCTACAAGTTTGATCATGCTAGTAAGTTTAAGTATGTTATATTTTACTACATGTTAATTTAAGTAGGTGTAAGTCATATACTTGCAACTATATTCTCAAGCAATTCAAGTTATTCATAAGTGACATGGACATAAAGTTTATCTACATGTTTGGTTCTCATGTTATTCAATTATATTTTAATATGATAAGAGTTTATTAAGATTTTACGCAAGTTCACTATAAGATAAATTTCTTTATGAAATAAGTGAATTGATTGCATAAGATATATGAGAAGATTTCATACTTTTGTATGGTTTATGTGTCAATATGTTTATGTTTACATACATATATGCATTCATTGAGTAATGACATATAAAGCATCAAACATGATTAGATAAATATAAGATTGAACATGATTACTCATGTGTTTTAGTGTATTCATAAATATAAGTTGAATACATGTTTGTCCTGTTAATTTTTCAAGTTTATAAAAGCATGTAGTAGAATACAAGAAAGTATTTTTATACATAAGGAATTATGCAACTTGCGATAGACTATAGTTCATGATTATGGAAATGGTTATTCTTTGAGGTTTTACAAGTTCATAAAGTTTAATTTATGAGGTTTCCGGATAATCATGATTGAAAATGGTCTATGTTGTTTGCGTAAGTTGAGTATGCATATATCAAGCTTATTTGCTACATAAGAAGTGTATAGTTTTTGTACATTTGATTATTCTAAATTCATGATGATATATATATTTATCAATGAATTTGGAAATGATAAAGTTTAAGCATTATGTTTAAGTCTTCATAGCTATATGCTTTGAAGAGTGGGATTAAATATAAAAGGAGATAATACAACCATGGTAATGTGATGGTTTAATCATATACTTGGTAGTATACTCTACAACTCTACAAGATATAATAATATATCTAGTGGACCTTGTTATTAGAGATGAGTTAAGTAGCCCGAATCTCTACTACTTCACAACAATGACTCAACTTTACGAATTGGAATACCACCAATTTCTAAAGTTCAAATGAGTACGGAGTTGTCTAAAGTAGTAGGAAGCATCGATTTTATACATCTCAGGTTGAGTGATGCTTAATATCTGTAATGACAAGAGGTTGAGTAGTAATACTCTTAATAGACTTTGTGGAAAACCTAATTACAGGGGTGGTATAATTACAAAGTCTACCTACGTAAGTGTAATGTGTGGCCACATAAAGGAACTATGGGCTAAAGTTCCGAAACACTTACTAAGGATAAGGACACAAGGCCGGATAATAGTGTCAAGGTATTTACACTCAAGATTTAAAAATATATGTGTGTTATGAGTATAGTTGGTCAAAATAAATCCAAAGTTCAAAGCTATGTCTACTTTGTGATTTGGACACAATTTTGGCTCTTATACACTAATTGAAAAGTTCAAAGAGTAATCTACTTTTCATTAGGCATATGTTTTAAGGATTCTCTGGTGATTATAAGTTAAGGTATATCTCAAATAGTGGGGGTATAAGCCTCTTAAGTAAAGTTATTTCAAGGGTTTTACATACTCTTGAAATAGCGGGGGATTGTTGGATATATTTCAAGAGTATAAGACAATTATATAGCCTAAAGAATAAAGTATATTAAGTATAAGGATCATATATAAGTGAAACAATAAGAATATGATCAACACGGGTGAAACAGGAAGTAACACGGGTCGTGTTGTCTTCCAGAGAGCAAGGAAACAATTCATGCGCTCAATACGGGTCGTGTTGGATCAACACGGGTCGTGTTGAGCCAACACGGGTCGTGTTGAAGGCAGGATTGTATTAATTGCTAACGGCTATATGATTTTGTGTAATTAGTGCTTGATATCGTCATTAAGCACGATTATGCTGAGATTGCAACAGCTATATGACTTGACTTGGTCAAGGTCATATTAAGGACATAATCTCATCATTAAGGCTCTTGATTACCCTTTGACTAGGGTATCCTAAGTGGGTGGTAATCTCCTATAAATAGGAGACATCCTAGGCTATTTGAGACACACTATTCTAAGCTAATCACAACCTCACTCTTGTCTAGACTGCAGCTATACTAGAGTGATTCAAGTGAGAATTTATTTCTTGAGTGTTACAAGTGCTAAGTTTTATCCCTTTGAACATTTATGGTACAGTAAATAGTTCTTAAGGAAAATGAGTACGAGGCCATGACTCTTAGCATTATCCAAACAAGTCAAGTTAACCATTTGGTTATTAAGTTCTACCTTCGTCTTGTCATATGTACCGCTAGAAGATCAGGTCAAGTAAAGTGAAGATGATGAAGATTCAAGCCGTTGTCAAACATCATTTTCCAACACCTTATATTCCTTCGCGGATACGGTAGTAATGCCCGTGTAAGTTTCAATTTTGCTGCCAACGACTTTGACTGCTAAATTTATAATTAAATTTCTAGGGCACTACAGGTTAGGTATGTGTAATAGATGTGCATGTTTTTAATTTGTTAAAATAATTTTAACAGTATATAATGTAAATTAATAATTGTCTCTTCATGAATAGTATATATACATACAAAATTTTCGATGTGAAATACACGTACGTGAAAATAAATAAGTAAAGCACATAATATATCTTTAGCACTAATTTTTCTTTTTTCTTTCTTTTGATTTTAAGCACTATTTCTTTTATTTTTCATTATTGTCTTTTCTCAATTCTTTTAAATATAATCTTCGCAATTTTTCTCGTTGCGCCCGTAGCAACGCACGCCCGTAACAGCGCACGGCTCTAAGTACTAATATACTTTACTTTGAGGATATCGTATAATAATGCACCTATAATGATTCTAACGACGGTGATCCTACATGACAGGCTAAAGAGATGAGTTGACAAAAAAATTTAAAATCTTGACTAAATGAATGTCATATTAACAAGTCCAAATAAGCAAAGATAACTTTAAGTTGTTGCTGATTTGATTATTTGAACTTACTAACATGACATTAATTTAGTAAGATTTTAATTTTTTTTTGCCAACTTATCTCCTCAGCCTACCACATAGGATTACCCTCAAAGTACAGTATATTATTTTCTAACGCCCTCAAAATACAATATGTTACTATCTAAGAAGATTGTTGATAGGATCGTAGAATACTCAAGCAAACCACAAACAATTAAAGATAAGAGCGGAAAAGAGATCAAAAATTGATACTAGAGATTTAACGTGGAAAAAACCCAAAGCGGGAAAAAATCCACGAAATCGATGTACTAGTAATATGAGAATTACAAGTTACAAGAGATTTCCCTCAATCTCACTTTCTCTCAAAGTAGATAAACATCTCTCTTAAGTGTTGTGTTTTCTCTCAATGTGTTTGTAGATACAATCTATATTTAATGAAACCCCTCTACAGATATAAATAGCAGCTAGGAGCAGTTTGGGTCAAACTCACGTCATAATAACTAACCTAAGCGGTCACTACATGTTGTGCACCACACGTCCATTCCTAGGAACCCACACACCTACATGGGCTTCCTGAAACACTTTACTCTATTACACACCAAGCCAAGCCTCCATTGGGCACTGGACACAACAGTAGTTTGGTGCATTATTATCCAACAACCCCCAAAGTACAATATATTAGTATACAGAAATCCTTAAATTAATTTAGGTGATTCATTCATATAATAAAATTGGTTGTTCAAAATAAAAAGGTCTTATTTTAGAGGAAAACAATAAACAAAAAAGAGTCAAACATTTATCGTTCCATCTACATTATTGTTTAACATCCTTAAATTGAAGTACACTTTAATACATTATTGTTCTCGAAAAAATTTTGTGAATTATTGTCCTACATCATTTAAGTACAGTATGTTACCGTACAAAAATCCTTAATTTAGTTGATCTATTCATATAATAAAATTGGTGGTGCAAAATAAAAAGGTCTTATTTTGGAGGAAGACAAAACTAATAAGGGTCAAACATTTATCATTGTAAAAAATTTAAAAAAAAACAAAAACATTCTTTATGAATGAGTATAGAGAGTTAATACATTGATTCAAATAATCAGTTGGCGTTTGTTTAAAAAAACACTTATAAACTCTAATGCAAAATCCTTTTCAGGTTGATTTGCGAAATCAATTATGATCGTGAAGATATTAAATGTTGATTCTAGAGCAAAAGGTGAACTAACTAAACGTTCCTCACTTATAAAAGGAGCTTCTCAAATTACCTAGATAGAATTCTTAAGCTCTCTCAATGGCTAATATTTCAATAATTTTCTTCTTGCAACTAGTACTTTTAAGTATCTCATGTGAAACTATCCACATAAATGGAAAAGAACATTATGGCTTGAGTATGAGACTGATATACCGAGACTCTATTGAGTCACCTTTACACCAACCTAAACTCACCAATGAGGAAAGAATGGAGAGACTAATCCAAATTTCCAATGCAAGAGTCGCGTTTCTTCAATATCACAGTAGAAAATACAACAATTTGCATCTCAATAAAGAAGTCATTAGGCCTCCGATGTTAGGAGCACATAGTCTTGTCTACATGGTGGAGGTAGGAATTGGAACATTTGGAACAAACTCTCCATACAAGAAAAACTACTTATGGATGGACACAGGAAATGATGTTACATGGACGCAATGTGAAGGGTGCAACCCTTGTTTCCATCAAAGCATACCGTATTTTCCAAGTAACCAATCTCGAACTTATACCCCACTTCCTTGTAGCCAATGCCCTAGCGGGTGCCAAAGTAACCATTGCACTGCTACCCTAACATATGAAGATGGTTCCTCCGTAGCTGGAATTTCGGCCAATCAATGACCTAGTTTTTGCCTGTGTGCTTAGGTCTCAAAATTTTCACTTGGGTATGTTCTTATTCATTAATGTTCTTAGTTTTTGTAAGTTATTTATTCTCCTTTACTATATGTTACATTGTTCTATATATTTTCATTTTAGAAATTGGATACGTGAAAGAAAGCATGTGGAATTTACCAAGACTTATAATATGTTGGTCATATAAAACTTTTAGAAGTGTTTCTAAAGTTAAAAACAAAACTAGTTCAAACATCAATTTTTACAGAATGTTAAATATTATTTTATAAAACATTTTTGGTCAAAAAATTAGCTCCAATTGTAAAAGCGGCAAATTACTCCTTTTGCTTCAGTTTATAGAAAGACTGAAATTATAACATTCTTAAATTGATATTTTTCATCATGAATAAGGTATAATTGGCAAACTTTTTTGGTTGAAGACTGATTATTTTTTAAACTATTTCATCATAATACCATTCTCTATTTATTTTTTCATTTTAAAATATTTAAAATAATCCTATTCTTGTACATCAGTTATCAAGTTAAATATATATTGATGTACAAAGCTTAAAATTACAACTTTAACACCTTTACAATATTATGTTTGTGTAGGATATCAACCAAACAATCCTATTAGTGGTATGTTGGGCATGAGTCGAGACAATTATAGCTTGGTGAGACAAATAGAGCCTAGAATTCAGGGTCGATTCTCATATTGCCTACAACCACTAGACACTCAAGTTGGTCGTTCCTCAATGTTCCTACGCTTTGGTAGTGACATACCATCCATTAGTTGGATGCATAAGCAACGCACACCTCTATTGAATGTGCAGAACCATAAAGGATTGTACTATTTGGACCTTAAAGGTCTTAGTGTAAGCAAAAAGAAGCTCCCTATTGATCCTCAAGTGTTCCGTATGAAGGCAGATGGGTCTGGTGGGACCTACATAGATTCGGGAACTGCAATAAGTTATATTGTCACCCGCGCTTATGACGTTCTTGAATTTATGCTACAACACGAGATTCAATCCCGTAGTCCATACCTAAGAAAGGTTCCACCACCTTCACCAGATTATCGTTTGTGCTATGAGAAAACAAGATCAGAGGCAAAATTCGAGTTCCCTCGGATCACATTCCATTTTGCAGGCAATGCAAATTTTGTTGTACAAGGAACAGAATCCTTCAAGCCTCACTATGCAAATACTAGTCGTGTGTGCTTGATGATACTACCGCAAAATGAAGCGACTGTCTTAGGAGCAATGCAACAGGTGAATCACCGGATTGTGTATGATCTTAGAAAATCTGAGTTGATATTTGCTCCTAAAGATTGCGCGACATCCAATTAATGGAGTTGCTTCCTTGTACTACAATAAAGTGTGTTTGAATCTTTGAATAAATGTGAGCCATCCCTGAAATACAAGAAATAATGGGAACTATAATTTGCGTGAATGAAACGAACAATTCTCTTTGCAAGATGCATTTCGTCTTTATTCGCTAGAAAAAAGAAATACATAAGAGATAATAGTTACGGACGCTCAATGCAAAATAAAAATAATAATTATTATTATTTTCGTATAAAACTTTATAGAAATTAAATAATGCAATTTATGTGGATTACATTGATCACAAACTTATTTTACATTTGATGCACAATTTGCACCAGTAACTTTTATATTTAGTACTAGTGGATTTATAGCCATCAGTTGATTATAACCAAATTCAAAGGATCAACTGCAAACACAATTTCTCTTAAAACTTTTCAAATGATTTATGATAGGTTTAGAGGGATTGACAATATGTTAGAGGGGTGAATAGATTCTTGAAACTTTCTCAATTGTTAGAGTCTTAGAAAAGATACCAACTTTAATAAATAACATAAACAAAAGAACACAATATTTTTATGAAGTTTACTATAATTTTGGTTGACTTTTTCTTCCCAAATATATTAGGTTATAAAATACTTCACTCAAAATTCTTGAATTATGCTTTGAATTTCATTTAGAACACTAAAATCTTGAATTAGTTGAATATATTAGGTTAGTTTTTCAATTCTCTCTTTCATATTCATGCTTTTTCAATTATACACATATATATTTTTTTGGCTTGTTATGCTTATGCATTTACCTTTGCTTGTTAAATTAGTTTTTAGTTTGTTTAAATTTTATTCTTATGTGGACTCTTAATTTTGGGTTGTGATTAATTGTTTAATGGTTATCCGGCTTAGTTTATGCCTAATCAAACATAGTTATGTTTGTAATTTGGGTTTTACCTTTGTGCCCCACCACATGTTTGATAAGCGCTTGAAAGTGCTTTCATCTTTAGTTTTAGGCAATTGATTATGTTCAGATGTGATTTCAATTGCTAGTGTGGTTATAGAATTAAAATAGTTACGATTTTGACGTGAGAACATTGAAAATCTAACCAGGTCTAGGTTGGTAATCTTGTGGTTTTATAGGTTTACTGCATGAGAATATAGGTCTAGGTTGGTAAAATCTTATTCTTGTGAGGATTCCCAAACTTTGAACGGTGTTTAGACTTCCCTTTAGATCCGTCTCCCTTACGATCATTATTCATTCCCTTTATGATCAAGACATCACTACCCTGGTCTTCACCCTCGCTATCGAATTTCCCCTTAGATAGTAAACAACTCGCTTTTACTTCACTAAGGTTAAGGACACCACGATTCCCATACAACATGATCTCCTTAAATTGTTTATGTGATGCAGGTAGGGACATGATTAAATGTAAAGCCTTATCTGATCCTCATCAGTGTGTTTCACATCCATTGATTCTAACTCAGTAATATAGAATCAAATTCACTAATGCCCCGTTTGGTTCTTCTCCAGGAAAATGTTTTCTGCGACAATTATCCCCGGGAAAGTTTTTCCTAGGAAAATTTTCTCTAGGAAAGAATAATTCACAGTGTTTCGTTTACATTTGAAAACATGAGAAAGTTTGTTGGAAAACACATTTGAAATGTCCAAACTACTCTACGTATATTAATTTATAAAATTGTTTTTAGAGACATTTTTGGAAATAAAGTTAAAAAAAACTTTCCATTTCCCATGGGAAAAAAACTTTCCCAAGCCTCCCATGGGAACATTTTTCCGATCCACCATGAGAAAATTATGGTACCCACTTCAAAAGTTTCCTCCCCTCATTTTACAAACAAACATGGGAAAATTTGGTCAATTTGGGAAAGTTGACAAACCTTTCCGGGAAAGAGTTGTAACCAAATGCACCATTAAGATGTGCTTGCATAGAAGTACTTATGGGCATTCGCAGCCTATAGAGTTTCTCCTTCATTTGGTATTTGTTGGCAAGACTCTTCAACATGTATAACTCTTCCAGTTTTGTCCAAAGTTTTCGAGGTTTCTCGATATACATCACCTCTTATGTTGACTTATAATAAGAATTTTAAAAAAAATTTAAAAACTAACTTTTGCGTATAATAATATAATAAAATGAAATAAATAGTGAAGTTGCAACTTGTTGTTGCTATTATTTGTAAGTTGCAATAAAAGAAATAAGTATAAAAAATGAAATAATATTACCTCATTAAAATGGTATTGAAAGAAAATGAAATATATATTCCGTAAATAAATGAAGTAAGCAGCAGTAAAAGGAATAATTTTTGGAGGAAAATAAAATTTTGGTTGTTATTACAATGCAAACTATATAATATTGGATCCTACCCAAAGAAAAAAAAAACAATACAATATTGGAATTGAGTAGGAAGACGAAGAGAGAAATTGTTGAATTGAGGCTCAGTCATTAATGATTATCTGCTCCACCGTTTCATGCATGCTTTGTTGGTAATGTCAATTGGTTCCCAATTCCCCAAAACAAATTAATGTCATCAAATTAATTAAGGTTTGTTGATAAATGATTCCACCTAATTAGGCCTTTGTTTTACATTAGGCTTTGCTGCCCCTCAATTGGGCCCTTACTAAGGTTTCACATTTCAAAACTGGGGCCTCAAATCTGAACCAAATTATTTTAAAATTCATGAGCCTGGGCGGTGGCCCCTTGGGCCTACCCCAGAGCCGGGCTTGACTCCTCATATCAAACCACCCTTAAAGACAATGAATAAATGGAATTAGTGACAAAATTCAGAGGAAAGTTGTTTGGCAAAGAATGTAATAGAAAGTGAGAGGAAGGGATTTCAGTACACAATATTATCTTTTGTGGATTTTGATTTAAAAAACAATTTCAGTATATGAAGTTTATGTAGGATTCGATGTATTTTCTGTCCATATAAATTAGTTTCAATGTTTTAGTCTTCGTATATATCCCCTGTGTATCGATCTTTTCCAAACAATACCAAATCAACTTTGGACACTTATTTAGATCAAATTCTACTAGAAATTAAAACCCATGCCCATTCACCTGCTTTTCCACATGTATTGAACCATCGACTGCCAGGAATGGCACTGGGGCGGGAAATCCACGTATCCACCAAGGCCCCGCTTCGTTTTGGGGACAAATCCCCGCTATCGATGGGCACAGGAATGAGGACGGGGCGAAGAATTAAATCCCTGCATGAGGACGGGGCGGGGATGGGGTCAAAAATTTTCCCCGTCCCGACTCTCATTGCTCCGCTCAAGAAAATTAACCCCCACATATTTCTCATCCTGTCGCCAATTTTTTTTAAAATCTATAAACACCCTTTCTACATTAAATTTATATGTATAATTTAGGACAATTTGTAATTTTAATTAATCAAAAACTCTAAGCGTACATAAATAATTTATTCTTTCTCACCTAAATTCCTCATTCTCACTACATAATTGTCTTAGTTTTTGTTTTAATTTCAACACTACTAGGGATGAAAATGGGGATGGGGGAAGATTTTTCCCCCACAATGGGTAATGGGGCGGGGATGGGGTGGAGTGTCCGTGCGGGGATGGGAACGGGAAATATACCCCGCACCCACCCTGTTGCCATCTGATCCCTATCCACAGGTCAACTCTACCGCATACATGTTGGCCCAATCGATAGTATACGTAATTTAAAAGCAGATGGATGTCAAAGTTCCACATGCAGTAACACCGCAAATGCATGATTAATCATGGTAATTATACTCATACATACTTGAATTATTGCACCAATTAAGTGTCAATTTGTCACATGAATATTTCTGTGGTCCCTTAAACTAATCACACAAATTGATAGCACGCCAGATGGTCCGTCAATGATTTAGAAAAAAAAAAAAAAGAAAGAAAAAGACTCCAAATGTAATCATATAAATCCAACAACTACGTACGGGATAACACATGGCTTAGGTTGTTGGCTGATAGGGCAATGATCAGCTGATACGGCGGCACAGGGTGATCCCATCACCGACGGGAAGTTGGCAAATCTCGACCCTTGGATCAGCTGCGATGGCTTTGTTGAACTCCAACACAAAGTCTCTGTAGTACCTCACGTACTTACGCATGGGAGCATCCGGTGGCGCCACCACAGAGCCGTTCCATAGGGTGTTGTCGTACCCGATAACTCCTCCCACCTTGACTAGATCGATCAGCCTCTTGTGGTAGTTCCAGTAGTTGTCTTTGTCGGCGTCCACGAAGGCAAAATCGAATGATCCATGATTCTTTGGCTGTCATTAAACATACATTCCAGTTAATTACATGTTTGGCATCTCCAAACATTCAAATTTTCTCTTTTACAGAGATTTATTACTAAGTTTCAAGATGAATCTATCAATAAAATTTTAAAACAACTTTTATTAATTATTGTAATTTTGAAAGACAAAAATACCCTGGATATGTAATGTAATAAATTAGTGCTTTGCTTACATCTTCAATTAATAGGTCAAGGACAGGCAAAGCAGGGCCCTCTCTGAAATCAATTTTATGGGCAACCCCTGCTTTCTGAATCACAGGCAGCCCCAACTCATAGTTCTCTTTGTTTATATCCATTGCCAATATCTGCAAAATTAATCCCAAATTAGTAATCACAACAACCATTATTATAGAATCACCCTAAGAAGAAATAACATAAAAAGGATTTTATTATCCGTTGAACCATATCTTGCAAAAGCATTAAAAAGACTACATATGCTCTAATTGGTAATTCTAGATTTGATGACTAGGTTAATTGTATTCTTTTTCTTCTTCTCATTTAGGATAGATCCTAAATTTGTAACCTTGGAGTACTAAATATTCATTGTTTCAAGCATACGTACGTACCATAAGATTGTACGCTTAAATAGAAAATTAATTTAAGATGCATTTGATAGAATTTTAAAAGGAAAATTTTTCTTCATTCCTTTAGGGAGGGTTTGGTTGGTCAATAACCCGGGGAAATGGTCAAATTTTCCGGGATGACTTATGTTCTGATGTTTGGATGCGGGTTGACTTCGGAAAACTTTTCACCATGGACCCACCATTCTTTCCATTTTCTTAGGGAAAATTTCCCTTAGGGGTAAGGGAAATTTTTGTGAGACAAATCTTTCTTATGGAAAAATTTCTCTGAGTTCCTAACAAACACTCCTTTAGAAAAAGATTAATTTTGCTGAATTTGAGTGTTGAATAAAGACCCTGAAATGAATTTTTTTATCCATTAAATATAACCAAGGCATACCAAAAAGTTTAGCCAATTTTGTTGGGAGGTTACCAACCAAATGCAATGTTAAAGGTTTTATTGTGGTTAGATCCATGTAGTGGTTGAACAGAATGTAGAGTACCTTGCCATCATCGGGAAGTGCGAGGGCAGTGGCAAGGAGAGAATAACCAGTGTAGACACCAATCTCAATAGTTTTCTTAGCATTGATCAGCTTTAGAAGCATGTTCAGAAACTGCCCTTCATCTGCAGACGTTGTCATAAGATTCCTGCATAATTCACCCTTTGTCAGATTTATTACTTTATTATTATTATTATTCTTCAATAACGCCAATTTCTGCGTTGACTCTGATAAACTCAATATCCAATTCTGGTGAGATTTTAGTGTGTCAAAATAAGAGAACATACCATGGATGTTTTGCAGTGATTTCTCTGAGCTCCTTCATGGGTGCTGGCTCTCGTGGGTACACGCTAGTCTCAAGTATATACTGTTCCCAACCCAAAACAAAGGATTTCAGCAATTAAAAACCATAGCTTGAATAAATTCATGACATGCAATTATACATATATATAAATGAGTATGAAGAAATTAATGTTTCACCTGGTACAAGGCATCACTCTGAAGAAGGCTCTTGTGGCCAACTTCCTGATGTTTGATTTCTTGGGTTTGCTTGTTCTCCTCTCCATTGGTAGCCATTCTTGCTTTTCCTTCCTCTATGATGAGCTGGTGTGCAATGTAGACAGCATTTGGTGGAAGGTGGTATATAAATATGCAAGAGTTAGTCCGGTTTGATCCGGCCGGTCCTATAAAAATTGATTGCATGATTTGCATTGCATAGTTATATTGTACCAAACAGACCGGTGTCTATTTTTATTTTATAACTTTTTGGATTTTTTTTTTCCTTTCTTTCTTTTGATAGAATTCTTTTTGGAACTTTGTTGGTGGAAAGGAAAAGGTTTCGGTCTATTTTGGGGGTAGGTGAGAGTTGGAGAATATGAGGCCAAGTGGAAAGTAATCTGGTTACGTACAAAGAAAATCCTCCAAAATATGAGTTATGCATCACTAGTTTTGGAAAATAAAAATTAAAAAATTGGTTAAAGATGCTTAAATATGGATAATTATTTCTATAATCTTTTTTAAGAATTGCTTTGGTTATTTTGGAGTTTAGGTTAATTTTTGTGGACCAACTTTGAAGCATATATTATTAGGTAATGTCAATCAATTCATTTGACTACTTTAATCTTATTTTGTCCATTAAGTAAAAGGTGAGACTGTATTCGATCTATTATAAGGCAGATTAATTAATTAATTAATGTAATTGTCCAAGAAATAACAAATGTGTCATTTATGGTGAATTGATGATTTTATTGTAAAAACAACTTATCTGTCAGAGGTAGTCCATAGAAATATTAACCCAAGTATATGTATAAAAACAATTTATATGTCATTTATGTGTATGCCCTAAATAATAATAAGCGATACAAATGTCAACAAAATCATATAAGAAGTAGGGACTAAATTGTGTTTTAAGCTATTTATCATTTCTCGTAGATCAGAAACAATTATATGAAATAATACCTTATGCCTAATAGTGCACAAACTAATAATAACTAAATAGTGCAAAAAATACATAACACAACGATTTTTTACATGGAAAACTACCTTATGCCTAATACAACAACAACAAGCCCAAATATAGTAACACTGAGGTATAGGGGTATCCGAACGTAGATAATTTTCCCCACCCATCCCTCCTTATCTTGCCAAACACCCTTATTAAGATCATGTTTTTCGCTAAGTCTACGTGTCTTAAATCACTTCTAATCCCCTCATAGACTTCATACGCCTTCCACACCACGATGAAATGGCAAACCTTAGGCCTAATGAAAGGTGCAGTGTAAAAACCAAAACCTTCCCCTCATAGGATTTTCCTAGATCTCCACTATATCACGGATCGATTACAATAATATGTTTCTCTCCCTAGTACTAAGATATCCTTGTAACTGAACTTAGTGTCACAGGATTTCCTCTATTACAATCTCCCCAAAACTATGACCTACTCACAAGCTAGGACATGTTTCCTCAACTAAATCTCTTCTCGAGATAGTGATCTAGACACAAGCTAGGATCTTTTTCCCTCGCACTGCCGCGCATAGATCATAACTAACTACACAATCCTAGATTATAATTAACCCCCAATTGCATGGGACTCTTGACCATGACTAACACTCTGTCATGGAAAAAAATCGAATTTAGAATACGATTGCTCACTACCTCTAAGAAAAGACAGGGTCATATTCGTGCAAAGCCTAACAATGACTCAAGCTAACTCTGTACGCTCTAAAATTTGGTAGGCTATTGTACAACACAAACCCTACTGTAGAAGTATATTATCGCATGTCTTAATGTCGGAGCAATTGCATCTTAAATACATCATATCAATCGAGTTAAGAAGAGAGTTTTAAGGAAGGTAATAGATATGGAGCAGAATTAGAAAACATGAAGAAACTAAATCCAAATATTCCACGTCATAATAGTTTCCTATAGAACTCTAAATATATTTCTCATATAATATTTAGGTGATTAACCAAGAATATTAGCTGGTAAATATTATTTTTATCGCTCTGACATTACGACTCACACCAACGTACCTTAGGCAACAACTTTTTTGAACTTTCTCACAAGGCACAGTTCTTACTAAGTGTTCATTCATTTGCACACACTTCGGGTCAAATATCATATTAGAAATAGCCTTAGTTCTCTTCAAGCTTAAAAATGAATCTAGAAAATATAAAGAAAAACTTTATATGTTGCATTACTAGAGATCAAGTTTAGATCATTGAGCAACACTTCATCTACTTCTAGATTCATCTGTACTTGAATCTAGACTATGCATTTGTGTCTTGATCTCCACAACAGCACTACCAGGATTCAATAGACTTTTTCAATTTGGTAATGACTATCAAAGTCCTCAAGACCTTCAACTGTAGGGTGCCAAGCCTTCAGACCTCATCAACCATTATTAGTCTTCCACTTCACTCTAAAACTCAACTTCATACTTCAGATTCCTCTTCAAATTCATGTGATTGTTCTTTTCTTCTTGACTAGTTTTAATACCTTTAAAGAGGATCATTGATTTTCTAGTTACGAGTCCTCTTTCTCTCAGTTTGATAATCAGCATCAGATCCTTATGACGATCACACATCTTGACCACTCATACAGGCTCTAGACAGAACCCTCATCCTATTCCTTCTTTACTGACATTGATCTAGCTTGTTCCTTGTCTATAGTAACTTGTTTGCTACGGTCAAACAAAGTGCATGCATAGAAACCAATAAAAGCACAATATCATTCATGCACAATGGTGTGGTCATAACATGATGGTCTTACCGAACCAACCATTGCTCTCATCATTGTACACATTGGGAGTCATCATCAAAACCATCAAATCATGAACACCGGCCCAATCTAGAGTGGTTACAACAACTAGAAACCTTATCCTTACGAATTCCCTCAGGACAATTTCCTAAATTAAGAACTTTACTCTCACTACAATTTCGCTTTCAATTTTTAGAGAACCTACTTATTTAAAAAAAAAATCATTTATTTACTATCATCCTTTTAAAAGGATTGCTAATTAAATGCAAATGTGCATCGACACAACTTGTGAAACTGAGTCTGATAATTAAAATTGGTTTGCTAGGTGTTGCTAGCTACTTATAAAAAGCTCCGATTTCAATAGACAATAAAGGAACTGATGTGCGGGTTCGTCTTGATGCTCAGTAAGAAGACAATCTGGGACTGATGTTTGGGAGTTGAATGAACTGCAACATTAGGAGGGTAGTTGTTTGATGCACTACGGGAAGGTATACAATTCCTTATACACCCGACGCACTTGCTGCAATTTTTCAAAGTCATTCCTACAATTTTCAATTGAGGACAATGGGTGGGGCAGGCTGTGAACTGGGATGGGAATCACTGAAACATAAGTGCAAACATGCCCAAAAGTCAGGCAAGAGGATTTAGTTGGGTTCATTTGGAATTCGTCTTAGGGACATTGTGATACTCTGTTCCATGTCTTGTCTTGTCTTGTCCCTTTTTGGCTTTTCCTTGCTTGTCTATTGTTTAGCACAAAGTAAAGGGTTGTCCTTGGCTTGTTAAGCGACTTGTGCAATTTTGACACTTTGTTATGTTGCTTTGAATAAACCTGGACTATTGCCCGAAAATTATCTATAAAAAAAAGATATATATAAGAGTATCTGGGCTTGGCTTTGGCAATGTATAAATTATAATGATTTCAATAATTTTAATACTAAAATAAGGTTTTTAGTTTCGGGTATTTGCGATTTAAAGGTCAAGAATTTAGAGGTGTCCATGGATCGATTAATCGTTCATATCATAAAGTTGGATCGGTTAACGAGATATTCTGGTAATTAAAATCATGATTCGTATATGATCCAGGAGTATCGATTAACCGAATGTTTAGTAAATCGAATTATTCGATATAAAATTTGCGATTTGTACCCAATTCAAAAGTTCTGGTTAACCGACTTTCAAATCGGATAACCGTACATCCATGAATTATAGACACTTGTAAAAGCACAAAGCTGGTGTACTTCCTGCCTTAATAGGTACAAAATGGTAGACATGGTATATTGATATTACATTTTTGGGCTAGTTACTAGCTAATTACCACAAAATAATATTGTTTTATGGGTTCAAAATTGTAATTTAATTATATCTGAATTTTTCGATAACCAATCTGTGATCCAGAAAAAACATGCCACACTGGTTAACCGCACCATAAGCTTCAAAAATTGTCAGTTAATCATCCTTTTTTGGATCAGATTTATTACTAATCTCATATTATTGATTTTTTTTGGCGACCTACACTGCATACACTAATCTAGAATTTGTTGACGGGTCTCTACGTTTTAATTAAGTTTCGGAATAGCTAATTGAAAATCTTATGGATACTTGATACATAGCATAAGTTCTTTAATTTCAAGGACTTTATCCTCACAATTTGACCAGGCAAAACTATATATGAAACTTTTACGTACCCATCTAACTGTTTCAAGTAGGTTCTAAGATGCTCGTCAAACTTACCCATAATAAAATGTTTGTATAAGTAATTTTTCGTGGCTTTGTTAGGCACGCACAAAAAAAAAAAAAAAACAAAACAAATGTGTGATGTAAGTCATGTAACCAACGATGTTTATAAAATAAATTTATGGTGAAAGTAACTAGTATCAGTAGGAATTACAGAAAAGACCATGTACAACAATGAGAACTCTGCATTGAGACATGTGCGTGTGAGTTGAGTTCCTATGCAGCAAGGAATGAAATTACAATATTCACATTCCTGGAACACTGCAGTGTTCCTCCACGCTATATATGTTTATTTCTTTTTGTTATTTTTCAATTACTCAAACGCTGACATGTGTCTTATTGCTGTAGAGAAATAAATATTTGAAAGTAAAAAAGTACGAATGAATTCCTATTGCTATAGAGAAAATAAAATAGAGTTCCAAAAAAATAGGAATATTGGATGATATGGAAAGAGAAGACCACCAATTTCATTCCAAAAACAAGATCACTATTGCATTTGCTCTCACGAACCCTTGATGTGCCATATACACCAAGTCACCAACTTCAGTAAGACGAATTAAGCGCTAAGGTTTGACATTTCAAATCGTAGAACATGCATTTTTTGAAAGGAGATAACATCTCAACATATTATATGGAGACGTTTATCTTATTATCATAGTTGCTACATAATGGATCGTGGCATATTAATTACAACAATCCACAAATTCGTGCTATTTTCGTCAACTCGTCAATATTATTTCTACAATTATTTGAAAATTGTATTATAATTGAATTTTTTTTCAATATATGATGTTGAAAATTTTATATCATTAGTTTATCAAAAATAATTATACCTGATAAAAATATTTATGTCCTACTAAATACAGTTAACTGTTGTAACAAGTTACTTTGTTCAACAAACATTGATTTTGAACTTTTATAATAAAATCAATACATGGTATTTGCACTTTCAAATTAAGTTAGAAAAAAGTTAATTAAGATAGAATTTTCTTAAAAATATTTAATTGTTTAAAGCTTTATATCTTAATATATAGGATTAGTTATTGTAATGAATCATTTAATTAATATATAATAAGTAATTTTGATATTATTAATAATAAAATTAAAGATAATTATATATTTCAACTATTTTTCAACTATGATATATTAATCTCTCATAACTATTTAATTGAATGATATGATTTACTCGAAACAAGTGATCAAACAATCATAACAACATATTCTAATCTAGATTGTGATGAGTACGAGTACTGTCTATGTAATTAATTATGTGATGGAAGTTTCAAAGAGAATAAGGAGGGTACTATTCCATACTATGTGGAGTAGGATTTCTTAAACGGATGTAGAAGTATTTGAGAGGTTTTGACAGTTTTGTTTGGTGGAACCAACAACTTTTTTAATTTCTTAAAAAAAAAAAAACGTTTAGTGAAAGTGAGTATCATTGTCATATATACTGGCCGACAGAGAGTTGGTGGAGGGTTGGTAAAGGTCAGTGCTCGGACTCCTTGAACCATCTCCATTCTCCACCAAGAAAAGAAAAAAATGAAGTTGGTGACCACCTTCTTCTATCTTATTAGCATATAATATAATATAATATAATATAATATAATATAATATAATATAATATAATATAATATAATATAATATAATATAATATAATATAATATAATATAATATAATATAATATAATATAATATAATATAATATAATATAATATAATATAATATAATATAATATAATATAATATAATATAATATAATATAATATAATATAATATAATATAATATAATATAATATCTATTCTTAACATGTCTAATTGTTTTTCTTGTTAAATTGAATTTGTGATTCTCATTGCTTAAAAAAATTAATTTGTGATGGTCAATTATGTCCGCTTAAAAAAATTAATTTTCTAATTAAGGGATTGTTTGGTAGGAAGTCCAGGGAAAATTTCTTATAGGAAGTTTTCCATGGGAAAGATTTCCTTTAGCCGCCCCTAAGGGAAATTTTCTCTAAGAAAATGGAGAAAATGGTGGGCTCATCGTGAAAACTTTCTCTAAGTCAACCCGCACACAAACATGGGAAAATAAGTCTACCCGAAAAAATTGACCATTTCCTTGGAGTTATTGATCAACCAAACGCACCCTAAGTGACGTTTATTAGGTTGGAGGAGGTAGTCTCAAGGTAACTTCTTCTTTTATAATCATTAGGGGGAAAATTAAAATGATTAAACTACCCTAAAATAAAAGTTAATCATTAGGGGTTAACTAGTGGAGTAAAATTTACATTAAAAGTATAAAACAACATATAATTAATTAGAAAAAAATTAAATGGGCTGTTAATTAAGGATGGGGGACAATATTCCAATTGATTTTTTCCTATCAACCTCTTCCAACTTATCCTTCTGGACTTCCTTAAACCAACATGCTTGTTCCCTAATTATTTCCTTCAACAATCATCCATCTTCATTAGGTGCTTAACCTATGTGTTTTGTAAATTAATTTTTTCCTAAATAAATTGGTTAAAAATATATTGAGATTTTATGGTTAAGGCCTTGGTTTGACTTGTTTCTTATAGTAGCTATATATAGTTAGTTGATGACGTACAGATAGGGGTTATCCATGGAGGAACTTGTGGAAGGTAGGAAGGACTTATCCTATGGAGGTAAGGGTTTGTTTATATTGAAAGGTAGAGAAGGGGAGGGAAGAAAGGGGAAGAAGTTATTCATTTTTTCCTTGTTTAGGAAAGTAAAATAAGGATGAAGCAACGGATAAGAAACATAGTTACTTTATCTTCATTGTCCTCCATTGATTTTCTTTTCTTAAACTTTAGAATGAAGGGTAAAGGGGGAAGGCAAGAATTTTTATCATTTACCTTCTTTATTTACCTTCATTAATATATTCAAATATTGACTTTAATTACCTCTCATCCTTTAACTTCTCCTCTATTATATTTACCCTTCTTCCTCCCTCAAACTGAATTCAATGTAAGAGTAATTTGTATCATACAAGGACGATATGATGTATGACAAGATCAATTTTGAGGATTAGGTGGTGTGCAATGTACATGGGCTGTCTTAGAGTTAGAGTCAACATTTTCTTGTTTATTATTGCCTCGGAGAAATCCGTATAAGCTTTTAAGTGATGGACACATGACAGTGACATAGAACTGAATAGTTATGAACAGATTAGGTTTTTAGTTATCAAGGTTTGGTGAAAGTAGAATTTTATCCCTAAAGTTTGGAAAACTAGGTTTATCTTACTTAAACGTTGAGCATCTTATTATTTTACATCTTTTCCTACAAATGACAAAGTTGCTCTTGTAAAAATGTGGGGAAAGTCTAAAATAACCCTAATTAAAAACATGAAAAGACAACTTTACCCCTCCAAAAAATTAATTGGTTTGCATTGCCCTATGTTGCCGCCTCCTTCATGTTTCAATCGACATTTCCCCTATCAACGCCTATTCCTGTGTAGAACTCGAGCAATAACAAAGGAGAAAGGTAGGAAGTTATCTTCTGGGTTTTTCTCAGTCATTGTTTTCGCTTGGTATGACTTTTCTATTGATTTTGTTTTTTTAATTTGTATCATCTTGATATATGAATCTGCTCTTCCTCTTCCCCTGTTCTGGTTGTTTTTTATTTTTTTTGGGTTTGTTTCAACCATTGTTGTATTACTTCGGTATAGTTTCAATAATTTGACACCAAATTCACAAATTCACAAGAAATTAAAGCAAAGAAAGCAAATTTGAGGCACTCTAACTAATCGCAATGAAAAGTTATCAATATAGCGAAGGGGGAAGCAGCCACCAACAACATGTCAAGATCAAAACTTACACCCCAATCATACAAACAAACGATACCCATTAACAATCGTCCCATGGACATGAATCTAAAGCAAAACTAGAACCCTATAATAATTCAAATAAAACTCATTTGAGAGATTCTAATGTGACGAGAATCAAAGAAATGAGAGATGAGGAAATGGGCGTCTAGGTAGTTGTGGGTGGCATATTTGAGAAGAAGGAGGCAAAGCAAGAAGGGGTAGTTTTGGAACAAATTAGGATTTTACCCATTGAGGTTTAGTGAAAGTGGAATTTTACCCCAAGGTTTGGGAAATTAGGTTTATCCTACTTGATGTTTGAACATTTTATTATTTTACTCCTTTTCTAGTGAATGACAATTCTACCCCTGTATGATGGTATGTAAAGTCTAAAATAACCCTAATTAAAAACATAAAAAGACAACTTTACCTCTCCAAAAAATTAAGAAGTTAGTTCCAAAAAAACGTGAAAGAGGAATTGAACGAAAATAACCCTAACTTGAACCCTAATTTGAATGAAATTTCGACGGGCTATAAAAATCTCAAATGAAGTAAGAATGATAGAACAATTAACCGAAAAAAGCATACCTTCATTTGAATACCCAACAGACATTGAGAATAAGAGATGAATTAACAATTGCAATATTCTCGAAAATTAGAGAGGAAATACAGAGAAAAAAAATGAAGGACAATCGTGTAATGGAGAATAAGAGGCAAAAGGCAAATTGAAGGGACCAAGGACACAAGGGTGGGGTCATTTCTAATTTGAGTCTTTTATGTTGTTCGGTCTTGTTTCGAGCTGGATTTATATCATTTATAAGGTGTTTTGCTTGCTTTAGCCCCTTGATTATATATTAGTTATGTTGATTTTGTGTTTTTGTATGATAATAAAGAGTTAGAAGGAAATTGAGCTAATTCGAGGTTTTTTAGGGAATCCCGAGCGATTTCCCGAGCGAAAGCCAAGCCGAGAAGCGAAGTGGAACCGACCCGGGAACTCTTTCCACATTTTTGGTGTAAAATAGGGGCGTAACACCTGCTAAATCCCTTGTAGTAGGCCCTACAGCCCAAGGAAGAAGGAAGAACGGAAGATGGGCAGGAAGAGGTCGCACTGCGATGCGACTTGGTAGCACACACGACGGCGGCTGATGCAAATGACTGACAATTTCCAGAGTGAGGTCGGATCCACGACATAGTCATTGGTAGCACCTGCGACCGATCGGCAGTTGTGGAAACTAAACGCGCGGCTGCTGTAAGGGGTTTGGCCGTGTTTTTATTCCTTCTATAAATACCCACATATTTCTAGCATTATTATCATCTAGTTTTTAGCATCTGGACTTAGAATTAGATTAGGATTAGAGTAGAATTAGGTTTTATTGCATCTTTCTTATCTTGCCTTTATCTTTCATTAAGCTTTAATTGTTCTTCAAGTTTTCTTTTCTTTCGTTGTAATCAACTCTCTCTCTTTTAATCAATTCAAGCAATTTCCAAGTTCTTGCTCTCTTTAAAGTTTTCATTGTTGATTTGTATTCAAAGCTTTCTAGTGCTAGTTCACCACCAATCCAACTTTTAGTGAGGAGGAGGATTAAGAGTCACAAATTCTACTTCAAATGAGGATTTGGGGATTTTTAGTAATCTAAATCACAATTTTCTTGTTTGTTCGGGATAAGAGTCACAATTTTTAGTAATCCAAATTCTACTTTTAGTGAGGAGGAGGATTAAGAGGCAAAGAATTCGAGATGAAGAATTAGTGAAGATTTAATGCTTTGAAGATATAATTTCTTGTTCTCATTAGATTTAGGTTTTAATTCATTGCCTTTACTTGCTTCCTTAGATAGAGATTTACTTTATTGTTAAATTTAGGTTTAGTCATCTTTTTACTCATGCTTGCTTGATTATTGAATCCTTGTTAGATTAGTTTAATTTCTTCCTTTATTTATTGCTTTTCACATTTGAAAACCCCAGTCAAACCAATTTCCTCATTAGCCAGACACCCATCCCTGAGGTACGACAACCCTTACTTAGAGAAACCACAAAATCTACAACCGAACAATGGCACCGTTGCCGAGGATGACGTTATTTGGTAGATTAGGTTATTGGTTTGCGTGTGAATAGTTTATTGCTTTTTAGATTTTTCCAGAAAAATGTAGTTACAAAAAATTGAATATCGAAAAAAAAAATTAAAAATAAAAAAAGAGTTATGGCTAATCCCCAATTTCCCCAATTTGAGCCTGAAGTATTTTGGAGATATTTTGCTAAATTACAAGATTATCATGCTCAATGTGAATTGTATGGCATCGTTTATGATACATTAGATATTTTGGGAATTTTGCATGAGGGTGTGAATGATGAAACCCGAAATCGCTTCGAATTTTGTTGGTTTTCTAATTTAGGAGAAGATGTTGCTTGGGAATTTCTTGAATGGTTGTCTAGGGATACTTATGAACTTGAACAACAAAATTCTCCCTATGACCCCCATATGTCAAATTTTGCACAACCCTCTTAGACCTTAACTGAACAATCATGTGATTATCTCTTGTATTTTGATGATCAATCTTATGGTAAGGATTATGTAGAAAACTCTTATGATCTTCCCCCATGTGATGTTGTTGAGTCTCATCCTTTGTGCTTACATTGTGAATCTCCGTATCATTATTCTGACTCTTGTTTCCGTGTTGAAATGAATGAGTTGTGTGCGAAAATGACTGAGCACGTGCAAGAAATTTTTCATATGATTAACACTAGGGTAGAAACTTCTTCTTCACCAGTGGTTGAGTTGATAGTTGAAGTAGCACATTCATCGTCTTTGAGTCCTAAAATACATGATGATTCTCTTTTGTATGATTATGATGGGCATGATGACTACTATTACAGACCTAGTTTTGCATGTATCGAGCTTAGGAGACCCTTAGCTCTAGCCACACCTAGAGAGAATGAGAAAATTGATGATTTTGTGTGTGATGATGTAGAACTTGATGAAAACATGTTAGATGATGAACTATGTGCGTTATCCATGCTTGTATGTGAAGAGAAGGTTGAGTCTAATGAATGCCATGATATATGTTTGTGATGCAACTGAACATGATCTTGTTTAGAGTGAAATCGAATCCTTTGTGATTGAATTTGTGCTTGATACTGAATTATTCACTTTCATTAAGAATCAGTGTATTGATGAGGCACTAGCTACCTTTTCTTAAGAGTCCATTGATGTAAAATCTTGTGATGATGAACTTGAGCCTTTGGGGATTGATCCTAACTGTTTGAACTTGGTTTGTGCTTCTTCCAAGTCGAGTGACTGGGACCCTACCAAATGATACTTTTGATGGTGATATGTTTTATGAGTCATTCACGATGAGTTATGACCCTGAACTTTCCACTTTCACTTTTGATGATGTTTTGAATGATGCACATTTGTCTTCTTATACTGATAGTTCTTCTGTTGTAATGTCTGAAATTAATGAAGATGAAAATGTACCCACATATTTCCAGCATTATTATCATCTAGTTTTTAGCATCTAGACTTAGAATTAGATTAGGATTAGAGTATAATTAGGTTTTATTACATCTTTCTTATCTTGCCTTTATCTTTCATTAAGGTTTAATTGTTCTTCAAGTTTTCTTTTCTTTCATTGTAATCAACTCTCTCTCTTTTAATCAATTCAAGCAATTTCCAAGTTCTTGCTCTCTTACACCAGCCCATACCTTGGATAGGGCGACCGTAGTTGTTGTGGACAAACTGCAGTCACACTACATGTGCACCAAACAACAAAGCAATACAAGGTGAACACATACCCCAATGTTGGTCATCCTAAATAGTCAACTACCAGCAACCCCATAACTGGATATGCTTAGCTCATTATTGAATGACTGCACTTCTTCATGTATAATCACACTAGCTAAATGCCCCCATGTTACCCCCCCCCCCACCCAACACACACAGTGGGCAGCAAACCACCATTGCTAAAGCAATATTGGAATCACAGTACATGTGGACCAAAGGACAAAGCATTTCAAGATCAACATAGAACCTAACGTTGGTCATCCTTAATATTCAACTATTAGCAAGCCCATAATTTGGATATGGTTAGTTCGTTATCTACTGTTACGCCGCAAGTGCACGGGTGTAGTAGTAGTAGTAGTAGTAGTAGGTATCAAGGTCGTTCCCACAGGGACTTTGCTAAACTACACACCAAATTAGCCACTTATGTGATTGCTAAATCGGTCGGGTTTTTAGATAGGTTGAACTAACTCTATTTCTAATTACTAAAAAGATCAAAATAATCAAATATTCACACAATTTTCTGGATTAATCAATAGAAAGAAGATGTTTAGGGGATAAAACCTAAATCACTCTGTGAATCAAACAATGGATTGAACATGAATGTCACTAATTTGGTACATTTTAGGGTTGATAATCGCATAAAGTCTTTCGTAGCGAGCTTTTGGCAATGAAACGTCAATCACCTACTTTCGTGATAACTTCAATTTAATCTAAGTTAATTACAAAATCCTCTATATCTAGTTCACTTAATTCATAATCAGTTCAATCCTAAGGGTTTTGATTATCGAATTTCTTCGTTCGATACTTCATTCAATAATCTAAATCCATGCTAATGGTGCGTAAACAAAAGCAATGACATACATAATCAAAGGATAAATAAAATGCAATCAAACTAGATTAACAAACTTGTTCAATCCAACAATATTCAATCCATAAAAGAAACTAGAAGGGTTTATCCCCCAAATTAAAGAAAACTACTCACTACTCATGTTTGAAACACAAAACATATCAAAATCTACTCTAGAAAGCATGAAATCTAAAAGAAAGAGAAGTCAACCGAGATGGAAATCGATCTCCGCTTGAATGGTTGTCGCCGGGGACTTTTGCTCCTCCACTTCAATGGATTCTTGCAAACCGATCTTCAAAACTCAATAAACTCTCAATCTTCACTAAGGATGAATGTGGATGGATTTGTCGAGGAAGGTATGGATGGAATATGTTGATGAAGATGATGATGGAAGGATTGAATTCTCATCAAAACAGCCGATATTGCCATAATATAGCAATCAAGAGCATACGAAACGGCAAAACGCAATAAACAGCCCCAACATGGACCGTGTTTCCTCACCATGGTCCGTGGTGACACCCACCATGGTCATTGGTGACTGGCCACGGGTGATGGTGGCTTTTAGAGCAGCTTTTCTGAGTTTTTGGACCATAAAACGGTCTGCATGTGCTGGTCAAATTAGGACCCGTGTTGTAGCCTGACGGTATCCTATGATATCTTGGGCCTGAGTTTGGGCCCTCGGGTGGATTTATTCTCCAGTTGTGATCCACTTGGGCTCCATATACTTGATTTTGAGCTTGATTTGATGAATACTAGCCCAATTTCCTACAAAATTATACCAAACTCCAACCAAGCATAAAATAAAGAATTCGAGTATAAAATAATATATTCATATCGATAATAACTCAAACTAACTCTAAATGATCCAAGATCACAAATATATAAAATACACTTATCATCTACTGACCGCACTTCTTCTTGTATGATCACACGTAATGATCCATTGTTACTTTCCACCACACAAAGGACAAGTCGACAACACTTTCTGCGCAGGATTGGAATCACACCAAATGTGGAACAAATAACGAAACACTGCAAAAACAACAGAGACCCAAATATCATATAACAATTAATGGGCACTTATCCTTGGCACTCTATGGAGAAAATAGATCAATGAGACCACATTTCAAACTCTGGTTAGCCACACATCATATTCAATGATGGCACCTCATATTAAGCTACTATCAACCCCCTAATTCTAATATGCTTACCCCCCCCCCCCCCAACCACTATGTCATCAGCCATCCGACTAAACACAAACAGAAACAAAACACAAGATTATATTGTAGTATCATACACGGCCATAATTGTTGGAGCAATACCCGACTACCTTTTGGGATGGAAGATACTTACATGTTTACTCCTGGTTCGCCCCCGTCGACATCGACGTCATACTATCAGCCTCACTGTCTGCCATGTCCACCTATCCGGCTCTGCAATCGTTCCCCATTACAAAATTTTCAAAACCTTCGCGTAATCAATTAGGAAACTTCCAATTTGACTCGAAATATCACATAGAACACTCGGAACGAACCTATAGAAATTGAGCTCTAACTCTGAAGTCGGATGAGATTTTGTGCACAAAGTTCTCTCCCCTTGCTCCAACTCAGTGCTCAACGCCCGCGAATGGATGTTCAGTCGGCGGTCTTCTTGCACGCTCTGCCATTGCCGGAGCAAGTAAAATCCCCGAAAAAAGGGGATCGATCTTCGTCGAAGTCGCGGTCTCTCCCCTCGTGTGGTTCTTTCTCAAGTTTGACTGATGATACAGTGACGATTGCGTTTTGGAGCAAATAAAAAAAAAGAAAAAAGTTACACCCCAAATCCCCCAAATCACGGGTTAATATCAACTCCCTTCCCATCCATATCTAACTTTTTGTTCACACGTGAGGTGGTTTTGAGGGGTGTTGTAACACCTCGGTTATACGGTTAAGTGTGGCTTAAAGGGATCGAAATGACTGCTTATATCACCAAGGTGCACCTTCTTTTAAGCTAACTCATCCGTTGGGAACACCTCAATTAAGCGTGCTTGGCTTAGAGTAGTCTCAAGATGGGTGACCTCCTGGGAAGTTTTCCCAAGCAGCGTATGAACGAGGACAAAGCATGCTGGAAAAACTCGTCGTGATTTGTGAGGCCAGTACTCAATGATCCTTAAAGTAGTTATCCATAATGCCTGCGGTCCTGGAGGGAGTCGAGGCGTTACAGATGGTATAAGAGCTAACATGCGATCGTGAATGGCGCTAGTGGACGGGAGATCCATGGGCAATCACCTAGTGGGGCAAAGATTCTGGAGTGGATTGTGGCACAATAAGGACATTGTGCGCTTAAGTGAGAGTGATTATAACACCCTGAGTATATTGTTAAGTGTGTCTTAAAGGGATCGAAATGACTACTTATATCACCAAGGAGCACTTTCTTATATCAGTTAAGCGTGTTTGGCTGAGAGTAATCTCAGGATGGGTGACCTCATGGGAAGTTTTCCCAGGTAGCGTGTGAGCGAAGACGAAGCACGTTGGAAAGATTCGTGGCGATTTAGGGGCTAATACTCAACTATCCTTAAAGTAGTTGATGTTGCAGCCCGAGAGGGGTTCATGGCGTTACATGTGTTAACAGTGGTTTTAATTTCATCTATTTTATTAAAATCTAATGCGTCAGATCGCTCCTTTCTACCAAATGTCTCTTCCTACCGAATATGTTATATATATATATATATATATATATATATATATATATATATGGATTATTGGACAAAAATAATACTAACTTTGGGGGTATTGGCCGATAATAATACAAACAATTTTGTTGGACACTAACGGTACCAACTATGGACCTATTTTCCAGCAATAGTACACGACCGAACTGGTAGGTTTCTTACCACGCAGAAAGATTATGTATCGCCTAATTGTCTGAGCTAAAGACCAGAGTAAGTTGAAAAAACGTAAATGATCACTTTTTTTTTTGCTAATTAAGCAACATTAACAAACTTTGCTATACAATAATGTAAAAACAACAATTTGATTGTTTTTTGGATAAATTAATCAATGCTGCTTAGATGGCAAAAAAAATTGGCGGTCGACATTTTTTCCACTTGCTCCAGCTTCAAACTCACACAATTAGGCGACAAGTCGTCTTTTCATCGAGTTAAACACCTATCAACTTGGCCGCGTACTACTACTGGTAAATAGATCCATAGTTGGTACCACTAGTTTCCAATAAAATTGTTGGTATTATTATCGGCCAATACCCCTAAAGTTCGTATTATTATTGTCCAATAACCCTATATATATAGGAACAGATCCAGTAAGAAGAGAGTTTAGGTAGGAATATGAGAAGAGCAAATCACAACACTTGATTTTGCATTTGACAGTGTGTGGTCATGGATATCAAGGAGTGTGGTCATATATTTCAAGGACTGTGGTAATGGATTTCAGCGACTGTGGTCATGAAATCCATGACCACACTCCCTGATATCCATGACCAAACATATACATATATATATATATATATATATATATATATATATATATATATATATATATATATATATATATATATATAATCAAGAGCTGTGATTTACTCTTCTCACCTTCCTACCTAAACTCTCTTCTTACTGGATCCATTCCCTATATATATATATATATATATATATATATATATATAGGGAATGGATCACATGAGCATGGAACTTTGGTGAGCATGGAGCTTTTGGCAATGAAACGTCAATCACCTACTTTCGTGATAACTTCAATTTAATCTAAGTTAATGATCAAATTATCAAAAGACCCCTAATTACAAAATCCTCTATATCTAGTTCACTTAATTCATAATCAGTTCAATTCTAAGGGTTTTGATTATCGAATTTCTTCGTTCGATACTTCATTCAATAATCTAAATCCATGCTAATGGTGCGTAAACAAAAGCAATGACATACATAATCAAAGGATAAATAAAATGCAATCAAACTAGATTAACAAACTTGTTCAATCCAACAATATTCAATCCATAAAAGAAACTAGAAGGGTTTATCCCCCAAATTAAAGAAAACTACTCACTACTCATGTTTGAAACACAAAACATATCAAAATCTACTCTAGAAAGCATGAAATCTAAAAGAAAGAGAAGTCAACCGAGATGGAAATCGATCTCCGCTTGAATGGTTGTCGCCGGGGACTTTTGCTCCTCCACTTCAATGGATTCTTGCAAACCGATCTTCAAAACTCAATAAACTCTCAATCTTCACTAAGGATGAATGTGGATGGATTTGTGGAGGAAGGTATGGATGGAATATGTTGATGAAGATGATGATGGAAGGATTGAATTCTCATCAAAACAGCCGATATTGCCATAATATAGCAATCAAGAGCATACGAAACGGCAAAACGCAATAAACAGCCCCAACATGGACCGTGTTTCCTCACCATGGTCCGTGGTGACACCCACCATGGTCATTGGTGACTGGCCACGGGTGATGGTGGCTTTTAGAGCAGCTTTTCTGAGTTTTTGGACCATAAAACGGTCTGCATGTGCTGGTCAAATTAGGACCCGTGTTGTAGCCTGACGGTATCCTATGATATCTTGGGCCTGAGTTTGGACCCTCGGGTGGATTTATTCTCCAATTGTGATCCACTTGGGCTCCATATACTTGATTTTGAGCTTGATTTGATGAATACTAGCCCAATTTCCTACAAAATTATACCAAACTCCAACCAAGCATAAAATAGAGAATTCGAGTATAAAATAATATATTCATATCGATAATAACTCAAACTAACTCTAAATGATCCAAGATCACAAATATATAAAATACACTTATCATCTACTGACCGCACTTCTTCTTGTATGATCACACTTAATGATCCATTGTTACTTTCCACCACACAAAGGACAAGTCGACAACACTTTCTGCGCAGGATTGGAATCACACCAAATGTGGAACAAATAACGAAACACTGCAAAAACAACAGAGACCCAAATATCATATAACAATTAATGGGCACTTATCCTTGGCACTCTATGGAGAAAATAGATCAATGAGACCACATTTCAAACTCTGGTTAGCCACACATCATATTCAATGATGGCACCTCATATTAAGCTACTATCAACCCCCTAATTCTAATATGCTTACCCCCCCCCCAACCACTATGTCATCAGCCATCCGACTAAACACAAACAGAAACAAAACACAAGATTATATTGTAGTATCATACACGGCCATAATTGTTGGAGCAATACCCGACTACCTTTTGGGATGGAAGATACTTACATGTTTACTCCTGGTTCGCCCCCGTCGACATCGACGTCATACTATCAGCCTCACTGTCTGCCATGTCCACCTATCCGGCTCTGCAATCGTTCCCCATTACAAAATTTTCAAAACCTTCGCGTAATCAATTAGGAAACTTCCAATTTGACTCGAAATATCACATAGAACACTCGGAACGAACCTATAGAAATTGAGCTCTAACTCTGAAGTCGGATGAGATTTTGTGCACAAAGTTCTCTTCCCTTGCTCCAACTCAGTGCTCAACGCCCGCGAATGGATGTTCAGTCGGCGGTCTTCTTGCACGCTCTGCCATTGCCGGAGCAAGTAAAATCCCCGAAAAAAGGGGATCGATCTTCGTCGAAGTCGCGGTCTCTCCCCTCGTGTGGTTCTTTCTCAAGTTTGACTGATGATACAGTGACGATTGCGTTTTGGAGCAAATTAAAAAAAAGAAAAAAGTTACACCCCAAATCCCCCAAATCACGGGTTAATATCAACTCCCTTCCCATCCATATCTAACTTTTTGTTCACACGTGAGGTGGTTTTGAGGGGTGTTGTAACACCTCGGTTATACGGTTAAGTGTGGCTTAAAGGGATCGAAATGACTGCTTATATCACCAAGGTGCACCTTCTTTTAAGCTAACTCATCCGTTGGGAACACCTCAATTAAGCGTGCTTGGCTTAGAGTAGTCTCAAGATGGGTGACCTCCTGGGAAGTTTTCCCAAGCAGCGTATGAACGAGGACAAAGCATGCTGGAAAAATTCGTCGTGATTTGTGAGGCCAGTACTCAATGATCCTTAAAGTAGTTATCCATAATGCCTGCGGTCCTGGAGGGAGTCGAGGCGTTACAGATGGTATAAGAGCTAACATGCGATCGTGAATGGCGCTAGTGGACGGGAGATCCATGGGCAATCACCTAGTGGGGCAAAGATTCTGGAGTGGATTGTGGCACAATAAGGACATTGTGCGCTTAAGTGAGAGTGATTATAACACCCTGAGTATATTGTTAAGTGTATCTTAAAGGGATCGAAATGACTACTTATATCACCAAGGTGCACTTTCTTATATCAGTTAAGCGTGTTTGGCTGAGAGTAATCTCAGGATGGGTGACCTCATGGGAAGTTTTCCCAGGTAGCGTGTGAGCGAAGACGAAGCACGTTGGAAAGATTCGTGGCGATTTAGGGGCTAATACTCAACGATCCTTAAAGTAGTTGATGTTGCAGCCCGAGAGGGGTTCATGGCGTTACATGTGTTAACAGTGGTTTTAATTTCATCTATTTTATTAAGATCTAATGCGTCAGATCGCTCCTTTCTACCAAATGTCTCTTCCTACCGAATACGTTATATATATATATATATATATATATATATATATATATATATATATATATATATATAGGAACGGATCCAGTAAGAAGAGAGTTTAGGTAGGAATATGAGAAGAGCAAATCACAACACTTGATTTTGCATTTGACAGTGTGTGGTCATGGATATCAAGGAGTGTGGTCATATATTTCAAGGACTGTGGTCATGGATTTCAGCGACTGTTGTCATGAAATCCATGACCACACTCCCTGATATCCATGACCAAACATATACATATATATATATATATATATATATATATATATATATATATATATAATCAAAAGCTGTGATTTACTCTTCTCACCTTCCTACCTAAACTCTCTTCTTACTGGATCCATTCCCTATATATATATATATATATATACATATATATATATATATAGGGAATGGATATATATATATATAGGAAATGGATCATATGAGCATGGAACTTTGGTAAGCATGGATGGACATTTAGTAATTTTTTTTGTGGACATCAGGTATTGAATTAGGGGACATCAAGTTTGCATGGTGAAATGATGTTTCCTTGATGTTCTCATGCAAACTTGATGTCCATTGAAACAATACTTAATGTCTTCAAATACAATACTTGATGTCCATCCATGCTCACATGCATATATTAAATAAAAATATATTAAAGTATTATCATTTATTTATTAATCATAAACCCTCATTTAGCACATATTAATCTTATAATAATCCT